>JAVLUX010000032.1:30572200-30977200 GCA_032164185.1 Moxostoma hubbsi
TAGTCGTATGTCAGTATTTCCTGAGAAAGGCCCCCAAATAAAGAATCCAAATGTAAATACAAAATTTGAATAATTATAAATGCATAATTCAGATAAAAATGTGTTGCATTGTTGTGGCAGATGAGTGAAGCACTGATTAGTCAACACAAAAAGTGGCTTTAAGTCAATATATTGTTTGTTTAATTCCCATATCATTGAATGTAATCCTACAGTCGAAAGCAGTCCATTTTGCGATTGAGGAACCGACGATATAAAAATGCTGCCCAAACACTTCTGTGCCACCACAGACTGCTCGCTTGCCCCTGCCTGGCCACCCTTTTGAAAAACTCCTGTCTCCGCCTCGGTCATGTTGAGGGCAATGCAGCGCTTGATGCTGGCATTGAACGGAGTTCTGCACAGTTGTAAACTTGAATAAACTTGAGTCACTTAAATAGCTGGAATTGGTGCTTTTAGCTTATTCTATAAAAAAAATATCCACAGAAATAATTTTCATGGACCAGTGATTGTCTTATCTTTTTCGCCCCTCATGAGTTTCCATCCCTGTAATTTGTTGTGGCATTGCAAGAACAAATCTACAAATTAGAAAAGAAGCACATTTGTTGTTGGCGATCGATTCTTGCCTAATTTGTGGGCTTCTGCTTGTCCACTCGCTTTGAGGATTGAACACAGGTTTTCTACGGGATTAAGATCCGGGGTGTTGCCTGGCCATGTATCCAAAATTTCATTGTAATGATCTCCGAGCCACTTCATTATCACTCTTGCCTTGTGACATGGTGCTCCATCATGCTGGAAAATGCACGGATCATCACCAAGTTGCTCTTGCAGGACGTTTTGATACAATTCTTTATTTTATGTGTTTTTGGGCAGAATTGTGAGAGAGCCCACTCCCTTGGATGAAAAGAAATCCCACACATGGATGTATCAGGATGCTTCACTGTTGGCACGACACGGGACTCATGGTAGCGTTCAACTTTTCTTTCCAGATGTCCCAAACAGTCGGAAGGGAGCTGCATCAGAGAAAAAAACTTTGCACCAGTCTTCTGCTGTCCAATCCTTGTACTTCCTGCAGAATTTCAGTCTGTCCTTGATGTGTTTCTTGGAGAGAAGTGGCTTCTTTGCTGCCCTTCTTGACACAAAGCCATTGTCCAAAAGTCTTCGCCTCACTGTGCATGCAGATGCACTCACACCAGCCTGCTGCCAATATTGAGCAAGCTCTGCACTGATGGTGACACGATTCCATAGCTGACTCCTCAGGAGGAGACAGTCCTGGCACATGCTGGACACTCTGGGACTTCTTCACTGCAGTTGAACCTCTCTCCTTGAAGTTCTTGATGATCTGGTAAATGGTTCTTTCAGGTGCAATATTCTTTGCAGCAATTTCCTTGCATGTGAGGCCATTTTGATGCAAAGTGATGATGGCTGCACGTATTTCTTCAGAGGTAAACATTGCCAACAAGAACACAATGATTGGAAGCACTTCTTCCCTCATTTTATAGCAATCAGTGTGCTCTTATAATCCAATCAGAATGATAGTGATTTCACCTGACTAGTACTTGTTCACACTTTCCCAGGTGCTGCTGATATGATTAGTGAAATGATGTTAGCTGGTCATTTTGTGCCAGGACCAAAAAACTGTGAAATTTGTGTTTTTGTGATAGTTTTTTGGCCAATGAAGCTTTTTGCAATTATTTAAAATGCATCTGATCACTCTGCAAAATAATCTAGAAACAATGTGAATCAACACCACAACAACTGAAGCAGAAAACATAGCGAAACACAAAATTTATGTCACTGTTAAAACTTTTGGCCACAACTGTATATGTGAATTGTTCAAACGTTACAAGTAAACGTGCCAAGACAGAAAGAAAACATGGACAAGTTCTTGAAAAGGAAAAATATTAACAATGGTTAGCCTATGTGGGGTAGTGGTGTGCCTAGAATGTTTTAGTCGTAAAAAGTGTGCCGTGGCAGAAAAAAGGTTGGGAAACACTGTAATGAGATGAGCTGTTTTTGTTTTAGTTTTCTATACAACAGTTATTTCCTGTCCACTAATTTGATTGGACAGGAAACATTCCCAGAGCGCTAATATTTTTAAATACCAATGAACTTTGTATCGCTCTGATCATCTGTTTCCACTACACAGAATTCCAATTCTATGATTAGCAGCATTGTAACCAAACAATTTTCCTTGGTGGAGCAAAATCGTACAAATGTCAGTCAATATTAAACTGTTGTGAAACAGCAAAGCCACACTTAGTCATGCTATTGTACTGAATATCAGCACGGCTGTGATTACCTATGACACTCAACTAAATCACACTATGATATTCGGAATTCCAGGGCCACTATTTCAGTACAATAAACCACACTGTAGAATGTCCCTCTACAGTAAGTAATGACAACACTTAAATGAAAAAGTGCTTTAGAATATCAGCATGTTTCTTCTGAATGTCATTTCATCACTCAATCTTTTTTCCATACAATATATTCTAAGAAACACAACAGTCGTTAATGTAGTGCTTCCTCTACGCAAAAAGTTGAATAAAGCAATTCTTTGCTTTTCTGTAAAAAAGACTTGTAAAACAGCTTGCATAGTAGGCCAACTGAGAAATCTCCAGAAGAAGAAACACATTTATAGAAGCTCTTCAGAAGTGAGCAGTTACTCCCTTAATCTCCAGAAGATCCTCCAAGATCAAAAACAAATAAATGTAGAAATTCTCCTTTACAGTTGTAGGAACACTGGTGGACTTTACTGTGATCAAACCAAATGCTTTGCTTGGCAAAAAACACCGTCGTAGCTTTGAAGGTATATTTTGTGATTATCTAGTAAGTACACACGATGGCTGGTGTTGTACTGATCTTCTTGGCTAGTTCGCTTCGCTCCATGGTGCTGAGGTACAGATACTTATTCAGCAGCTCTCCATCTCGAATGTTCTTGATAGCATTCTGTAATGTCCGCCAATCACAATGCAGCATTCTGGGGGTAAAAGAGGATGTGAAGTAATGGGGGGAAAAAAACTACTGTAATAACCCAAAGTTTCATAGAGCTCAGCAAATGAACATGCCATGTTAACGAGCATCTGTTGGAAATTAAATCGAGAGCTATCGTTCTGAAGTTGCAGAATTTCTGGTAAATGCATCAATGTTAGCTGATGTAAGTTAAAGGGATAGTTCACTCAAAAATGATCATTCTCCCATCATTTACTTGCATTTATGCCATCTCAAACTCAGATGACTTCTGTGGAACACAAAAACTATATTTTGATGGAGATATGAGGTGTCTTTGTCCATGCAGTGCAAGTCAGTGGGGTCCAACACTTTCAAGCTCTAAAAAGCACATAAAGGCAGCATGAAGATAATCCATACAACTCAAGTGGTTTAATCCATGTCTTCTGAAGCGAGACGATCAGTTTTGGGCTTTTTCACACACAACTGATTGGATTACTTCTATGTTTACTTTATGTGCTTGCTGGAGCTTGAAACTTTTGGACCGCACTGACTTGCATTTTATGGATATTTTAACATAATATCTTGTTAGTATTCTGCAAAAGAAAGTCATACACATCTGGAAATGCATGAGGCGAGTAAATAAGAGAATTTAAGTTTTTGGGTGAACTTTTCCTATAAGAATTTCAGAACCAGCAATATCTTGTGTATCAGAGTTATTGCGTAATAGCAGATGAACTCTCAAAACTCTGATGCCATCAGTTCTATTGTAACAAAGTCCTGAAAAACATATAGTGAAGAAAATCTGGAACATTACAGGTACTTGAAATGTAAGTATATATGATCCCTTCAGCCAAAAATAGTTGAACCAGAAGAAACAATTCGGACCATGGTCTGTTATTGGAGTGCAATAGTGCCCCCCATTTTTACACTACAATCCCATGAAGCATTTAGAGTAATTTATTGTAACTGTAGAAACAATATATTTAGATTTTGGTGCAATATATACAAATACGTAACTAATTTTAGTGTTGGGAAACCAATTGCATCATTTGCAGTGTGCCACACGAGTAGCCGGTCGCTGCAGAGCTCTTTTGACGCACTTTGTTAGCTGCGATACTCTGATTGGTGGATCACTCTTGAGGATCATGGGTAGTGTAGTTCTTCAGCAGGAATTCCACAATTCATCATGATTTCTAAGAAACTAAGTTGAAATAAAAGACTGATGGCTTCAACAGAAGCATATGCCATTGATTAACAAGCTCGTGGTAGGTCTGTCTTTTAAAGGTTATATCATTTAAATATGTATTTGCCTATTGAAAAAGTGAATGGGATTTTTTCTTCTGGAAGGCAGTTGTGTTCTTGATGGCCACTGTTCTTGAGCAAAATAAAAAAAAACAGGCGATGTCTCTTCAATAGAATGTGGAACTTCATTTCCTTTCAAGCACAAGTAATGAGATGACTGAGAGCAGCAGGTCCTGAAGTACCTGAATGCCTTTGGGTGGAGCCCAGCATGGTGGTGAGGGCATACTGCACAGACAACGAGAATCAAACCATTCTATTCAGGAATCAGGTTTCTAATAAACCGGTTGAACTAGATTACTGATGCCTCAATTGTGTATCATAAAAATCCTGATTGTTTCAGTACATAATATAAATCAATTGTAAAAGTATTCAATAATCTGTTCCTGGTTTAATAATGACCTCAAATTTTCAGTGTTTGTTCACATAACACATTCACATTAATAGCAAGTTTCCCAATTTAAATACTAGGGTTTAGGGGGTTTGTTCAAATCTCTAACCCTAAATAATAATAGTGAAGTCTGCCTTGGCGAACACCACCAGTTATAATAAGGCATGGTCTCTGTGCGCTTTCATACATTTGCTGCAATCATTATTCCTGCAATTCTGTTTGGTGCCGTTCATGCTGTAGAAATTGCAAACTTCACCTTAAAATGGGACTGCTGAGAAGTGACTCACCGAACCAGGTGATTTCTTGCTGGCTGTTTCGAGAGTGCCACGGCAGGTCATCCTCCAGAAGACGTTCACGTGAGCACCCAAATAAAAATCTGCTTGCGCCCAAAACTCTCTTTAGCTAAGATCAAATAAATAATCATTTATTAAAAGAACGTTACATTGGACTTTTGGAAAGACTTTCAGCAAGCAAAGCCAGGAGGTATTGCTGAAACAATCTAAATAAATCACATACCTTCAGGCAGATACATGTAGACATCAGGGTTTTGTCTCTGACTGAAACTGAGTGTTTAAGACGTTAAGTGAAATTATTAAAGTCTTAAACAGTCATTGGGCCTCATTCAAGAAAATATTTAATCATTTACACTTAAAATTGAACTTCCCGAAAACTTCACATCGTTTTCACGAATGTTGTGTTTGAATGCAAGAATGTGTCCTTAACTTGTGATGTCTGGTTTGTTGCCTGTACAGCTGCGCCTTACATGTGAAGCTGCAGTTGCTCTTACTGCCTGATTGAAATTCTTGAAACATGAAGGTGGTACATTGTTCCGATATTAGGATAATTCCTTATGATGGACTGGGGGCATAGTTAATTGTGTTGATTTCTTAACACATTATTTTTTTTATCAAATTAATTGCACTGTTTTATTATTTAACATTTTTTAAATAAATCCCCTTTTCTCCCCAATTTGGAATGCCCAATCCCTCACTACTTCACTACTACTAGGTCCTCATGGTGGTGCGGTTACTCACCTCAATCCGGGTGGCGGAGGACAAGTCTCAGTTGCCTCCATTTCTGAGACAGTCAATCTGTGCATCTTATCACGTGACTCGCTGTGCATGACACCACAGAGTCACAGCATGTGGAGGCTCATGCTGCTTGCCGCGATCCATGCACAACTTACCACATACCCCATTGAGAGCAAGAACCACTAATCACGACCACGAGGAGGTTACCCCATGTGACTCTACTCTCTCTAGCAACTGGGCCAATTTGGTTGCTTAGGAGATCTGGCTGGAGTCACTCAGCACACCCTCGACTTGAACTCGCGACTCCAGTATTGTCTCCAGCATCAATACTCGCTGAACTACCGAGACTGCATTGAATTGCACTGAATTAACAGCTCTAGTTACTAGTAAAAAATGGAATAACACTATTGTCCAGGGGTGGAAAGAGTACTGAAAAATCACACTCAAGTAAAAGTACATTTACTTCCCAAAAAATGTTGTATGAGTAAAAGTACCTCTCCTAAAAAGTACTCCGGTAAGTGTAAAAGAGTCTCTCGTTTAAAAGTACTCATAAGTAGTGAAGATTAAGTATTGAGTTGCGAAAGCTATGTCCCTTTATAATTAACACTGTGTGCTGCAATTTCAAAATTTAGTATACATATTGTAATTCACATTCCATTTTATAGCTGTTTGCCAAAAATAATAAAAAATTAGGTGTCTGAGAGAGTCACGTGATGCCATGCGAGGAGCGAACGTGTGATCGGCGAGCTCTGCGCACTTTGCTATTTTAATAATATTTGTGTCATAGACCGGTGAGATTTGATTCACCCTGATTCTTAATTGTTCGAAGAAGACAATATGTCAAAGAATTCAAAATCAGCGGCAGGCCGAAAGCCCCGGACTGTGATACGTCGATCGTTCACTTCCATAGAGACTAAACACACTCAGTTGGTTACTAGATCATTGATCGTCGAGAGACGGATCGATTATCTGGAGTCATCGGAGAGGGAATTAGCTGCTAACCCGCTAGCGACCAGCGAACGGGAGACAGGCCCAGATCAATTCTGACCCGATTCCTGAGATCATCTGATAAAGATCTTGTGTTACACGAAATGCATCTTTCCCTGCAGGAAGCTGAAATATTTGGTAAGATATGGGGTGTATATATTTTCTTTAGTGCTGGCTCAAGTAAGAGAAGGGGAGTCATTACGAAATGACTGATAAGTAAACATCTACAATTCAAATGTCTTAAACAGATTAAAGATAAATTAGGAAGTCATTATAGTTTTAGCAGAAATTTAGGGGCAAAGGTTGATTTTTGGCTAATATTTACACACCTAAAGCTGATGATCAAGGCTTTATTATAGACTTTGAAGGGATGTTGCAAGCCGCTGGAACCCCTCATGATATAATATTGGGAGGAGACTTCAATCTAATGATGGACTCAGTCCTTGATCATAGTGAAACAAAAGTGTGCAAGTCCCCTAGAGCAACATTGACAGTTCAAAATCTCAGTTCAAGTCCCTAATTTCATCTGTTGTTGATTGCTCAGCTGGAAAAATGTTAGTCACACCCTGTGTGTTTAGAGGTGTTGCCACAACAAACGTTAAAGACTGAAATCAATGTTTCTATGGAGACCAATTGGTCCTCAGTATCCTCTGTGGGCATGGCTTGGGAGGCACTTAAGGCGGTTCTTAGGGGGTTGGATCATACAGCATGCCTCATTCACCAAAAAATCCAAAGCACGATAACTTGTGGAGTTGGAGGAGAATATTAAAAGTGCAAAGAAAGACCTGAAGTGCAGAATGTCATCTGATGGCCTCAAAGAATTGACCCAATTGATATACAGATATAATACTATTTTGTCGCGGAAGGTGGCGTTTTGGCTATTCAGGGCAAAACAGTCATATTTTGAGTTTGGGGACAAAGCAGGGAAGCCTTTGCCTAGATATATAAAGCAGAGTTTTTTCCCACATTCCGCCAGTGAAATCTGCTGATGGTGAAACATTTACCTCAGTTATTGATATTAATAACGCTTTTAAAGAATTCTATCTTAATCTTTATAGCTCCACATATTCATCTACTTTGTGGAACCTTTAGAACTCCCTCAACTGATCACTGAGCAAAAAAATTATCTTGATTCTGAGATAACCTTGGAGGAGCTTGAGGAGGTAATTAAGGATTTACCACCAGGCAAAGCTCTGGGGCCAGACAGCGATTCAATTCAAATACCTGCTACAGTCTCTCCCTGTAGATGTCCCCCTCTCTTATTTCAAGCAATTTGATAGCATAGCGAAGTCCTTCATTTGGAATGGGAAATGTCCCAGATTACATTTCAACAAATTACACAGGCTGATTGACAAAGGTGGGATATGCCTTACCCATTCATCCATCCATCCATCTTCGACCACTTATCTGAAATCTGGTTGCCGGAGCAGCAGCTCCAGCAGGGGGCTCAAACTTCCCTATCCCAAGCCAGATTAACCAGCTCTGACTGGTGGACCCCGAGGCGTTCCAAGGCCACTGTGGAGATGTAATCTCTCCACCTAGTCCTGGGTATTCCCCAGGACTAGGGGGCATCCTTACCAGATGCCCAAACCACCTCAACTGGCTCCTTTCAAAGCAAAAGAGCAGCGGCTCTACTCTGAGCTCCTCATGGATGACTGAGCTCCTCACCCTATCTCTAAGGGAGAAGTCCACCACCTTTCTGAGGAAACCCATTTCGGCCGCTTGTACTCGCGACCTAGTTGTTTCGGTCATGACCCAGCCTTCATGACCATAAGGGAGGGTAGGAACGAAAACTGACCGGTAGATCGAGAGCTTTGCCTTCTGGCTCAACACTCTTTTTATGACAACGGTGCGATAGAGTAAATCGCTGCCCCGATACTCCAGCCAACCTCTTGCTCCGTTGTCCCCTCACTCGTGAACAAGACCCAGAGGTAATTGAACTCCTTCACTTGGGGCAATACCTCGTTCCCTACCCAGAGTACGCACTCCATCGGTTTCCTGCTGAGAACCATGGCCTCAGATTTAGAGGTATTAATCCTCATACCAGCCGCTTCACTCTCGACTGCCAAGCGATCCAGTGAGAGCTGAAGGTCATGGACCGATGCTGACATGAAGACTACATCATCTGCAAAAAGCAGCGATGAGATCCCCAGCCTGCCGAAACGCACCCCTTCGCCACCACGACTACACCTCGATATCCTGTCCATGAATATAACAAACAGGATTGGTGACAAAGTCAATGGAACAAACTCGACTTTGTGCTGAGAACCCAAACACAGCTCTCGCTTTGGACCTACAGGGATTGGATAACCTTAAGACGGGACCCCCCCACCCCGTACTCCCACAGTCTCTCCTGGGGACCCGGACATACACCCTCCAGATCTACAAAACACATGTAGACTGGATGGGCATACTCCCAGGCCCCCTCCAGGATCCTTGCACGAGTAAAGATCTGATCTGTCGTTCCATGGTCAGGACGGAACCCGCATTGTTCCTCTTCAATCTGAGGTTCATCAATCGGCCGAACCCTCCTCTCCAGCACCTTGGAGTAAACTTTACCAGGTTGGCTGAGAAGTGTTATACCCCTGTAGTTGGCACACACTCTCTGATCCCCCTTTTTGAAGAGGGGAACCACCACCCCTTTCTGCTACTCCTTAGGCACTGTCCCAGACTTCCATGCAATGTTGAAGAGGCGTGTCATCCATGACACCCCTCTATATCCAAAGCTTTCAGAATTTCTGGTCGGATCTCATCAATCCCTGGGGCTTTGCCACTGTGGAGCCACTGCATATCTTGTTATTTTATTTTGATGTTCTAGTTGTTGGTGGCCACAGTAGTGCGTGTTTGTGTCGGGTGGGTGGAATGTTAGAGGTGAGGGGTTTAGGTGAATAATTGATTGTTTTTTTATGTTGTGTTTGTAAGTTTTAAGTTTGGAATCAATCGAATTATTAATAAAAAATAAAAAAAAACAATGTAGTGTCCTCCAACGATGTTTTTTTTTTTACAGCCAACTTTTAAAATGCATCACTTATCTATGATAAATGCTTCCAAATAAATAATAGGGAGACATGATTACAGAGATGAAAAGATTAAAAAGTTATTTTCAGTACAATCGATATTCTAAATCATGAAATAATTACATTTAAAATCAGTTTGTGTAGCATCTAAATTACAGTTGATACTGAATAAGTACTACATTTTTAAAAATTATACTAGTAATTCTTGTAAAACCTAATAATAACTAAAGTATAAATACTAATTACATAAAAACAGATACCAGTAAGCTTTAAGGCATAAATGATAAGTGTTTCATGATGCTTGATAGTGATATTCCCATATATTCAACTTGAATGTACATTAATGACTGGCCTGTAAAGAATTATATAATAATTACATTCATTAGAGTTTATTTAAAGTGTTACATTACAACATAATTGAACACTACAACAATACTACAATCAATTCATAAAGCAAAACATGTATTTATTGTATGAGTGACGGCAGCAACACTGATTCAAAGAAAAACATTATTGCAAAAACATGTAATCCTCTGGGCGGGCTGCTTCATTTAAGCATTTATTTACTGACAAACATACAATAAAAATCCAAAATTAAACTCTGAGTGATGTGAATCAGACAGGTTTAAAAAAAAATCTTTAACCAAAAATGAAAATTCTTTCATCGTTTACTTCATTTTGTGTTGTTTCAAAAACGTCTCAACTTTTTTCCATGTAATAAAAATATTGACGGTTGAGAATTACCTGATGAATTGAACTGAGGTTGTCAGTCCATAACATTCTGCCAAACATCGTTTGTGTTCCATGGATCAAAGTATTGGTTTGTTGGAATGACATGAGGGAGACTAAATACTATCAGAATTGTCATTTTCCCCTTAAACCCAAACAATATCTCATTTTAGATTTGAGATTATGTGGCCTACGTGTTATGTAAAAAAATAATAATAAAAGAGTTATGATAGACTAAAGCAAACCAATGAAAAAATCAAAAGTACAGTGTATTCTGTCCTTTGTTTTCAGAAGGTGAATCAAATTATTCATAAAAAGAAAAGTTTCAGCTACTGTTCGGACTAAATTGTATTAAAAGAAAAAGAAATGTCAGCACTAAGGAAGAGCAGACTTTTTATTATTAAACAATCATTCTCAAATGATGACTGCAGGAAATATTTTATGTGCATGCCTGTGGGAAACATCTGAGACTATGTGATCATCTGTAGATCTTCTTGCATGTGATCAGGTACTCTGGATAGGCCTGTGTGTCATTGAAGATGACAAATAAAGTTGGATCACTGATTTTATCTGTCACACTGTGATATCTGACAGGTATGGTAGAGTTCTCTTTGAGTGGAGCCGCCTTCATTGCATGTTGGCCCACTGTGAAGTCTCCTGTCAGAACTCTGGCAACAAAAATAAACTTGTGGCTATCTGCATTGGGTGGAGAGTAGGTGTCCAATACAGACAGAGCGGAGTTAACAGCAAAGTACACACCCTGACCATACACCGTAGCTGTGAAGGGAAAAGTGAGGAGTTTACATTCGTTTAAAACAGTTGCAAACTAATTACACATGCACAATTACTACACTTAAGTATAATTTAATGATTCTAAATTATTCAGTTATAGGACTGGGCGATATATCAAATATTAATGTTATAATCTAGATAATTTTGCCGACTACATAAAATTACCATTATTGTGAAAATCGGGATGATTTGAATGTTCATTTAGCCGTATACAGTTTCATAAAGAACGCATCGGTACAATAATTTCACAATCCTTCAGTGCTGCACAATTAATCAAAATGGCGAGTCGGTCATATGTGACAAATGGCTGTGATTTAAAGACAGATAATCACAGTCTGTGTCAAACCCGTGACACTCTGAATTGTGTGCACGAGTATGGGGCGTTCCCAGATCAGTTCATGTGCATCGTGAAATCAAAGTAATGCAGGTTCAAGCATTCGCACAGAATAATAATGAAAATTCAGCATTATATTATAATAATCAACCTGAAGTGTCCCACAGTATTAATTTAGTGTTATGCAATGTTCAACTGGGGTTTCAAAAATAAGTCAGTGAAATAGCTTTGCACAGTAAAATCATTTGAAGGTAAATTATGCTTTTTATTAAGCTACTAGGTATCATTGTGTATGAAATATAAATCTAAATGTGCAAATTATTTAAAATGATTGAATTTCATTCTCCCTTGTGTTTAATTAATGAAAAACTGATTATTAGATTGTTATTTAATGTCTTTAAAATATTTCATCTACTCGGCTTCATTGGCTGTTTGGATGAAATGATGGTTCCTCTGATAAATATAAAATAAAAAAAACACACTTTTGAGCCATTTTAGAGCAAATGCATAACTATCTAGATATATATAGAATTGCAACAATATGCTGAAAAATATTAAGATATTATTTTTTAAGACCATATCACCCAGCCCTATTCAGTCATGATTCAGTTGCTAAGGTGTTCTAATTAGTTGCTAGGGCATTGCGAGGATGTTGTTGGGTGGGTTTGTCCATAAGCTATAGTAATAGTCATTCTTGCCTCACCACTAATTTCTTTCTACTTCAAACCAATTTTACAGAATAATACCATTTTTTCCACAGAAGCTTCTGTTGAAGCCATGAATACAGATCTCCTTTACGCTGTTCTCATTGGTGCCATGGTAGAGAGTGCGTTCCACCTCCAGCACAGAGGAGCTGCGCTCCATACTGGCCTTCATAAGCCTGTACTGGTCATACAGAAGTCTGTTCTTGAGTTTCTCGACCTGAAAACATTCCAAGAGTTCGGCTCAGTAAGACAGTCAAAAACAAAACAACAACCAAGCAGAATAACAAAGCAGACAATCACCGTTAACCCACATCTAGGCCTGTCGCGATTATTAAATAACAGTCTGATGGCCGTTATTTGATCTAACCCCGGTTATTTGAGACAACTGTGATTATTGGACATTCTAATTCCAATCACATTTTAATGCCCAAATAAGGTAATTTTAAGTGAATATATTGTATAAATGCCATGAACGGCACATTTGTGTGCAGGGGCGGATCTACTGGGGTGGCAAATGCCACCCCAAGAAAAAAGCATAGCCACCCCATCTGCCACCACAGCATAAGTATCCAAATGTATTAAATATAAATGTTAGTATATTATTGTTGATTTTGACACTGTGTAGGGGCTATATACAGATGGGACTACAGAAGTGCTGGCCATACTGACCGGAGGGGGTCACTGTGAAATCATTAAAAGGAAAAGGCTCATTACACATCTCAGAAGAGGATCACTTTAACACAGCTCAATAATGATAAAAACGTGGCGTGTGGGGACTATACTGATTAGGGTGTAGCAGCATTTATTTAATAATTTTCTTTGCTTCCTATCTCTCTTAACTATATTTACACAAACCACATCTTGCCACAAACAGAAATCCTGCTCTACTGCATTCCATGAATACAAAAACAGACACAACACAAATATTTTATGCCCATCCAAACACAAACACATTGTTTTATACAACTCTGAAGTGTCATTTCATCTGTGTTTTGCTTTTGTGTTTCTTTCCACCTTATGTTTATCCATGAGGAAGCCATGCACCTACTCAGACTATGTATATTTATCTTGAGCTTCTTGTATTTTGAGCGTAACCCACTACTGTGTTCATGTTACATGTATTTTTGTTAAATGCAGATTAAAAAAAAGGTCAAAAAAGGTCATCTGGAGGAGGGGAAAAGTGGCGCATCAGTGGAGACATGCAAGGGGGTCTGGATTCCTAAGGAGGAGAACTCAAGCAACATCAAGCAGTTCAGAGTCATCTCACGTCTCAGTTAATGACATAACCTCCATTCCCTGATGGAGAGAACGAGACGTTGTGTTGATGAGTTGACACTAGGGGTCGCTCCTGCGGAGCCCAGACATCTCTGATCTTGAGAAAAGGCCAATGAGAATTGGCTTGTGGAATTTGCATGCCACTCCCCCGGACATACGGGTATAAAAGGAGTGACGCTGCAAATACACATCAGGTATCGCACTGAGGAGCCGAGCCAAAGACTCGCCGCTTTCAGAGTTTGGTTCAGTGTTGTGGCCGGAGGGACACAACGTCTCATTCCCTCCATCAGGGAACGGAGGTTACGTCAGTATCCGAGACGTTCCCCGTCTGTCACTCACTCGACGTTGATGAGTTGACACTAGGGGTCCCAATGGAAAACGCCACAAGATTTAGGTGGAATACACACAGTCTTACCGGTTAGGAACGAAAGCACATCATTTGGAGCGGCATCGTGGTAGATATTACCCAAGGGGGGAGGAGTTACTACAAACATGCCGACCCAGGGCAGAGGGCCCTCTGTCCAAGGAAGATGCGGTTTACTGGCAGGGAAACCATTTTGCGGGATATACATCACATGGGGTTGCCGAAGGGGACAACCAGCACATGTGGAGCACTTACCTCAGTACGGGGGCCTAGTGACGCCTGTACCGGGGCAGCAGCGAGCCTCTCCGAAGACTCGATGGCCGCTAGGCTAGGGAGGAAGAATGTCCAGGGTTCACACTTCCTGCGAATGCAACTTGGGAAAGAGCACACGTCTTCGCCTCAAGGGAGGGGAAAGGCGCTATGCACAAGCGATACACCCGGCCAGCTGACCCGAACTTACCTGTTTGTGTCACCTGATAACACACGGGACGAAACTTGCTCAACCCTGAGGTTATAGAACCTCGCAAAGGTGTTAGGTGTTGCCCAACCCGCGGCTCTCCATATGTCTGCTAGAGAGGCGCCGTGGGACAATGCCCAAGAAGCCGCAACACCCCTGGTAGAATGGGCTTGTAGGCTAGCAGGTGGCGGGACGTGGTGGGCGCAGTATGCCATTGTGATGGCATCGACGACCCAGTGGGCGATCATCTGTTTGGAGACATCGCTTCCCTTCCGCTGTCCACCAAAGCAAACAAAGAGCTGCTCAGAGCTTCTAAAGCTCTGCGTGCGGTCCAAATAGATGCGAAGAACACGCACCGGACACAGCAACGCCAAGGCTGGGTCTGCCTCCTCCTGGGGAAGCACTTGCAGGTTCACCACTTGATCCCTAAAAGGGGTCGTGGTAACCTTGGGCAAGCAGCCCGGTTGGGGTCTCAGGATGAATTGAGAGTAAGCCGGACCAAACTCTAGGCACAGTTCGCTAACAGAGAACGCCTGCAGGTCCCCTACCCTCTTTATGGAGGTGAGCGCCGTCAGGAGGGCGGTCTTCAGAGAGAGCGTGCCAATATAGCAGCTGCATACACCTTCAAGGTGGAGGGTGACAGCCGACCCTCCAACTTTTCTCGCAGAAATAAAGCACTGATCCAACCGTGCATCTCTGGGGGTCTTCACCATGGGAAGAACACCACTGAGCGAACAGACGCCACTTCAGGCTGTAAAGGTGCCTTGTTGAGGGGGCTCTTGCCTGAGTGATCGTGTCTACCACCGCGGGTGGTAGGCCACCTAAGTCTACCGTGTCCCGTCCAGAGGTCTGGTCGTGGGTGCCAGATGGTGCCCCGTCCCTGAGAAAGAAGGTCCTTCCTCAGGGGAATTTGCCAGGGGGGGCTGTCGCGAGGAGCGTGAGGTCCGAGAACCAAATCCGGGAGGGCCAATAAGAGGACCTGCTCCCCGTCCTCCCTGACTTTGCACAACGTCTGTGCAAGTAGGCTCACTGGGAGAAACGCATACTTGCAAAGCCCCGGGGCCAGCTGTGTGCCAAGGCATCTGTGCCGAGGGGGGCCTTGGTCAGAGAGTACCATAGTGGGCAATGGGAGGATTCCGGGGAAGCGAACAGGTCTACCTGCGCATGGCCGAATCGACTCCAGATCAGATGAACCACCTGGGGGTGGAGCCTCCACACTCCCCTGGATGTAACCTGCCGCAACAGCACGTCTGCTGTGCTTTTGAGGTAGCCTGGGATGTGAGTGGCTCGCAGTGATTTGAGTCGGTGCTGACTCCAAAGGAGGAGATGGTGGGCGAGTTGAGACATGTGGCGAGAGCGTAGACCGCTCGGCGGTTAATATACGCTGCCCCGGATCAACGGCAAAAGCTTCCTCAAGACAAGTAGTACTGCCAGCAATTCGAGACAGTTGATGTGCCAACACAGTCACGGGCCAGTCCAAGGGCCGGCGACTGAGTGCCTGCTGTATATGGTGCCCAAACCCCATTGGGGAGGCATCTGTCATAACTACGATGTGCCTGGAGACCTGGCCTAGGGGAACTCCTGTCCGTAAGAATGCTAGAACTGACCAGGGGCTGAGAGAGCGGCAACAAGCCTGCGTGACGAGGACTTGGTGTGTGCCATGGCGCTATGCTCGTCTCTCGACTCGGGTCTGTAGCCAGTGCTGGAGTGGTCTCATAAGCATCAACCCAAGTGGTGTGACTGTCGCTGAGGATGCCATATGCCCCAGGAGCCTCTGAAAGTATTTCAGTGGGACCAACGTGTTCCATCTGAGCATATGCAGACAGCTCAGCACTGACTGTGCGCGCTCGCTAGTGTGACACACAATTATTGAGACCGAGTCCAACTCCATACCGATAAAAGAGATGCTCTGAATCGGGACGAGCTTGCTCTTTTCCCGGTTGACCCGAAGCCCCAAGCGGCTGAGGTGCCTGAGCACCAGGTCCCTGTGAGCACACAACATGTCTCACAAGTGAGCTAAGATTAGCCAGTCGTCGAGATAGTTGAGGATGCGTACGCCCGCTTCCCTCAGTGGGGCAACGGCTGCCTCTGCGACCTTCATGAATGCGCGAGGGGACAGGCCGAAGTGGAGGACTTTGTACTGATATGCCTGACCCTCGAAGGCAAACCGGAGAAAGGTTCTGTGTCGAGGAAGGATCGAGACATGAAAGTGTGCGTCCTGCAGGTCTACCGCCGCGAACCAATCCAGATGCTGAATGCTCGCTAGAATGCGTTTCTGCATGAGCATCTTGAACGGGAGTCTGTGCAGAGCCCGGTTCAGAACTCGCAGGTTGAGGATTGGCCGCAACTCGCCGCCTTTTTTGGGTACGATAAAGTAGGGGCTGTAAAACCCCTTCTTCATCTCGGCTGGAGGGACAAGCTCTATCGCGCCCTTCCGTAGAAGGGAGACGATTTCTGCATGCAAGGCAGCGGCGTTCTCGCCTCTCACCATGGTGGAGTGGACGCTGTTGAACCTGGGCGGGCGCCTGGTGAACTGAATCGCATAGCCGAGTCGGACGGTCCTGATCAGCCAACGCGATGGGTTGGGGAGCGTGAGCCATGCCCCCAAGCTCCATGCGAGAGGAACCAAGGGGACTATAGCGTCGGACGTACCGGCAAGGCGGAGCCTGGGGTGCTGAGTCTAGGGATATCGAAGCACTTACCTGGCTCCTTGTGACTGCTCCCGGAACAGCCTGAGACGGGGGAGGAAGAATTTCGTCCTCGTGGCCAGTGGAGACCGTTGGCTCGGGGGCGGGGTTGTACCTGCCAAAGAGAACCGGTGGTCGTGATAACGACGGGCAGGGAGACTGGAAATAGAGCCCGGGGACTGAGGAAACTGGTCTTTTTTTGAAAATGTGTGTGAAGAATAAAATTCAAAAGGAAATAAGGATTCTCCACCCGCCCCTTCAGCGGGGGAGGGTGTGGTCTGCTTACCAGCTCCCATAGTGCAGTTTCCTGAGTCACGGGGCTGCCCGTCTCAGAGGCGCTTTGAAGCCTTCTTGGCGGCTGGCCATGAGGCGGGGGCGTCGCCGTCCTGCGGGTAGCTTCGCGTCAGGGCCGGCCCCGAGGGGCGGGCTATGGCGGGGCTGGAGTTGGTGCTGGCACCCCAGGGTGACTGTGGGGGATCGGTGGCTCTGCCTGGGCAGGATGTGCTGTATAGCATCATCATATGACATGACGGACCTGCTCTCCGATACCGTGAACGAGATCTCATCGTCGTCAGGTGCTCCGAACAAGATCGTTGGTCCGCTGTGAAGTGATCCGGCATCCCCGCTCCAGCACTCGGAGCATACGAGCGTGACGGGGAGTGGGAGGTCCGTGTGGTTATACCCGGCGGAGAGGCTCCCACTGAGGTCCCCATATCGCCCCCAGTGGTAGCCAACACTGCCTCATACCCGTAGGTAGAAGGACCGAGTCGGGGAGTGGCTGTGCTCTTACGAGGGCGAGCCGCGACTACAACGTAGCCATGGTCATACCCTCGCAGTGAGGACATGAACCATCCACAAATGCTGATTCTGCGTGGGTAGCACCCAGACACGAGAGGCAGCGATCGTGGCCATCAGACGGGGAGAGACAACAACCGCAACCAGGAAATGGACCAGGAAACTCACAAATGGAAAGACAACTTGAAAAAGACGCTTCACTGTTTGCGCCACTCTTTTAGAGAAATATACTCTTTTATTGTTGTTTTTGTGTATGTATGTATGTATGTATGTATGTGTGTGTGTGTGTGTGTGTGTATATATATATATATATATATATATATATATATATATATATATATATATATATATATATACGGAACTTGGGGTGCCAAGTCCCGATCCCTTGTGGTGAGGAAGGGAAACGTAACCGTCAAGTTCCGTTTCTCCCTGGGAGGAGTCAAAACTCCATCAATCACAGAGAAGTCAGTTAAGAGCCTGGGGAAAGTCTTCAACAGCACATTTAGGGACACAGCCACACTTCATAAAACCGGGAAAGAGTTGCACACCTGGATTGCTGCAAAGGACAAGTCAGGGCTGCCAGGCAAGTTTAAAGCCTGGATTTACCAGCATGGCATCCTGCCGCGACTCCTCTGGCCACTGCTGGTTTATGATGTCCCCCTAACCACCACCGAGGACTTTGAGAGGAAGATCAGCCACACCCTGCGTAGGTGGTTGGGCCTCCCTCACAGCCTCAGCAGCATAGCCTTGTATGGGATTAAGACCAAGCTACAACTCCCCTTCAGCAGCCTGTCGGAGGAGTTCATGGTTTCCCAGGCAAGACAGGTGCTGCTGTACAGAGAGTCCACTGACACCAAAGTCTCCTCGGCTGGTATAGAGGTGAGGACAGGTAGGAAGTGGAGGGCCCAGGAGGCAGTCGACCAAGCTGAAGCATCAAGGCAGGTGGTCCTACTGGAATTGACTATGCCCTGGGAAGACCGAATGGAAGAGGTGTTTGAATGGAAGAGGGCCAAGTACACAGAATTGGCTGGTGAATGCCGTAGCAGGGGATGGAAGACCCGCTGCCTCCCCATCGAGGTTGGCTACCAAGGGTTTACCGGCCAGTCGCTCTACAGGGCCCTCAAGCTCTGGGAATAAAGGGACTGCACAACAAGAAAGCCATCAGGAACATCACGGATGCCACTGAGAAGGCATCTAGATGGCTGTGGATCAAAAGGGGTGGTCCGTGGATCATACATGCTACCTAGTCACAAGTCGGGGACTGATCACCACTGGCTGGGTTGCCTGGGCAAGGGTGTATGATGTTGAAAGACCCGAAACACCCGATGACTCCAGGTTATTTCACTGATGATGTGTCTAGGTCGCACCTGCAAGGTGTATGTTAAACCTCACCCAGAAATTAAATGAATGGATTATGCATTAATTGGGCAACACTAATAACTAGCGATAAATGCAATAAAGACAAACTGAGGGAAAAAAAATATATAGTTTTTTATTATTATTATTATCTGGCCAAAAACAGATTATCATATGTTTACACTCCATTTCCTCTAAATCTGAGTCAAAGATCTTAGTCTAAGAGACCCAATTTTGGTTATAACTGAATTTTGACTAACTGTGTAGTTACTGTGTTTTGCCTTTGTAAGATATCACCCATAAACTGACAGGCATTGTTTAATCATACCTTAACGATTTTGATTCTGTTATGGTGTTCCTGAATGGTGTCATAGAAGTCTTTGATCACTTTCTGAAATTCATCTGAGTCCTCATCCACTTCAGACACTTCAGGCATGTTGGACAGCAGACTGTTATCTTCTTCTAATAAAATATATATAAAGTAATTTATAATATTTCAATATACACTACCGGTCAAAAGTTTTGAAACATTGACTGAAATGTTTCTCATGATCTTAAAATCTTTTGATCTGAAGGCGAATGCTTAAATGTTTGAAATTAGTTTTGAAGGCAAAAATATAATTGTGCCACCATATTAATTTATATCATTATAAAACCAAAATTTAATAAAAAAAATGATTGATTTGGCAGGCCCTTAAATCCACACCTTCCGCTTCCTCAGTAAGCGCTGAGAGCATGAAGTGTCCAACATTACAGACTGCGTTATTTCAGTTAAAGAAGTGCATCATCCAGACACTTATACTGTAGTACAGTATACTCTAGTGCACTTCTTGTTTTTGCATTTTCAGTGTAACTTGCAATACTTACGATTTGGGATGCACTTTGGATTATAAATATACTTCTAATCCATTCAATATTTAAAAATAATTTCCCCAAAATGTGTAAGTGCTATGCGTATTTATGCTCAGAGTATCGCGTCGTTCCTCTCACGTAACCTGTATTGAAATCAATTGCGAGTCCAGTCTGCTGTGCGCTGAGCGTGAGGAGCGCTATTTAAATGGCACATTGAGTTGCTGCCAATGAAGAGTGTTCCAAATCAGTCTCTTATGAGGTTCCGTTTCAGTTAGGATGCTGCATTAGAGGACAGCTGCCAATGTAGGCAGGAGACAGTGAGGCAGCTCACTAAGTTTTGGATAAGACCCGATATCTGAAAAAAATGTCAATTATGGCAGATACCAATATGGTCACCAATATACCATGCATCTCTTATATTGTCTGTTCCCAACATCTGTTCGTGTGATTAACTGGACTAATTCATTAAACATGAAACAGCGTTCTCAACCCCTTTTATTTCCCTATTGTGACCTATTTCAAAGTGAAACCAAAAAATGTAGGGGACATGATTTTATCCATCAGGAATTGACTTGATCATGGAAAGCCTAAAATAAAACTGGTTTCAGAGGTGGAGCAAGTTATTACACTTTGGAATAGCACGCATTAAGTTGCTTCAGTTCAAGAATGCAGATGTCACTCTCTTTTACCAAACTGTGTATATGAACAGAACTGTATTTACCAACTGAACTCTGTTGACATGTAAACATAGCCATCGACAAATAGGCAAATAAGTACTTCAATTCTCACCTGTGTCATCTGTACACAAGTCCTCTGTTCTCAGCATGTTCCGTTTGATAGACACGGTTTTCCCAGATGCCAAACTGTACTCCTCCATCTTCTCAAAGTCAATGCTGTATGGATGATTGTTGAACAGGATATCAATCTTTTTCTCTTTCATCTTCCAAGCATTCTCAATAAACACTATGGCATCTGGTGGGTATGGTATAACTGCAGTGGACCCAAGCTCATGCCACACCCACTGTACAGTCTTCAAGATTGCATCATCACTCATCATATTCGCTGCCCTTTTCAGGAAGTTCTTCAATTCAATGACAGCTTCAGAGACGTAATCTTTAAAGCCAGAAATGATGGCGGTCGTTCCTTGAATGTTGATGTCTACGGCATGCTTTCTCTTAATAAACTCTATGCATCTCTTTTGGTGGGACGAAATCTTCCGCAGAAATTTGTGTTCGAACTTCTCCTCGCAGTGCCTCAACCCCACCTTCTTCCGCAATGCAATGTCCACCCTAGCAAGATCATGTTTATAGTTAGCATACACGAAGATCTCAGCCGTATTGGATGCTTTGATGGTGTCCTGCAACGAAATCATGACAGCCTTCTCAAGCTGAATGTTTTCCGCAGTTGACATGGATTCACTCTTAGAAAGTTCAAGAGCTTTCTGGAGATCATCGGCATCTGTTCTTTGGTTGATCTCCATAGATAGCTGAATCGCCAACATGAGTCTTGCATCTTCCTCTAGACTGCAGGCGTTCATGGGTATAGAGGAACTCTGTATGTCAACAGCCTGCAATGCCTGAGGTTGATCACTGATATCTTCCTGCATAGCTGAGGCATCTTGGGCCTGGTCTGAGTACAGATCAACCTCTTCCATGTCTGTGGCTCCTAAACTAGAGGGTTCTGGTGTCAGATCACTGCCAATGATGGACAAGATCCTTTTAGCTTCTTCTATACCAGCTGAAGAAACAGAAAACATTTAGTAAACGTACTTACTACTGTAATGTCACACAGAATAGAAGAGGATGTACATTTTGTCCTCATTATCAGACCATTTTTATGAGTCTCTACCTAATGAGAACCAAGATGGTTAACAGGATGTGGAGAGCATGTCAACGTATCCCAATGGTAATGCTTCAAATGTATTAATTTGGCAAGCAGTCATGTAATAAGCAGGACAATGAGAGTTGGATGGTCATTTTCTTTTTTCTTTTTTTTTGTTATTAACAGTTTTTACTTATTACATACATAAATCATACATACATAACATCAAATATGGAATCAATTATATATATTAAACCCCTCCCCCTGAATATTCCCCCACATCACCAACCGACACAAACATGCACTACAGTGGTCTCCAACAATTAGAACATAAAAAATACAAATAAATAAATAAATAAAAAGTAAAAAAAAAAAGATATACTTTAAAACAACATCATATATTCTAGAATAAATCTTATGGTCTGATTAAAAGAATGTATAGTCCCTCCCAGATGGGTTCAAAAGTCTCCAAATATCTGTAAGACAAAGATTTTTACACACCCTGTGAAGCGTCAATGTTGCTCTAGGGGGCTTACACACTTTTGCTTCACTATGATCAAGGATTGAGACCATCAAAGGATAAAAGTTTCCTCCCAATATTATATCATGAGGGGTGGCAGCGGCTTGCAACATCCCTTAAAGATCTATAAAAAAGCCTTGATCATCAACATTTGGTGCATAAATATTAGCCAAAAATCAACCTTTGCCCCTGAATTTCTGCTAAAAAAAAATAATGTCTCTTCCTAATTTGATGTTTACTTATCAGTGTAATGAAGAAAAGATTTCCACCCAATTCTTCCCAAATTGCTCAGCTTCCTGCGAGGAAAGATGCATTTCTTGAAGAAACACTATATCATATTTCTTTCATTTAAGAAAAGAAACAACCTTCCTTCTTTTCATGGGGTCCTCCAACTCATTCACATTCTACATGGAGAGAGACTATCCACTCATATTAACATTTGACATATTAGAAAAAATAGGTTGCATAACAAAAATAAAATTATAACAACCACTTTCCAACATTATAGCAACAATCAAATCCCAAACTTCCACCTGAACCAAACAAACAGAAAAAAGAAAAACGTGCGCATTAACGTGCACGAGAACAGCATCCGGCGTCCATCGTCCAATCCCTCCAAACTCAAACAGTCCATGTATGCCTACTAGAGTCTCCATGACAACTTTGCCATCAGCTTGCTCTAGTCAGGTGCTTCTATACAAATTTTGTGAGACAGAATTACATAACAGAAAATATTCTATAAATCAAACACTTAAAATGTGTAGATTGCCCAGAAGGAGTGTTCCTCCACAAAACAAACTTTAGCTGCTAGTGGAACTGGCACACACACACACACACACACACAAAAAAGGGGGCCATTCAGTTCCTTGGGCAGTCAAATGAATGTTCAGTGAGCTGGTCCATTTGGTCATTACACAAGTGCAACACATGCCCTAATCACTCCAATATCCTGCAAGAAATATTCCACAAAACAAACTCCAGTCAATAGGAGGAATAAGTTCATCCACAACTGTCCGAGGGAGTGTTATTACACAAAACAAATGGCAGCCGCTAGGAGGAACCAAACAAAAAGAAATGGAAAAAGTGCCCATTTTCCTCAGTTCCACAGTCAAGTGCACATTAAGTGAGTCAGGCCCACTAGGCAGCAACATGAAAATCACCAAATGGCTTACTCACTCGATTGTCTTTTATGAAGGACATCGCTTGCTGTGGGCATGTAAATATTTTGTGGCTATCCTTAGTATCTATTCTTAATTTGTCCGGGAACATCAGTTGATCCGTTGTTTCTTGCATTCCTTGAATCAATCACATTTCTCTCTTGTCAAATTTGCAGTCTGGGAACAAGAAAATGCTGTGGTTCTTCCAAGAAAGCCTTCCTTTACTCCTTGCCTCATGTAACATAAGTTCTTTATCGGATGATCTCAGAAATTTGGCCAGAATTGATCACGCCTGTCTCCCTCAGCGGCTCTCCGAGCCAGAACTCTATGAGCTCGCTCTATTTCCAGCTCATGGCCTGTTATGTCGAGCAGACTCAAGAAAAGCTTGTCTAGGAATTTCACCATATCTTGGCCTACTTCATGCTCAGGAATTCCAACAATTTGGATGTTGTTTCATCGATTACGATTATCCAAATCCTCCAATTTTTCCCCAGACGTGTTCCAAATCCACCTTTGTCGCTAGCAGATTAGCAGCTAATTCCCTCTCCAATAACTCCAGATAATCGATCCGTTTCTCAAACGGTTTGTGACACAAATATTATTAAAACTAGCAAAGTGCGGAGAGCTTGTGGTTCATATGTCCGACCCCCATGTGGTGCCCAAATCGGAGGTTTAACTGAGCTGTTTCTGGAGTCTTTGCGATTTTTTTTTTTTTTTTTTTTTTTTCTTCTCGCGTAATAACATAATATTAAATGCAAATCAATATTTTGTGTCTATTTTATTTATCTCTTTGGTAGATAGCCATGTAATAAGAGAAATGATGTACAGTCAGTTGGTAGTTATTGCAATAAACTACTTCAGGGTGAGACCATTCCATTCCTCCAACTTCCTTCACATTAATAGTAACGACATTAAACACTATTGGCATGATTTTTTTAACAGTGGCCTAAACAGTCATTTTGACTGATGGCTTAACATGAGCCAATAGCCTGTATAGCCTAGGAGATGTAAGCCCCAAAGTAAAATTGTTTCAAAGGCAGAGCTGAAAAATTACAAATACTTTTTTTTCTGTGGAATAATCGGGAATGTGTATTAAGAAATAGTCGATTTTGATTTCATGTTCACATATAAAGAGATTATTTACATGTACCTGAAGTGTGGGCATCAGTGGCATTAATATTACTGACAACTGGAGCTCCAACAGTGAAGTCCTGAACAGAATTTTCTGAGGAACTTCTCAAAAAGTTTTGACAGGGAGTCATTTTCCATGCCAGCTCAAATATATCCTGTGAAAACACATCCATAAATAACCATTACTGAGTATTTGAGATATATCTGAATGAAGAATCAGTAAGAGGCTGGATTAATTACTTTGTCCTCTAGTGGTTCCCAATGCACCTTCTCCATGCTAATGTACACCTGGAACTTGGCTGTCATCTCTGCCAATATGTTGGCACCCTCCTCCTCCAACAGGAAGCGGGAAATGCCAGGCTGACTGACCACAATGCACTTTGAGCAGGTCGTGCTGATAACACTCCTCAACACCTCCTCTGCCATCTGACATGCATTTAGATCTCCCTGGATCTGAGAGTGAAATTCAGATTAACTGATTACAAAACTGTGTAATTGTAAGAGATGGTTAAATTCAAAGATCATGACAAACCAGTTTATTATAATAATAATAATCTAGTGAGAGGATTATATTCACTATGTAAAAGAAATCAAAGGTTGAGTAAAACATACACAAAAAAAAATATTTCTATTTTATATTTAGTATATAAATACATTTAAAAAAAAAAAAAAATAATATATATATATATATATATATATATATATATATATATACACACACACACACACACACAAAAAATAAAAATATATATATATACAGTGTATTATACATATATTATATTAAATATGTTAAATATATATTGCATCTGTATTAAAAAAATATTTATATTTAACAAATAATTAAATGTTTTTTATTTCTTAACTATTTTATTTCCTGAGAAAGTAATGATGGAGTAAAACGTTATTCTATTATATTCTTCATATATATTCTATCTTTATGTTAAAAAAATGTGGCAGGGTGGAGGGCGGGGCCGGGTCGTGATGATTCACAGCCGGTCCCATATCAGGCTAATCAAGCCTCCGCAGACGGTGGTTCGACGAGAGAGATAATTTACGGACATGTCTGGTGTGTGTGTGTGTGTGTGTGTGTGTGTGTGTGTGTGTTCTCGCCTCCTCCTTTCCATTGAACTACATTACAAATATATTTATAATTCATTAAATACAAAAATTAAGAAATTAATGATTGGCGAAAACATATTTCTATTATTTTACATTTAAATGCTGTTTTTAAAAATATACATTTAACAAATTATTTAAACATTTTATTTTCTTAATTTTATTCAAATGCTTTATTTATATTCCTAATTCTCTTTAATTAAGTATGATTTTGAGATGCAAAAATTACCTAAATAAATTCTATATATTGAATATCATCCACTTAAGTCAAATGAAAACAAACTCAACGACTTACACTCAATCCATCTCCGGTCTCCAGTGGGAAGAAGATGACCTCTCCCATGTCTGCCAGTAGATCTTGATGATGGAGTTGTAGGAATGTGAGCAGTCCTGGCTCCATGGTGAGGACAGTCTCCCTCTGAATTGGTGTGCTCAGAAACTGAACAACCTTTTCTTGATTCTCCTTCTCCATCCCTTTCAGGGTGAACGCAGTAATCATTTCACCAGTGTCTGATACTTTGGCATTGCAGAAATCCAGAGAGCCAAGGAAGTCAGAGCACTCTTGTGAGAAGACCACAGATTCGTACTCTCTGTCTATTGGCACACTAAACTCAGATATCTGTGACTCTATAAGGTCACATGCCTGCTTGACACCGCTATGAGACAAAGACGTTACAGTGACCATACAGTCTGACACACTGTATGTTGATGGTAAACATTTTAAGGACAAATGCAGCCTCTTTTTAACATCCTCCCTTCCTAGAAATCCTGCTTTGATGGTGTCATATGTCAAATGTGCCTGTGCAATACCACTTAGGATCTCCAAAACTTTGCTTTTGAGTCTTTCAACCTCAAGCTGGTCTGGACCTTTGATTTGGACACCATCTTTTTTCAGACTGACCTCAAAATTGGGGTGAGCTTTCATGAGGTTCTCTGGTAGGTTACTCAAACTGAGCATCTTAAGTTTGGTGGACTCAGTCACAGATGTGAAGCTACAACTTTCCTTTGGACTAGATGGATCGGTATCCATGGGCTCAACTTTAGATGATGTTGCAGTACTACTAACTAAACTTGTGACATTGTTTGCGAGAGCAACACTATGTTCTAAGATGGTGCCTGTCATTGGATCAGAAGCAGTAGGACTTGGGGCTGAGACAGAGCTGAGTCTAGTCTCAATCAGGTCTGTCTCCTCCGATAACGTTCCCTGTCCATTATGAGATCTCACAGTTGACTCATCCACCACCGCTTGCAGGAAGTCAAAGTACGGCTTGACGATTAAATCTGTACCTTCTAGATTATGTGATTTCTGGAGAACACAGTCCACAGCTGTGAAAGAAAAAGCTCACACTGAGATTCAGGAACGTAAAACAGTAACTTTAAGGAATTTCCTGGAAAAAGACATCAGATGTCTTACATTTAACATCATTGAAGGACACTTTAGCATATCCCTCTGTCAGCATGGTAACTCCTAGGACATCCACCTCTCCTCCACGTCTACTTCCAAAGTAGAGCTCTAGCATGTCCTCTGTGAGATTGGGAGTCAGGTTGGCCACTATAATGGAGTCTGTAGATTCGACCTGCTCCAGAGAGATCTTTGCTCCATCAAGACCCTTCTTAGAAACCTTGTCACAAAGCGTCTGGAAATCTAAGGAACCCAATTTAAGACAATAAATTTAATGCAAGTTTTACAAGTTTTTTTTTTTTTTTTTTATATGTTTATCATCCTTATTTTGCAATGGCTGCATTTCCGGAAAATGTGACAAAATTACGCTCTAATTGACCGCAATGTAAATTATTAGAGGGATAATAAGACCAGAATTTAGTGATATGGTTTTAGTGATATGGTTTTAAAAACTATCACATGATGAACAGCAGAATAACATGCCAATGTCTGATAATTTTCTAACATCAGCATTTATAGAAAAAGAGTAAGTAAATCATTCACTTGTTGCTTTAATTTTCTAGAAAATTACTCTAGAATTACAATATGAATCTTACTTATGTATCTGCTGTTGTATCAATTAAGACCTACATTGTAAAAATTGAAAATGTACTGTAAATAAAAAGTGGTTTTACTCAAGTCAAATATATTACCTACTAAATATGACTGAATCAACCTGACTATATTAGGTGGTTTGATTATGCAGAAATATATAATATACAGTGTAAAAAACATTTTTTTGTGAAATATTTTCTTTCTTCAAAATAAATGGAACTTGATATTTTGTTATCTAATTCTTAAGTGTGGCTTAAGTGTCCAAATACTTATTGAGGCCACTGTGTACTGCTGATGTACCAGCGACAAACCTTTAGACAAGCGTGCATGTAGCTGTATTAGAACCAGGTCCTTGCTTGGAGACAGATACAGAGCAAAATCCACGTCAGACTCCATTCCAGTAAGGTTTTCTACATAAAGTTCCACTAACTCCAAGCTAGTGTTTGGATTGAGCCCTCTCAGCAGCAGTTTTCCAGGGTCCTTTGGTGGTTTTTTCCGCACTGTCAATCTGGATTCCTGGAGGACATGGGACTTGGCGAGAATTCTGGCTGCAACTATTATAGGATGGATAAGATTTTTGCTCTGTAATGGTTGGAATTTTGTAAATGTACACAAACCAAGCAGTGGATTTTGGTCTTACCATCAGCCTCTTCAAATACCACCACTGCTTTGTTTCCATGTCTCACCAGAGAAACCACATCTCCTCCTCCTGAGCGCCGCTTGTTTTCAAAATACAGCATAAGTAAGTCATCGTCCACATCTTCAGGAATATCCAGTACTTCCAAACTCCTCTCATCTAGGCTGCTGACATCAGCCATCCTGACAAAATCCTGAGTGAGTTAAGACTAACATTCCTGCCATAACTATTCAAAAAACATCATATTTGAGGTACTGCAGTAAAACAGAAGTCATAATCTAGATGAATCTCTCAAAACCTGTAAATATCTGTGTCATACAAAGATAATCATCCACACGCATTACAGTAATGAGAATTTGAGGAGAAAATGTGCTTAAATGTTATGAAAATATATATACAGTATCTCACAAAAGTGAGTACACCCCTCACATTTTTGTAAATATTTGATTATATCTTTTCATGTGACAACACTGAAGAAATGACACTTTGCTACAATGTAAAGTAGTGAGTGTACAGCTTGTATAACAGTGTAAATTTTCTGTCCCCTCAAAATAACTCAACACACAGCCATTAATGTCTAAACCTCTGGCAACAAAAGTGAGTACACCCCTAAGTGAAAATGTCCAAATTGGGCCCCAATTAGCCATTTTCCCTCCCCGGTGTCATGTGACTCGTTAGTGTTACAAGGTCTCAGGTGTGTTAAATTTGGTGTCATTGCTCTCACACTCCCTCATACTGGTCACTTTTGTGAGATACTGTGTGTATATGTGTATATATATATATATATATATATACACTCGCCTAAAGGATTATTAGGAACACCTGTTCAATTTCTCATTAATGCAATTATCTAATCAACCGTAGTAATTTGATTAAAAACAGTGGAGACTGTGAATCAGAATCAAGGCAATGATTATTACAATCACCTGAAAAGAGTAAAACTTCATTAAATAGCGATTACACGTCTAATATAATTAGTGCAAGTTACCCGCCTCATAACACACTCATTTTGATGCTGTGAACTGTTTTTTTTACTATCGCTTATTACTATGACTTGAGTCAAAACATAAATTAATTAACGTTAAGTTCTTAGCTTGGAGTAAATGTAGGTGTTGTTGCATATGTTATATATTCATTTGGAAATGAGTGCTTACAAAAATATTTTTGTGATACTGTATATACACTCACCTAAAGGATTATTAGGAACACCTGTTCAATTTCTCATTAATGCAATTATCTAATCAACCAATCACATGGCAGTTGCTTCAATGCATATAGGGGTGTGGTCCTGGTCAAGACAATCTCCAGAACTCCAAACTGAATGTCAGAATGGGAAAGAAAGGTGATTTAAGCAATTTTGAGCGTGGCATGGTTGTTGGTGCCAGACGGGCCGGTCTGAGTATTTCACAATCTGCTCAGTTACTGGGATTTTCACGCACAACCATTTCTAGGGTTTACAAAGAATGGTGTGAAAAGGGAAAAACATCCAATATGCAGCAGTCCTGTGGGCGAAAATGCCTTGTTGATGCTAGAGGTCAGAGGAGAATGGGCCGACTGATTCAAGCTGATAGAAGAGCAACTTTGACTGAAATAACCACTCGTTACAACCGAGGTATGCAGCAAAGCATTTGTGAAGCCACAACACGCTCAACCTTGAGGCGGATGGGCTACAACAGCAGAAGACCCCACCGGGTACCACTCATCTCCACTACAAATAGGAAAAAGAGGCTACAATTTGCAAGAGCTCACCAAAATTGGACAGTTGAAGACTGGAAAAATGTTGCCTGGTCTGATGAGTCTCGATTTCTGTTGAGACATTCAGATGGTAGAGTCAGAATTTGGCGTAAACAGAATGAGAACATGGATCCATCCTTCCTGAGCATTGTTTCTGACCATGTCCATCCCTTTATGGCCACCATGTACCCATCCTCTGATGGCTACTTCCAGCAGGATAATGCACCATGTCACAAAGCTTGAATCATTTCAAATTGGTTTCTTGAACATGACAATGAGTTCACTGTACTAAAATGGCCCCCACAATCACCAGATCTCAACCCAATAGAGCATCTTTGGGATGTGGTGGAACGGGAGCTTCGTGCCCTGGATGTGCATCCCACAAATCTCCATCAACAGCAAGATGCTATCCTATCAATATGGGCCAACATTTCTAAAGAATGCTTTCAGCACCTTGTTGAATCAATGCCACGTAGAATTAAGGCAGTTCTGAAGGCGAAAGGGGGTCAAACACAGTATTAGTATGGTGTTCCTAATAATCCTTTAGGTGAGTGTGTATATATATATATGTTAGAATGTGAGTGAGCGTGTGTGTGTGTGTGTGTGTGTGTGTGTGTGTGTGTGTGTGTATACACACACACACACACACATTCTAACATGGGCAGCTATAGGGTTGGGCTACCGGGGCTTAAGCCACGAATGTTTCCGTAAAGCCCAGAATGTTTTAATCATCATAAGTACCACTGCTTAGGTATCAAGTTGATATGAAAACATATGACATTTTATTATTTTAACATTACATTTTAAAGTTAGGGTAATATACTGTAAATTAATGATTCCTGTCTTTCTATGGTATTGATACCAAATACAGACTATTCAGTCCCCACAAGCTGTCTTGTCTCCAGGGCAATTTTTAGTATTAATAATATAAATAAATATAAATATATATATATAAAACCCTGATCATTTTCATCTCTTGTACCAATTTTGACTGTTTACAACCTGCTTTCTTTAACCCTAACTTAAGCACACGACAAATCAATGAAAACTGCATAACGTCATACACAATGTGCGTCGTTATGTCGGTTTGTCCCGGAAGCGACAAACTTGTGTTTATTTTTTAATCGCGTTTTAAAGTATATTTATTAAAAGCATGTATTTTCTGATCTTCGATATATATATATATATATATATATATATATATATATATATATATATATATATATATATATAGTATTAATGTATTTGTTACAGTGTGCATATCCTGTCTGTAATACACTTATATAATAGCTGATTATCAATTTTATGGAACAAAGAATAAATAAACGTAAAACAGTATGTAATGTGTCGTTATAAGCTCTTCATAAATGGAGAGAAACTGAAAAGAATGACGCTGAATATAACTGACAGGGATTCAAAATATAAAGATTGACCCCAATTGTGCACAATAATTTTTGATTATATGACAGCATATTATTGACAGTGAAGTTTGCAGACTCACCTCATAAACCTTTTTCACACCTTTTTTCATAAACCTTTTTTGGATCGCGATGAACGTTTGCAGGGTAAACTTCGACAGCGGCGAATGAGAGATCACAGAAAATATTACTTTCACTTTCACCTACATTTCACCTATTTGCCCCAAAAGCAAAAGAAAAAATCCACTATTACATTCAAATGACTTTCCAGGATAATAGAGCGCGGTGGATTAAGACCTAAGAAATTTACAGTCACAACTGTGGTCATTTAGTTTTTAAAAATAATTCCAGGGTAATAACACAAATAATAATGTAATAATCTTTTCAATGAATATATTATATGAAAAGGTTTGCTAGATTTAGGCTGATAAGGAGGGAACGCGTCTTCACAGTCAGTGATTAAACGTTATATAAAATTAAAATGTTATACATTCACTGTGCTTATCACGACTGTCCGACTTTTACGGATCAACCCCTCCTGCTTTCAAACACACACACACCCCCCCAAAAAAAATAATGACAAAATTATATTATATAGCTATTATACCTCAAGCTTTTGAATAAAATACACATTTAAAAAGTATTTAATTTATATCTTCACGATTACGTACGACTGCCGATAAATGGACGCTTGATAACATTTCCCAAAATGTTTTTCACTGTCAACAAAATAAAAGTCCCAAACTACAGACTACGTGATGTGTAAGCTCCGCCCATCTTTTAGTGACGACCCTACTTGATGGGCTCAAATTCTGTCAATCTTCCACTTCAGCCAATAGCAGCGAGTGTCATTGAGCTGTCCTGCTGCAATCAAGACGCATGCGCAAACGCGAACAACGTTTTTGAACAAACACTGCGGTCTAACGTGTGAAAGGTAATGTGTTGATTGTTTTTAAGGCTTGCACTTCATAACAATATTTTAGTAGATAGATTCATTACATAATTTACTGATGTTGTATCTAATGTAAAGGCGAAGAAAAATGCATCTAGCACTGTGTGTGTAACAGTAAACGTGCTCATACACACATTAGGCAGTTCATCAGCACTGAATAGAAGAATAATCTGTTAAATCTTTATGATAATCTCTAGGTTAAGTTTATGTTAAGATCTGAATTGTACATTTAAATATGTAAGGTGTGTCTATATTTGGTTTTCAGGTCATGGATCCTCAAAAAGACATACAGCCTCCTAAACAGCAGCCAATGGTCTACATTTGTGGAGGTAATGCCACTTTTCATCTTCACAGTTTAAAATCCTATTTTTCATTACTTTGCAAAGAAGATCCTCCTTATCAGATGATAAATACAGCAGTATTTTGTAAAACTGTAATTCACCTAACTGAAATCTTTGCCTCTGGACCAAACATAAGATTGGATGCAAATTTTAAGTTTATTTCTACTACCATTAACTGCCTGGTCCCAAAAATATTCCAAATTATTAACAATATCGCGGCTGAATTGGAAAATCGTCTCTCTTGGTGTTTAAACTTATCTTGAATTTTGATTGTTTTATGCTCTCAGCAGCCAATAATTCACCTCACAAAAGCCATATTTATCCTGATCTACCAAACAACTAGAAGTGTGTGCATATATGTATGTGTGTGTATGTATATGTGTATATATATATATATATATATATATATATATATATATATATATATATATATATATATATATATATATATATATACACACACACACACACACACACACACAAAAACAACAGTTCCGGTTCTCGAATCTGATTGGACGAGAGACGTTCCATGAGCACTGATGGTCTGACACCATCAGCACTCGGACGCTTCACTATGTGCATCACTCCACTTGTGTTCATGCCGTTTGGAACTAAAGTGTAAGAGCACTGCAGATGTGTCTCATAACATGTTTTTTTTTTTTTTTTTTTTACATTGCTTATATTAGCCAGCAGGTGGTGGCAAAACATTTTTCCGTGTAATATGAGCCAGTTAGGTGATTTGAAGTGAATCTGCAAGTCAATGTTTACATACACCAAAACTCTGATCGCTTGTATTACTACTACATTACTAAAGCTAGGACATAGCTTTAAATGACTTTAGACTAACAAATTCAGCAGTACGGCTCATCACAGCTGAGAGACACAACAGACTAATTTATTACACAAACTGAAGGCGCTTAAATATTACTGGCCTTTTCACATTGGAGAGGATATGCTGTTTAAAATGGACATTGCGGTTTCTATAGTAAATGACTCTTGTACATGGCTACAGCGAAATAGGGAGAAATACCCCTGTGTGGACGGCTATTTTTCCACTGAGAAAGCTTATCTTCAGAAAGCTGACAGCATCTCTGCTTGGGAGTACATGCTCGCTCTCTCTCTCTCTCTCTCTCACACACACACACACACACACACACATCCAAACGCCAGTACAGGCACAAAATTGAAGGACAGTTCAACACCAATGACTCTAGAAGTATGTGGCAGGAAATTACCATTATTACGGATTACAGAGTGAATAAAAACTCTGCCGTGAACACAGTTGCCTCTCTCCCAGATGAGCTTAACACATTTTATGCTCGTTTCGAGGACAATAACACCGCACTCACGGAGAGAGCAATTGCGGCTGACACTACAGAGGTTGGTTTGCTCTCCGTCTCTGTTGCGGATGTAACCCGATCTTTCCGACGGGTGGACATTCGTTAAGCCGCGGGCCCAGACGGCATTCCGGGCCGTGTCATCAGAGCGTGCGTGAACCAACTGGCTGGTGTTTTTACGGACATTTTCAACCTGTCCCTCTCCCTGTCTGTAGTCCCCACATGCTTCAAAACATCAACAATTGTGCTTGTACTGAAGCAATCAAAAATCACTTGCTTCAATGACTGGCGTCCTGTTGCTCTGACCCCCATCATCAGCAAATGCTTTGAGAGGCTAATCAGAGATCACATCTGCTCTGTGCTGCCCACCTCTCTGGACTCACTGCAGTTTGCCTACCGCAACTACCGCTCCACTGATGATGCCATTGCATCTACAATACACACTGCTCTCTCCCATCTGGAAAAAAGGAACACACATGTGAGAATGCTGTTTGTAGACTACAGCTCAGCATTTAACACCATAGTGCCCTCCAAGCTTGATGAGAAACTCCGGGCTCTGGGCTTAAACAGCTCGCTGTGCAGCTGGATCCTGGACTTCCTGTCAGGCAGACGTCAGGTGGTTAGAATGGGCAGCAACATCTCCTCATCACTGACCCTCAACACTGGAGCCCCGCAGGGTTCTGTTCTGAGCCCACTCCTGTATTCCCTGTACACACATGACTGTGTGGCAACACATAGCTCCAATGCCGTCATTAAGTTTGCTGACGATACGACGGTGGTGGTGGGTCTGATCACTGACAATGCAGTGTGTGTATATATATATATATATATATATATATATATATATATATATATATATATATATATATATATATATAATGTATGTATATATGTATGTATGTATATGTATATGTATATATACATGTTAGATCAATCAAGTGTCCTAAATTGAAGTAAGGGCATGAAAAGAATGTGACCATATGGAAATGTGCATCTGCGCAAACATTTCTTCAACTTCATATCTTTTGAATAAAAATTGTCTATCTGTCTATCTATCTGCTGTCAATCGATTAAAATGTTTAATATAATTAAGGACATGGTGTCCTGATGAATCGCATATACAAATATTTGCTGAGCAAGCCCCTCATATAACAATAACTCAATATATAATTATTATACATATTAATATAAATATATAATTATTCATAGTTATCTTTAAATATTTACAAATTTTATATATATATATATATATATATATATGAAATAAAAACCTATTCAGATAATTAAAATGCATTACATTCCTGTAGCAGAACAGTTAATCATTGATAAGACAATATATTCTGTATTGTTTAGATTCTACAATATATTCTACTATTTAGAATATATTCTAAATGCTTTAGAATACAATGTATTGTTTACTATCATATTATTGATCATAAGTCAATCAATGACATACAGTTCACAGCAATCCATTTCACAAGTGAATTTGTCAATCAGTTGGAGATTTATTATGAGGGATTGTTTAAGGACCCGTCAATCTACACCTACGTCAGACATGCTTGTGTCGCGTCTCAGGTGTGTTGCATTATAAACATCAAATGTTTAGGTCACTGTGTCAAGTTAAATATAGTTTAATACTCAATCTTTAAACACATCTTGAGATCCCTTAGATCGCATTTGCACTCCTTCAAGTGTTTTGATCGCAAGAATGTAACGCATGTTTGTGGATCGAGTAGTGACACTGCCTACTGAAGTGTTTTCTTCACTGTATAAACTACGCGTTGCTCATACAGCTGAAATTTCACTTACTGCCCTCTGGAGTAAACAGGTGGTACTACAAGCTTGCATTTCTCAGGAATCTTCCTTATTATGGTCCGGGGACATGCAATTAATTGCGTAAATTTTTTTAACACGTTATTTTTTTGTCAAATTAATCGCACCGAATTATCGCGTTAAATTGACAGGCCTTATATATATATATATATATATATATATATATATATATATATATATATATATATATATATATTTTGCTATCCTTACTATACCTGATAGTTATAGTTATCCGTGACCTTATCAGAACCCACCTGCAACTTGTTTATGGGTTTTGACCTACCAGCACTGACATAAAATCTGTTGTGTTTTTCTGCTTCTGTGCTTCAGAGTGTCACACAGAAAATGAGATCAAGGCGAGAGATCCCATCAGATGCAGAGAATGTGGCTACAGAATCATGTACAAGAAAAGGACCAAAAGATGTATCCTTTCTAAACTTCTGAAGCTTAAAGTGGTTAACTAGTTAATAGATTTCAAACACTGAACCTTTGGCATGGTTTTCTTGAACTGCAGGATGCATGTTATTGTACTAACTCCATATAGTCATATTTATGTTATCTGATTGTGTATTGCATTTACCCTTAACTCCTGATTCCAGTGGTCGTATTTGATGCCCGATGAGATGTATCTGAATGTATTCCTTTCCTAATTAGCTTTTTATATGTTTGAAGTGTAAATAAATGTATACAATTTGAATAGGTGGAAATGGGTCAAAATTTAGTTAAATAAAATTTAATTGAATTTTCTTGAGTGAATGTTGCTTTTATTTAGATTTTCACATTTTCTCACAAGTGTTTAGGTTTACACTTTCCACTTGAAAGTGAACTGAAGTAAATTTCTGCTGATGCTCCTTAATGAAGTATAGTCTTGTCTGTTTTCATTAAGTTACAAACTGTTATTTTGGTGGAAAGAAATATCTTCAATTCAGGTTATCCCACATGTAGTTGAATTTAATGTTTTTGCAATTAACAAAATGTTCTAAAAGAACAATGATTACATTTTAATAAATTAATAGGAAAGTATCACGTGCAAAACTGATTTAAAAAGTAATAATAAAAACCTCACCTATGTATTAGTCACTTTACAGTCATGAAAATTCAGTATCCTGACAAACAGTAAAAGTGGTCAAAAACAGTATATCTGCCTCTCTTGAACGAAATCAATCTTTTAGGGTAGTTGATATACAGTATGTCAAGCAGTGAGATTCTATATATTTTCTAATTCTTGCATATCCCCGCTGTTTAATGACCTCATTAATTGGAAGGCTACATTAAATATTTCTTCTTTTAAAAATGAATTTGTCACACCTTAGGATAGGTGTGAACTGCATAAAAGCCAAAAGGTGATTACAATCAGTGGAGGAAAATAAATAATCAAAATAATTGTGATCAGCATCTAAAACAAACACCTTGACTGATAATGTTTTACACAAAATCTTAATGTTGAATTAAAAAAAAAAAAAGCTTTGTCCAGGTAATGTCAACTGCCCAGTAACACATTTTTTTTTTTAAACAAAATTGGGCCAGATTCAAAAAACATTCTTAAGAATAAAATATCTACTGTTTTTCCTTCTACAAGATATTTTGTATTCACAAAAAGATTTAAGAATGTTCTTTTTCCTTAATCCACCAACGTTTATAGCTAGACACCTTCTTATGAATTCATATAATTTACCTGTCAATTTTTGTTTCTTTGAATCAGCCCCTGAGTTGTAATATAAAATAAAAAAAAGGTTTATTGGCAAAGTGGCACTTACAAGGAATTTGTCTTGGTAATGACAGTAAACATGCCATATCAAGAACTGATTTAGCATTGCAAACAATATACAACATATACGCATGTTCAATGTTCAGTATATGAAATTAGTACAATTTTGCTAATTCATTTAAAATGATTATGTATTATCTCCATATTGTCAGAATATTTTTACCACACAGCAGGACAATTTTAAATGAACTAGTGAAGGCAATATGGTAAAGGAATTAAGGAGAAATGGTGACTGGTTATAGCACCTAAAATATATACTTTACACATTCATATAAATTTTAACCCAAAATCTTGATGTTGATTAAAAAAGTAGGACATACACTAACAAAGTACAAATAGGCTACTTCATTACTGTACATTTATAAATATTTCTACTTAGTATACATTTTCATTTGACTTTTACTTTACAAGATTTTGAATAGAAAATGAGTACTTTAATTTACATTTCTCCAGACCCTTTTGTTACTTATGCAACTGAACACCACCAAATTATACACAGCAGAATTTGTAAACGTGATGTTCGATTCCAAGTGAATTGTTGAAATTTAATATTTTAAACAATTTGACTCTTGCAAATTCATCAAATCGATTATAATTGCGGTCAGAGTGATTAATTTATGAATCAAAATCACAAGATAATCACATACAAACCATTTATGTGTAAACTCATACCCAGATTTATACATTTGTTGCCATGACGACATAATGCCAAAAATGACTGTAAAAACAATGATTTAAACAACAACATTCAAATAATACACAAGTTTTGCAAGTGCTTTTATAATATTGTAAGCTTCACATTTCTGCCTTTAAACCCTCCAAATATTGGCCCCATTGACTTCCATTGTAAGTGCCTCATTGTAATCACTTTATTTGCTTAAACTAAGGGCAAGTCTAAATTATTTATTGTGGTAATCAACATTATACCACAAATGCTTTCGATTGAGTTTAACTTGTATTGAACCCGGAATATTTCTTTAAAGTATGATGATTGGGTACTTTGTACCACAGTGCACAATACACAAGTATGTGAGTGCAACTGAAGTGGCCAGAATAAAAAGCATTGAGATTACAGCCCAAGAACATACATTAAATGTAAGCAAAATATGACAAAGCTCATGAAAATGTGATCTTTAGCCTCATTTCAAGGTCTCTGCAGCTGAATTACTGCACAAATAAATCCAGCAGGGCCTTCGGAAGTCAGCTGATCGATGTATTACTAGTGATGGGTCATTTATGAACGATTCAAATCTTTTATGCGAGTCAGAAGAACGAGTAGTCTCAGAGTGATTCGTTCATTTGGCCGCGCATGCGCATTGCGCGACCTCCGTTCCTTTGTTACGTGAAAACCGCACAGGCGCAATACAGGAAACAGAAATGATTAGTTCACCTTTCACTGCAGCCCCTCCCACTCTGTGATGTCACAGCTCAGCGCGCCCGCAGGAGGCGTGTCCTCCTACTTCTGGCTCAGCCTGTCCAGATTGCGCAGGGACCAGGAAGAGATCGAGTGTGTATGTGTGTTTACGTGAGCTCGGTGTTCTGTGGCAGGGACTGAGGGCAGCTATGGGGAATACACAGAAGAAGACCCCTGCTCATGGGGAGGGAGGGGGGCCGCACTCTCAGTCTGGGACCCCGGGGCGCAGGAGGAGTCAAGGAAACAACACAGCCAACTCAAAGATTCAGGAAGTCCAGGGGAAGAAGCCGGCAGTAAATGGCACCCTTCCATCTGGCAGGAGCGAGAATGAGCCTCAGGGCTGCAGTCCTGCCGTCAGTAGCTCTGGTGAACAGGGCTGTAATCTGGACGCACCATGTGGTGCTCTTCCTCCTCCACTGGCCCGGCTCAAGAATGAGGGAAATATGTTGTTTAAGAGTGGACAGTTTGGGGACGCACTGGAGAAATACACACAGGCCATCGATGGATGTTTAGAAGCTGGTGGGTTACAGCTATTTTGTGTCTTAACTACTGCATTCAAATTATACGTGTTATTTGTTATAAGTGGGTAGATATGATAGTTTTTGGTTTTACCAATTTGCCTTTTTTATTTTTGGCACGGTGGTCTTTCTTTGTTTCTTTTTAGCCAATTTGAAGTAGGCCTTCAGTTTTTTCCCCAGTGTTTCCAGTACATGTAAAAACATTTGGTTCTGTTGGGGTACATGCATTTTTTAAGTATCTAATTGAAATCATGTAGCTCTGACAGTCTTTAGTGTTACTCAAATGTCATTTTTTTTTATTTATTTTTTATGGCATGGTTACTTTTTGTTCTTTTTTTAGTGTACCAGCTTTAAAAGCTGCTAGGTTTTTCAGCATTTTTCTGGCAAGGTAAAAGTGTATTTCTATATATTATATGAACTTAAAAGTTTGTTTTTTACTTAACCAATACACTTACATTGTTTAGGAGCAGTACAAGCAATCTGTGTCAGAATTTGCTGATTACAAACTTCCTTAATTTTTTTGCCAGATTATTCATTCTAGTAGAGTTCAACTGATAGTGGATTTTGCCATTAGCGATAACTAAGGTGGTGGGAAAGGCAGATAACCGATTAATCGGCCGTTAGTTTTTAAAATAAATGTTTATAATGTCAAGAAAATCTTGCTCTTTCCAAACTATGATGGGACAGACAAAGAGTCCTAAATGAATAACGTCTCTGATACAGTTTATTATTCATCCAAAATAACCAGAAACAATAAATAGGTCTGGTGCTTAATGCAGGACTCTTAAGTATAAACAAGTCTGAAATACTCTGGGGACTTTTATTTTGAAATGAAAAACCATCAGTACAGATTTTAGCCGATAATGCTAATTCCAAACAGCAACTATCGGCACCGATTAATTGGTAAAACCGATATATCGGTCTACCTCTACATTCATAAATATACTGTGCTTTTCAACGTAACCAGAACATTTAAATTATTCTGGTGGGGAACAATGTATACTTTTAAGTATATAAGTATATTATTAAAAGCATATGATATATCTGTATTAAAATTGTAGTGTTAACAAACTGCCATTCTTTGGCATTTTTTGTTCTTTTTAGTATACTGGGTTCAAAGGACGGGTTTTCAGCTTAACTAATAGATTTAAAAGACATCTGAAATTATATTGTTAGATCTGTTTTAATATAAGTAGTAGTATGACAGTCTTTGCTGTTTACAAAGTGCCATTTTTTGCAGTTTGTTCTTTTTTATATTAACTTGAGTGTACTGGGCTTTTCAACTTAACTACTATATAAATGCTTCTGGTGGGGTACCGATATGGTTATATATCTTTTTGAAATCATATGTTATATTTGTATTAATATAGTAGATCTGACAGTCTTTAGTGTTACCGATGTACCATTTTTTTGGCATGGTGACAGTTTGATTGCTTTTAGTATAGACAAAGTACTATATTTTTTTGGATTAACTAGTACATTTAAATAATTTTGGAGAGGTATATGTATTCTGTGTTTAAGTATGTTAAAATTATAGCTGATATCTGCTTTAAAATAGTAGATATGTCAGTTTTTGCTGTTACAAATGTGCAATTTTTCCACAAGGTGACGAGTTGTTCTTTTTTTATAGAAGATTCACTTAGATACTGGGTTTTTCAAACTAACCACTACATTTCAATGATTCAAATGTGTGTAGACTACAAGAGCATCTATTGCACAAAATGTGTGGTTCGGTGGTATTGAGTAATACATGGGGAGTGATCTGATACCAGTTCATAGTGAGGCTTTGCTGTCTAGATTTCCTATGGAAATTAGGTGAATATTGTGTGTCATCTCATGCTTAGTCTTGTCTACTGAAGTCTAGAGATGTGAGCTGCATTTCTGTGAAATAGAAGTGAAAATGTTTCGCAAGACTGCTGCTCACTTCCACCACATTGCATTGTGGGTGTGCCCAAAATAAGTAATGGGCCTTTTGTAAGCTGGCATATACAGTCTATAAATTCAGCTTGCTCATAGTTTTTATTCTGTGACTAGTTTGGTTTGTAACATGATATGGGGTGACTAATTGAAACCTATTTGAAAATGACTAGCTGCCATTTACTCTGAAGTCTTAAACTCCTGTATGTAACTATGGAGATAAAGCTGCTTTCAGAGTCTATTTTCAGTGCTCTGTGTTTATATTTGCAGGTATTGACAGCCCAGAGGATCTATGTATTCTGTACTCAAACAGAGCTGCGTGCTTCCTCAAAGAGGGAAACAGTAGCGACTGCATTCAGGACTGCACCAGGTTTACCACACATTTACATTCACTCTCAAAAAATACATGCCGTTTAATGGCCAATCAGACAGACAATGACAGTGGCCACAATTTCACCCTCCATAATGAAGAATGTGTATACAAAGATATTGAATGCACTGTGGATGAAAGTGTCTGCTAAATGAATAAATGTGAATGTTGGGCAAGGATTTAGTTTGATGTAATACTGCGTGTGATTGTCTTGGACAGATTAACGCCCAACGCAGTTAGTAGCACAGTAAGGAGCTTTACCAACAGACTGGTTAAACAGCACTAGGAGCCTCTACAGTCTGTTGCCATGTTCTGCTCATTCGGATGGATATTATGTAATGTTATTCCCCTATTTCAAAGAGTGACTTCTGTCTGTCCTTTAACTACACTACATTTTATTGTTGTTTACTTGTATGATATTGTGGGTCCATTTTGAAATCCTAAAATACACTTTCGAGAAAAAAGACAAAACACAAGAACTTTATTTCTCATGTTTACATTTATCATACAGTATATGTAAGGAGACAAGAAAATATCACTGCAAAAAAATATTTTCTAGATGAGTATTTTTGTGTTGATTTCTTAATATCGCTTAAACAAGATGAATTTACTTGCAAAATTGTGTAATATATCAAGAGTTGTTTTCAGAGAATATATCTTCAATTGTTTAGTTTTCAATTGTTCTTATGCAATTTTTAAAATAAAGCATAAAGTTCACAAAATGTAGTGAGGTTGATGCTTAAAACAAGAAGAAAAAAAAAAGAAATGATCAAACATGTGCTAATTTATGAATGGAGTTAAGACTCAATTTGCACAGTTACAGAGTTGACTGAAGGGCACAGAATCAGAGAAAGATCTTGATCCTCTTGTCTCATCCTATTTATTTAAAGGTCTCTTGAGCTCCGCCCCTTCTCCCTGAAGCCCCTCCTCCGGCGAGCTATGGCATATGAGACGCTGGAGCGTTACAGTAAGGCCTACGTGGATTACAAGACTGTATTGCAGATAGACACGAGTGTGCAGGCTGCTCACGACAGTGTGCACAGGTACCGTTTGAAGGATTATGGATTTTCTGAACATTTTAGTATACTGAAAAATTACCAAAATTCATTAAAAGATATTTTTATATTTTCTTGATCAGGATTTTTGTCTTGTTTTCTAGTTAAAACAAGACAAAAATTTACTTGGGAAGCAATATTATGTACAATTATAAGACTTGTCTTCATAAAATGTAATGCAAATTTCATTTATTCACTTCAATGACAAATATTTTTTTTTCCCTGTTTTAAGTACAAATCTAACATTTTGGGATGTTTGTATGATATAAGAAAAACAAAACAAGAAAAAAAATTCCCAATGGGTTAAAAAAAATAAATTATAATACATGCTTATAATTTAATTATTTAGGTCCTGAAAATTATGCCACAGTGTAAAAAACCGGAGTGGTCCTATGCAGCTTCATTTTCTTTACGCAAAATATAATTTCACATTTTAAATATGACCAGAAGATTTTCTTGTCAGGTTTTGTGAGAATCACATGATTGTTTGCAGTGTAAAATTCCTGTTATATGCAGAATATGTGTGTGTGTGACTGTGTTTGTAATGTGTTTATCAGGATCACTAAACTGCTTATAGAACAGGACGGTCCTAACTGGCGGGAGCAACTTCCAGAAATTCCATTGGTTCCTCTGTCTGCCCAGCAGCACCACAGAGATGAACCCAGTGCAGAGGTTCTGCAGGCCCGCACAGCCAGAGCTGAACAGGAAAAGGGTGAGTTTAATTCTTTGCTGGGTAACAACAGAAACAAGCAACAGCAACTGAAAACAGCTGTGAAAAAGTAAGGGAACCTCTGTGTTCTGTTTTATGCATTGATCAAGATTGAACTACTGCTAGACTGTGTGCTTGTGAATGAAATCTATAGAGATAGTATAGCTAATACTAGATGTTTACATTTTTCCATTGTGAAAATGTCAATGGTCCTTGCCCATGCAAAAGTTGCCTCCATGTTGCTAGGGTGTTGCTAGACCGTTGCTCAGGTGTTTTGAGTGCTTTTTAACATGTTGCCTTACGGTTACTAGGGTGTTGCTTGGTGGTTGCCTTGGTGATGTGGCTTGGGTGGTTGCAATTCAGATTTGAAGATTTCACACTGTACATTTATAAAATTCAACAGATGAGCGTGCTTGCTAAAGCTTGTCTATCCCACATTTTTAACTGCTTCCCTGTGCAAAGTGCATGAATATAACATACAAAGTACATTTATAATCAGGGAATCAGTGTTTATTTTTATTTTTTAGACCATCTGTTGCTAACTTGCCATAATATTTTAGCACCAAATTGTTACACTGTATACCTTTGGCACCACAATTCAGAGTAAGCAACGCAAAAGCTAACCACTTAATGAAATTGAAAAACATGCTAACTCTGGATAACGTTTAGCTTCTTATGCTTATCTCATGATCAGGCTTTCATTCGTGTACGATTTTCTCCAAACTGACTTGCAGCGTTTTTCATCAGAATATGCATTCTCTGGGAATCTTAGCACTGAACTTAGCATTGTTAGCGGCATGCTAATATTCAGTTGGGCTACCAGGAACTATCACTGTGAGTGGATGCAGGTCATTTCTTTATATTTATTCTACAGAAATGGTCATCTGATGATATAGAAAAGTAGTTTCATTGTATAAAGAAATCCCAAAATCCACATTGGGAGCACAACAAAACTAGCGTACATAAAAATGCAGGCTAATGCTGAAATTATAGACATAATGTTTCATGAAGTTGATTTATGGATTCTAACTGAACGATGCGAAGCCTCTTCATAAGGTTTAGCATATTTTGTGGAACTGCAAGACATTTTGGTTCTTGATGAATGTTTACAACAGTTATGCAAACAGTTTAAGATGCTGCAGCTAACAGCATTTGTCAGCATGAATGTACCATGCTTGATGGCAATCAATAATGTAGAAACGTAACAGTCAGCTCTCATCGTAATGGAACAAGACTGCTCCAGTTTCATTTTGACTTGTGAAAGGAAGACCCGCATGAGCACACAGCATCAGCACCCATGATCACATTAACAACCTTTAGTCTGTTATCCTTCGAGAGAGATGATTGTTGTTGGAATAGAGTTAAAGTCAACATGAAATCAAAATTGACCCTAGTTACCTTCTTCACGTTCCTGGTCTTATGGTGCATGCTTTTTCAGTACACTTTATTGGCTGTGGCTGTTTAGACATTGTTTTAGGCTGCTGTAACTGTAATACATGTTATGGTAATAATAGCAAATAACTTTACATTTGCTGTTTCATGTAGTCTTTAAGCACTACTTACTGGAACCAGGATTGAAAACAAAATGTTAACTTTTCATTTCATTCTGAGCAGGAACTGTGTTTTCTTGTTCTGTTTCCAGCATTCCTTTACAATTGGTAGCCAGTTCAATTAAAATAAAAGATCGGTTAATGATGTTCTTTTTAAAATGACCGTACTCTGTGCTAAAGTTAAGTGATTTACCAGTTGTTGTGTTCCAGATCTTGCAAATGAAACAAGCAACCTGTTCTGAACATACAAGCTCAAAATATGCGACTTGCGTCGCAATAAGCGAAAATAAGCTATCCAATTTTTTCCTGTGTGGAATTGATTAGCATAGAAATAATAAACATACTATACAGTATAGTATTAATTCCACATTTTTCAATAAAAGTGTGCAACTCTCCTTAAATGTATTTATTCACACCAAATTAAAATTTTCCCTGTTACTTAACTAATTAGATGTGTTACTGAAAATCAGGCATTCTCCTTTAAATGATTGTAAACGCCATGATTTTCACATGTGAAAATATAATCACATATAACCTTGATGCCTGTATAAATATGCCTGGAAAAAAAGATTTGTTCCAGTGTAAAGAAATGACAGTATAATTAACATTAATTTCTCATTTTTTAAACCCCCTTTCCGAAACGCCCAGTGTGCTCTGAGTGATCAACCGCTTTGGGCATGTTGGAAATGTAATGCCCATACCATAACTGAGTTTCAGCTCCCGAGGCTTCCTGAGCAGAATGCAAATGTGTCACATAGTGACAGCTAAGTCACGGAAGTAATGGCTGGACTACAAATCAGGTGTTTCATGTAGTTCAGGAGCAGTGTTTTCTGTGGGAGAGAGTAACTCCCTTTGGCGTGGACTTTGTGCTTTGTAACTTTACAGACTTTTTACATGCACAAACAGCTATATTACACACTAAAGGAAAGGTCAAATCCCAAACAGCATAATAGGGCCTCTTTAAAATAAAAGCAATGCAGTTTCACTCAGTGAAATACACTAAGAATGTAAGTTACTGAATACATTTGTGTTGGGTCAACGTAAATATCTTTTTGTATATGTGGTATAATTACCGAATAATGAACAGTAATTAATTATATATGGTGTATATAATTAAGACACTGTATAATTAATGGTAAAATTTATGATAGGTTTTACAAGAGAATTAATGGACATTTATGGTATACTATTGTTATAATTATAGTGAAAAACAATAATTGTGCGTTCCCAGAAGTCTCTGCATGACCAATCACATTTGATCATATTTAATGGGTATAATTATGTTTTGTTTTTTTTTCTTTTTTGTTATGTTATGTACATTGGGGTGTTCTGTGTTATATTTGAATATTACCCTGATGGTGTTTAGCGTTTGTGTGAGTGACACTGAGCACTGTCTCTACATGATTATTGGTCATTGCTCCTGGAAGTTACTCTTGATCCATTTTAATTCATCATATGGCTTTCAGTTGTAACTAAGGTGATTAACAATACAGATATATTTTTTTTAAATAAATAATAATAATAATAAAAAACAACAGACAATGTTATTTGTATTTACTGTCAAAGCATGTTTTTAATTAATGTGTTTTTAAATGAACTGTCAAAACCCAGTTTTATTTTATAGTTGAAACATGTTATTTCAAATTACAATCGAAACATTTTATTTCAGTTTAGGCTTGAAACACCTGTTTTATTTTGCAGTCTAAACATGTTAACTCACTATTTCAGTTTATGGGAAACATTGTGCACCCTCTGCTGCCACTGCATTTACCGGTTTTTACAAGGATTATTATTATTATTGTTATTATTTTAATAGTGTATAAAATAATAGTGTATATAAAATGTCTTTAATTTATCCTTAATATTAAATATATCCCCAAAATAATTGTAACATTTCTAATATACATCTGGCCATCAAAATTCAATGAATAAATCTCTCTCTCATGTGGGCATGTTTGGAATAGATGTCACCTTATGTGAACCCAATGACTTTTTATTGTTTTAAACACTGGTGTACACGCAGAGAGTGTGTGCACATACTGTTTTCCTCTGGAGCTAATAAAATCCTGGAATCAAATCTGTATTTATGCATCATGTATAAAACTAATTCAGTGGAGACTTAGAAACAACTTAGAAATTCACAAAGTCCAGAATATTTATGAAAATAAATTATTGGAATAAAATGATATAGTTATTAACCAGTTACCTGCATTTAAAAATATGCAGTGACTAATTGCTCTCCAGTAATCTGGTGGAAACACAGAAATGAAAGACAAACTATCAGTGTGATGTCACCAGTCTGCAGTGGTGTAGTGTGATGTCACCAGTCTGCAGTGGTGTAGTGTGATGTCACCAGTCTGCAGTGGTGTAGTGTGATGTCACCAGTCTGCAGTGGTGTAGTGTGATGTGTGGATGTGCTTTGTTTTCCTGCGGATGACCCGGGATCGATTCCCACTTTTATTTCACTTTTCCCCATCATTTTTCCTGTCTCCACTCTTAATATTTCCTTTAATACTACTTATAATAATAAATACAATTTAATATAAAGCTTGATTTGGTCACGGTGACAATAGGGGAGTTGAGTGAAAGATTTTGATCAGGATAAATGTAACATTTTTACTATAGTAATATTGTAGTAGACATGTTTTCTGGTGGAAGACAGTTTTTAATGTAATCAAACATGGTGTTACTACACTAATATGTTGTTAATATAGTTGCTATGTTTAATTTTGTGGTTACTCTGTTTTGACTACAAAATAGTGCTTAACCACTAACCATGCTGATCTTCTGGTTACTGCAGTAAAACCATGGTTCATTTTTGTAAGGTGAGGTTAGGGGTGTGTGTAAGATCTCTGTGGGACTCTAAATAAACACAGTACACAATAAACACACTGCTATTTAATTAGTTGTGCAAATAGTATCAGCCACCCTGTGCAAATAACATATATAACTGTAAAATAAGATGTTTTCATTGCTTTTTACACTTAGTGCAAATAACATATATAACTGTAAAATAAGATGTTTTCATTGCTTTTTACACTTAGTGCAAATAGCCTCTGTCTTTAAAAATAATGTTTGAAAGGGACTTTGTTCCCATTTTCGGTAAGAATCTGCAAAAAATGTAGTCAGTTTTCAGTTTTCAGTCCCTGAACAGTTTCTAGTCCCTGACTGTCTTTAGGTCCAGGGGCCAATGATTTTGTGGCAAGTTGGGCTGGCCAACATACAGAATATTCACAATAAATATAAAATGAATTTGCTTTTATATTAAATAAATATGAACATTTTGAAAATTACAATATTTTAATGTGTTTCTATTTGGATGTTAAGTTTTCTAAATGTAATCTTATTAGAACAGTTACATTTCAATGAAACAAATTAGATCACTCAAAATGTTTCAGATAAAATGTTTGATAATAGTACATGTAAGGAAATATTGTAGTTTATTTACAACATGGTAAATGGTCTGCACTTATATAGCGCCTTTTTTTAACCTTAGCGGTTACCAAAGCAATTTACATGCATGGAAATATTCATTCTTAATATTAATATTAATATTATTAATATTACTCTAAATATCCTAATATTATTATTCCTTGTGTTTATTTAGTGAGAAACAAAGAAAAGAACTTGTTGTGTTTTAGGTCTTGCTTTTAACATTTATATTCTACTTTGCATCATTGGATGTTTGGTTGAAATGATCAAATAAAATTAGGCCATTTCAGAACAAATATATAAATACTGAAATATAAATCAAATATAGGCAAAATGCTATATATTGAGGTGGAAAGCATACAATTTTTTTACTACACTGACCAGCCCTAGTGCTAAGAACACTTCAATTGGTTTGTAGAATATCTTAAAGGGCACTTTTTTGGTTTGATAACTGTAATTCTGTGTACATTTTTTTTTTTTTTTCAATAAATAAAGACATGGGAAAAGGAAGTGGAGAAGTCTCTGGATTGTGACATTATGTTCAGAAGTTTAACTCTACTGTATCTACTCTCTCCACAGCCAGAAAAGCAGAAGTTCGATTCAATGTACTGAAACAAGAAGGAAACGACTTGGTAAAGAACGACAAGTTTCAAGGTGCTATGGAGAAATATAGCGAGTGTCTGGCCATTAAACCCAGTGAATGTGCCATCTACACCAACAGGTTTGTCCTTTGTCCTATAGATAAGTGGAAGAAATGCTGGATTTTATAGCATCACTAATATTAATATCAGCAAAAACACTGGCTATGTTCAGAATAGCATGTTACAATGCTACTCAGAGTAGAGTATTAATGGATTACAAGTATAAAATATGGATTTCATTTTAAAATGTGCGTTATAAATCAGCCAACTGCAAAACATTTCTAAAATGAATAAAGCATGCAAAGTAATGAGGTCATGTGACAACATTGCCTTATTCATGTGTGAAATGTTCATCCTTGCATATTGCTAACTGTTAATAGTGTAAAAGTATATAGTTCAAGCAGTAAGTGGTATGCTAATATTCTACTCCAAACATAGCTGGTTTGTGGACATTATAATTACAAAGTGTCCATGAAATCCCTAATGTTGTCCAGTCTCTAGTGTTTCCGTCAGTACTCTCAGAGCCCTCTAGAGAGTGCTGAGACTAAACCTGCTCCGACCAACCATTTCAGTCAGCAATTAACTGTGAAGACAACAGCATAAAACCGCCGATGGGGGAGGAGTCAGACCGCATTGCTGAATGAAAATTGTGTGTTGTTTTCCAGAGCGCTGTGCTATCTTAAATTGGAAAATTTCGAAGAGGCCAAACAGGACTGTGACTCTGCACTTCAGATTGAGCCAAACAATAAGAAAGCATTTTACAGAAGAGCACTGGCACACAAAGGCTTGAAGGTTCTTGTTCTCATAATGTCATCAGATGATATGCTATTTATATGGTCATTAGAGACAGTGTTCCAGAAATTTCTTTCACCTTTGCACATTTTACAATGTTTACTTCAGATATTCTGCATTAAAAAGAACTTTGTGTGTCTATAAACCAATTCATTTTCTCAAGTAGCACTACCATTTAGTTTAGATTGTCTGTATTTCCCCCAACAGGACTACATGTCAGCCAGCGCTGATTTGCAGGAAGTACTGCAGTTGGATCCAAATGTACAAGAGGCAGAGCAAGAGCTGGAGATTGTGACTAACCTGTTTAGAGAAAGCCTGTTGGCCAATGCACAAGGTACACTGTCGTTTTCCAAAGAAGACATGAACTTAAAGGAATAGTTCACCGAGAAATGAAAATTTGAACTCATGTCGTTCCAAACCTTATGCTGATAAAGGAGAATTTTTTAGGAGAAAAAATGTTTACCAATGACAGTTCAAAGTGACCACATCTGTCAAGCTCCACAAAGGACAACAAACACCATCAGAAACCTTCAGAAAGTACCATAAACACTATATTCTAAGTCATTTGAAGCCATATGATAGCTTTGTGTGAGGAACCGACCATAATTTTGTAATCAGTGTTCACTTCAAATCTTCCCTTTAGCTGCAGATCTTAAGTGTTATTTTACATTCAGCACATTTAAACTGGGGGACAGGTGGGGGTTGCCTCTGCGTCTGAGATCGTCAAACCATGCATCTTATCAAGTGGCTTGTTGTGCTTGTTGCCTCGGAGACATTGCACTTGTAATGGCTTCACGCTATTTTCCGCGGCATCCTCGCACAACTCGCCACGTGCCCCCACCGAGAGCGAGAACCGCATTGTAGCGACCACAAAGAGGTTATGGAGTATGGAGTGGTGGTGGTGTAGTGGGCTAAAGCAATGAACTGGTAAGCAGAAGGTTGTCGGTTCAATCCCTACAGCCACCACCATTGTGTCCTTGAGCAAGGCACTTAACTCCAGGTTGCTCCGGGGGGATTGTCCCTGTAATAAGGACTCTGTAAGTCGCTTTGGATAAAAGCGTCTGCCAAATGCATAAACGTAAATGTACCCCATGTGACTCTACCCTCCCTAGCAACCGGGCCAATTTGGTTGCTTAGGAGACCTGGCTAGAGTCACTCAGCACACCCTGGATTCAAACATTCAAACATGCGACTCCAGGGGTGGTATTCAGTGTCTTTACTCACTGAGCTACCCAGGCCCCCAGCGAAGGCTCTTTAAAATAAATGTAGGATATTTTAGACATTGTTTTGAAGTTCATAACGGATTTACTTTAACCAATGTCTTTGTTTTAACTGGTTATTTTGTTGTGGTAGCCTATAGGGCTCTTTGAAATAACTGAAATAATTTGGCAAGTGATCTGGAACCATTATGCAGTCAAGACCTGGAACTACTTCATAGCCGTGTGTTAACTTAAAATGATAATTGCACACTTAGAACGTCTGTGAACCAATCAGAATCAGACATTCAACAGATGTGGTATAAGTTTTATTAATTTCATTTTGTTATGAAAATAAATACGCAAATCTTGAAATCTATATTTGTTTATAGAGTGATTAATACCTCTACTTTCACAAATTGAATTCAGTGGTCTTTAAATTTTCTCAAGCAAGTCAATTTTGTATGTGCTGTTTTGGCCGAAAATGATCTTGGGGGACAAAACAAACCCCTGGAATTCACTTGACATAACTGTTCAGGAGTTTTTTTTTCTTTAGCATAGTTTACCATATAGAAAATTAATAAAACGTATTAATACCAACCAAACATGAGGAAGTACAGGGCAAAATGTTCAGGGGACAGTATTTCACAGGTTATAATTTCATCAAAATCCCTTTTAACCTTAAATGTTTTTTTTAAAAACTTTAATAAAATTCCTTGACTTTGTTCACATTTGGTATCTGAGTTTTGAACCATTTTCTTTAAAAAAAAAAAAAAAAAACTTTTTTTGGTTTTATTTCACTTTGTTAAACTTGTGATCCCGGTCAGAAATAACCGGCAATTGGAAATGAATGGATTAGACTACAAAATACAGAAATTGTAACGATCCACACCGTCTTTGGCTTGTGTACCTTTTTATTTAAGTTTTTGGCACTTTTTATGTTCCACATTGTTCTTTGTTTATGCACTAAGTTTTGGCACCTTTTATGTTCCGTATTGCCTTTTGTTTTATGCACTCTTATTTTGAAGTTTTGTCATGCCCTGTTTTCCCTCCTTGTCCATGTGTCTGGTCCTCATTGGTTTATTGTTTGTTTACTTTATTATCAGTTCTAGTTTAGTCATTGGTTTTAGTTAATTGCCCTTTTACCTTGTTATGAGTTCTGTTTGTCCATTGGTCTATGTTTTCCCTTGTTTTGTATTTAAGCCCTGATGTTTCACCTTGTCCTCGGTTGGTCGTTGTAAATGTTATTGCTAATGTTCAGTGTTTGATGCTCTGTTCCCGAATCCTGTCTTGGTCCGTGTTCCTGCCTATGCCCTCCTTGCAAGACCCCCCGTGTTGTTTTCTTGTATTCATTTCTTTCTGTTATGAAGAGGGCAGACGAGGGAGTAAGGATCCAAATGCAGCTTTATTTGAATTTCAAAAGTAAAGGGAAGTACAAACGCAGGAACAAATGAAACATCCACGAGGGGAAAATAAAGAAATGAATACAAGAAAACAACACGGGGGGTCTTGCAAGGAGGGCATAGGCAGGAACACGGACCAAGACAGGATTCGGGATCTTTGTGGTCCGGTCATTTGTGACCAGGAAAACTAAATGTGTTATCACAAAACGAATACAAAAAAAAGAGTTATTGAACTGAACATTATTTCAAAATGACTGCTCCATTAGCATTGAGTGACTTTCAATATAATCATACAAAGAGTGCATTTTAAACTTGACATTTGTAAAAAAAAAAAAAAAAAAAAATCCCCCAATTAACATTTTTATTGATTCAAAAATACACAACAGAGAAAAACACAACACATACACAACAAATTAACATTTAACCCCTACTAGTATCCCTCCCCAATCACCAACACACACACACAAAATAAAAATAATAATATTTCAACTAAACTTCTCTCTCCCAATCTCCTCCCCGAGAGTCCCCCAAAAATGCTAAATAATTACCTCATTTCCTAACAAACAAGTCCCAAAACCCCAGCCATCTACTTGCCACTTCCTGGAAAGCCGCCACCCTCCCCATCTCCGGACAACACTCCGAAAAAGAGGGCACTCCAGCCGACTTCCATCCCCATAAAATAATTTTCCTGCCTATCATGATACTGGTCAGAACCCAATTTTTTATATTTTTATCCCCCAAATTTTTGACCGCCTTATCACCCAAATTCAGAGTCTGAGGCAAAGTACAATTTTAGTGCCTAAAACATAACACAATCAACTCTGAACCTTCAACCAAAATTCTTTGATCTTAAAAAAAAAAAACATGGGTTGTGTCTCCATCTTCCAATTGGCAGCAGGTGGGTGTGTCTTAAAGACCAAGCCTATATAATCTAGAGGGGGTCCAATAGAATCTATGTAAAATCTTGAATTGCAAAAGGGCACCCTTGCACCTCTAGATACAGACTTGACGTTCTTCAGAATCTTAGCCCACACTCCGTCCTCCCAGTACCATATCCAAATCTTTCTCCCATAATCTCTTGATATAAGTTAAAGCTCCATCCCCCAGACTCTGAATTAGCAGGGAGTAATATACTGATGCCTCATGACCTTTTCCAAAAGCAGTAATCAGCACTCCCAGAGTATCTGACGCTTTAGAGGGGTGAGAGGCATGATACTCCCAAAAACAATACAGAGCAGGTGTCGCAGCTATATATACCTATAAAACAGATCTGGGAATCCCAAAATGTTGAATAAAATTTTCAAAAGATCTGAACACTCCACTCTTACATAGATGACCGAGCGCATTCACCTCCCTCACAATCCACTGTGACCAGCATTTATTATTTGTAAACAACTCTTGATCTGTAGAACATCTCAACTGTTACCTGTTGTCCACTGTTGAACATTAGGCATAGAGCTACAAAGCACATGGTATCTTTGGAAATGTATTTTCATAAACATAAATGTGTGATACATAATGTTTAGAATTGTTTTCTTATAAAAATATGAAACAATAATACTTGAGGAAGAATGTTGACAGCCAATTAAAACATTTGGGAAAAAGAGACACAACATGACTTCAAGTCCTTCATCATTGTGTCGTGCAAGTCATGTGACATTAGGACAAACCTCTCATTTTTGAAATGTGTTTTTTCCAATCGGTAACTTGGTTGACAATCATTTTTTCTGACAAGAGGCACATCACAACAAACACTTGATATTTTTGTGGTACATATCCCAAGTGTTTTGGTTTTCCATCTAAAATCAAAATTATGAAAATAGTTTATATTTTAGGTCATTTTTTTCTGCTTATTTGCAAAGTATGAGCAACTGGACAACTAAATACCAAAGTTTTATGTGATAAACTCCTTTTCAAACAAAAAAAGACCAGGACCAGATTAAAAATTAAGGGGTCTGAATACTTTCTGAATGCTCTGTGTGTGTGTGTGTGTGTGTGTGTGTGTGTGTGTGTGTGTGTGTGTGTGTGTGTGTGTGTGTGAGATATATAATAATAATTACAGTATGACCCAAAATCTTACAGGTTTGGACCAACATGAGTGTGAGTTAATAATGAATACATTTTCAGTTTTGTGAGCTGTTCCTTTAAAACACCTAAATGAATCTCTTCTAGACTCTATACACAGACATTTTAGTTTGTTGAATTGTGTGTTAATGTTGAATTCTTTGTAAATGCTTAATAATGAGGATAAACTGACCCCGTACTGACACACTTATAAGAAGTCCCGTGGTGGTATCAGATGATAATACCGTGGAACTGTTTTGTTAGTGTTGAAGACATTTTACCATTAGAGATTCAGCATATGCGAGATATGGCACGTGTGCAGCATATATTATGTTTCCTTTTTTAGGTTGAAAGTGAAGCAATAAATTATTAAAGGAACTGGGAGCTCCATGAAGAGCTGACCCTCCCTCTTTAAAGCGTGAACATCGGATCCACGAGCCTGAGAATCCTGCTGCAGTCCTGTCAGGAGGCTCCATTCATCTTTCTGCAGTCTGTCAAGCAACACAAGCAACATTTCCCTTCCAGCAAAAACTCCTCATCTCACATTCTACTAGGATCATTGTGTCTGATGCAACGCTGACAATGCATTGCATGCAAACGGTTTATTCTCTCGCTTCAGTAGGCACGTGTGAGCATGGCACAGCTGGCAAAGTTTTTGACAAACTGGAATCCTGGATTATGATGAGAGAATGTGCCTTTTATATGAAGCTGTGGGTCACATGTTGAGTGATTTAACACTCATGGGCAAAGTCATATAGGAACATTTATTTGCTACATTTAAAATGTTTGATTTCTCAAAATTGAATATATTTTTAATTGCTGTTCCATTGTATTGTGTAATACTGTATAAACTCTATAAATAGTTTTTTGGCTTCTTTCAGCCTTCAACCCAACCAGTATGCACAGATAAAACAAGATTTAACAAGTTATGAATGTACTCTAAAATAACATGTTCATCTGTAATATATTTATTGCAGTTGCGCATCTGTAATATATTTCAGATGAACAACTTTGCAAGAGCTAAATAAATGGCTTCATAAACTTATAGGTGAAATATTTTTGCTGTTAGACAACTGTACAATTGTATAAGCACCTTGTGTATGCTGAAATTGAAAATGCACTGGAAATGGATATTTCACATGAAATAGTTTTGGAAAGTCAACCTGTCCTGTGGTGATAAGATCATTTTAAACAGCATTTTTCTTATTCTTTATTGATTGCACATGTATTTTTTTATGGCCCATGTTAATTCGAATTTAGTACTTTTTAAAAGGCATTTGTCACACTGCAGGACCACTTCAAATGAAAGGCAAAGGGTTAAAATGCTGAAAAATTAAAGATCATTGCACTTAAAATATACACTTTCTTGTTTTCCTTTATATATAAACAGTACTGTGTAAAGTTTTTGGCACTTGTGGAAAATGTTGCATAGTGAGGATGTAGTAAAAAATAATGACAGTTTTCATTTATCAATTAACATCAAACAAAGTCCAGTAAACAGAAAAAAAGCTCAATGAATATTCTTTGTGACACCTTTGCCTTTAAAACAGCCCCAGTTCTCATAGGTACACCTGGACACAGTTTTTCTTGGTTGTTGGCAGATAAGATGATCCAAACTTCTTGGAGAATTCACAGTTCTTTTATTTATTTAGACTGTCTCAATTGCTTTTTATGTAATCTCAGACTGACACGATCTGTGGGGGTCATGACATCTGTTGCAGGGCTCCCTGTGCTTCTATTCTGATCTTTTCTATTTACAAAAGTAATGTTTGGGAGTCTAACCTTTATATTTCCTATTGACACACAAAAGCTGAAGATATAAATAACCACAAGACAAATGTTTTTGTGAAACACTTCATGTGCATAATACTGTTGCACAGTACTGTATGTATATATATATATACATACACACACACACACACTGATCAGCCACAACATTATAACCACCTGCCTAATATTGTGTATGTCCCCCTTGTGCCACCAAAACAGCGCCAACCTGCATCTCGGAACAGCATTCCGACATACTATTCTTCTCATTACAATTGTACAGCGTGATTATCTGAGTTACTGTAGACTTTGTCAGTTCAAACCAGTCTGGCCATTCTCTGTTGATCTCTCTCATCATCAAGACATTTCCATCCTCAGAACTGCCACTCACTGGATGTTTTTTGCACCATTCGGAGTAAATTCTAGAGACTGTTGTGCGTGACTGTATGCGTTGTATGCAACTACCCAAATATGAAACAGAAAATAGCATTAATAAATTTAATAAGACCAAACAATGTAAAGGGGCAATGACTTTTGTGTCTATATCTATGAAGTTACTCAAATACTTTGAACATGCAGTTCATAACAGTAACTTGACACCTCTGTTATGATGAACAGGTTTTATCTATTACTGAGTTCAAAGTTATTTTGACATTTTTATGGGGCTTAAAGTAATTCATCTCATGGTGTAAACATTAGAATAACATTTTATTAATTTCTTTTAAGATATTAATATTTGATAAAAATTGACCATCAAATTGGTTTTATATATATATATATATTTGAAAACTTCCAAAATCATACTTTTTATTTTATGAATTTATGAAACCAAATTAGACAAAGATTACATTTCATGAAACTTAACACATGCGTTTGAAACTAGATATCTCATTTTATCACCTCGAACAAACTTATTTTTCAATGACCCATAAATATTTGAGATACACTGCCATTCTACTTGTGTTTTGATGTGAGTCTGGGCTACATGGACATAATGCACTTTGCACATTTCAAAAAACAAATAGCCTTTGATGACCAAAGACAGACAACACACGTGGATTCAATGTTTTTATTTTCATTTAGATACACATTTACACGCATATTATAAAGCAAATATACAAACATCATAAGCTGTTCTGAACAAGTTCGAAATCAATTGGCCCCAGCCTCTGAACTAATATTCATACAGATATGGGCAGGAAGGCTCAAAACACAAGAAAAACAAATGAAAGAAACAATAACAAAAGCAGCTTGTTGCATTAGATCAGTTATGAGAGATTATACAGCTGACCCAGAACGGCAGCAGGAAAGATGAACAAAAATGAACTCTTGAACAGGACTAGAACAGTGCAAACACATGGGTCAGACACAGTGCTCCGAGGCGGCAGAGTCTGCAAACTGCAAATCTGGTTAAAGTATGCAGGGTTCAAAGGTGAGGAGTCATCATCGGTGAGCCTGAGTGCTGTCTTTGGTAGGCGGTTGGTTGTGTAGTCCATAACCGTTGAGTGTGTAGCACAGGGACAAGAGGAAACATGCCACACCGCCTCACTAACATTCAATTCAGCCTCATCCAAATACATTTGAATTCTATAAAGACACAAACTGGAGAAACAAAAGTTGTTTTTTTTCTATGATCCAAAAGGCACCATGAGTCAAATGCAGATATGAAAATAAATGAAAATCACTTAATCGTAAGTTGGTTCAAACGACCTGAATGTGATTACCATCATAGCCTTTGATAATAAAGTTGATTGATGGTTACACTGTTTAAAGAGGATGCAAACCCTTCGGTTTCATAAATATAAACAAATCAAAGTCCACCTCAGACAGTTCAAACCCATATCAGGGGGCTTTTTTTTTTTTTTTTTTTTAAAACATTCCTTCTCCGTGACTTATCCCATAGGAATATTTTGAATTTGGTGACAAGTCCCCATGCTACCAGCAGGAGGCACCCGAACAGCTTCATCCGGCACCTCACAGGCCCTTCAGCCGGAACCAGCACCTCAACACAGGACTTCAACAATACATAAAATGAGCAGTGATGCTAGATGAGAGAAATCATACTTTTGAAAAGAAGCCCAAGAAATTAAAAATGCACTCATTTACAAGAAGGTTCACTGTGGTGAAGGGAAATCTATTGCCTGGTCCCTTGTGGGCTGGTCTTTACGAACACCAGATCCCTCCCAACATCACCATTGCATTTGAGAAGACGCAGATTTCTCCAACTAAAGCTAAATGTTGAACTGAGAGTATGTGTGTCTAGAAAAGGTGCCTGAATACATGGGAAAGCTCACAAAACTTGAAGAACTTGCCCAGGTCATATTTCATATTTTTTCCTGTAATCATAATATATTACTGTATAACAGTAATTATTCAACTAAATTATACAGTAAATAAAAAATTACTGTATACAAGTAATGACAATACACAAAAATCACCATTGAAAAGAATGGGAAATACAAAAATGCATTGCGGTAATGAGAATTTAGGGGGGGGAAGCACAATTTCCCCTCAGTAATTAGAAATTTTCCAGTAATTACTTGGAAGTTACTTACAGATTTTGGTGGCCTAGTCATAAAATAATGTTACAATGCAAAAAAAAATCCTGAAGGTCCTAAAAATAGGTTTCATTGACTTTATCCAAAATATTGTTACTAATTTTGGGGTGAAATATGAGCTGGACATGTTTTTCGTGAGATTCACACGCACACTCTTCCTCACTGCCGAGGTCGTTGATCAGCGCAACCCTGAACACTGAAAGAGGCATATGTGATTGACAGCTACATCATCATGTCATCTTCAGTATCTGTCCATCACTTGCCACCTTACAAATCTGTTGCCTTTCCAAATCTTGTCAGAGCTTTAGTCCAACTGTAAGCCCAAGCTAACAGGCCATAATACACCCTGTTCAATCAGAAGCGCTTCCTTAACCCTTGTGGAATATCCTGCCCTTGAAAAGTGTAAATAGTGGCGTTCCTTTTCAAACACTCGATTAAACAATGACCAACCTGAAAATACAACCTCCTTCAAACTCATACAAGCTTTTATTTCAAATTCAGTGTGCAATCCTTGGTAATAAAGTGGATGAGGTTAGCTTTGAAAGCTAGCATTTGGGTTAACTCCAACCTGTCTCGTTATATCTCTGTTTGAATACAGGTGTTACGCACAGGGCTAGTCGGCTGAGAAAGGTTGTTATTGTGTCTTTTAGGCAAGCTCGCACTAGCGCCAGCATCCAGATCAGCTGCACAGATTAAACTCATGTTCTCCTCTGCAATGTAGCACAGGGGTCGCTCCACTGCTCCATCAGGGGTGAGAGGGGCAACCGAAGCTTGGGGGAGACTCGCAGAGGCTGGACAGTTTTCCAACCGGTCGTTCTCAACTTCGGGGAGAGGGCTGATAGTTCCACCCATGTTGGGATGCCGACCATGAGTCTCGTAGCAGGGTAGTCTGCAGGTGTCCAGGTCAGAGCAGCTGACCTCAGAGAAGTGGCTGGAGTGCGAGTCGGCCACAGAGTGCAGGCTGCCGCTCAGAGAGGGTGAGCCTAACTCGCTGGAGTTGGTACTGCGCTGCTCCAGCAGCTGGGCATCCATATCTTCACGAGTCTCATTGATCTTGGTGCCTCCGCTCTTCTTTCGCAATTTGCCTTTGCTCTTCTTACCAGAAGAGGAGGAAGGGGTGGAGGAGGGCTCCATGATCCAGCGAGAAGAGCCGCACCTGCCCTCATGGGGGCAGCCGGAGGGGCAAACGCTGGCACCGTGGCCCCCACTGCTGCCATCATCCATACTGCTGCTACCGCTGTGGTGTCTAAGCTTCCCACATTTCGATTCAACATCCACCTGCACCTCCATAATGTTCCCATCTCTGTAACAAATGAACATACGCTTCATTACATTTACAAAACATTTAATCTATTTATCTTAAAACTTCAGTCCAATTTTTGTGGAATCTTTAGATAAGGGAGATCTAAAGATGCGAGATGTGCATCTCTTTTTATTGATTTATCAAAGGCTTTCCACACAGTGGATCATAAAATACTGTTGCATAGACTTAAGTGTTGGTTTATCAAATCACGCGATATTTTGGTTTAGAAATTATTGAAGCGGAAGAATGCAACGTGTACAGATAGAAGGTAAACAATTCATTCTTTTCTATGGAATCATTTGAGATTGCTAAGGGTGTCCCCCAAGGATCTGTGTTGGGACCCCTTTTATTTACTATTTATATAAATAGTCTTGATCATGACATTTAAAATGTGCGATTCCATTTTTATGCTGATGACAGTGTTATGTATTGTAGTGCTTCCTCTAAGCAGCAAGCCTTGCATAATCTACAATTAGCTTTAGATGTCATTCAGTTAAGACTTAATTTAAAAACCGTTTTGAATACTGATAAAACTAAACATGTGTTACTTTCAAGTAAAAAGAAAATTGTAAATAATATTACTTCTCTTCAGTCTTTGAAAGGAAATGTGATTGAGTTAGTGAAAGTGTATAAATACCTTGGTATTATTATCCACAATAAACTATCTTTTAGTTCTCACATTACTCAGCTAAAGAAAAAACTGAAAACAAAGCTAGGGTTTTATTTCAGAAACCAGCTCTGTTTTTCATTTAATGCAAGAAAGAAACTGGTCTCTGCTACATTCTTACCAATACTTGATTATGGGGATGTTGTGTATCAGTTTGCTCCATCTTATTTTCTTTCTTCTTTGGATGCTGTGTATCATGGTGCTTTAAGATTTAAATTGAATTGTAAAACCTCAACACATCATTGTACACTGTATAATAAGAGTAGCTTGGCCTTCTTTGTCAATTAGAAGAGAAATGCACTGGTATACAACTAGTTACAAGGCTATCTTAGGTTTCTTGCCCTTGTATCTCTGTTGTTTGATCCAACGGAACAGTGTTGGGAAATATTTCCTTCATTCTCAGAATTATATTCTTTCCGTTCCCAGTGTTCGAACTGAATTAGGAAAAAAGGTTTTTAGGTATGCAGCTCCGTTTGACTGGAATTCGCTTCAAGTGAAACTGAGGAAGTTACAAAATTTGGTGTCTATGGAACATTTTAAGTTCATCAACTTGAAGATAAATCAATGACTTGTACGCGTTTTTAGAATTGTAAACGTTTGTTTAAATTTATTTAAATTAGGCTATTTCTTTTTTTACTTATTTGCTGTCCATCTTGGCCAGGTCACTCATGTAGAAGATATTTTTAATCTCAGAGGTTTTTCTGGTTAAATAAAGGTTATAATAATTTATGCAAATTCAGACTAACAGACCTATGTAATTGCAGCTCTGCTTCATCCAGCACTTATACACTTTAATGGCTTCAGGATTGTGCACATGCTTTGAAAGACAAAGGTGATGCACAACCAGGTGAATTTAATATTTCCTCATCAGACGACCTTATTTTAAATTGTCCATTATGCATTGCTTCATGTGTATGTGTATATATATATATATATATATATATATACACACCAGTTAGTTCCGGTCCTCGAATCTGCTTGGACGAGATACGTTCCATGCGCACTGATGGTGAGACAGAATGGGCACTCAGACGCTTCACTGTGTGTGTATCACTCCGCTTGTGTTCGTGCTGTTCTAAACTTAAGTGTAATAGTGCATATGTGTTAGGAGTAACTGTCTTTTACAACATATTACTACATAGGTTATACTGTATTTTTACATCATATTACATATGTTATACTGTCTTTTACAACATATTACATATGTTAACCAGTAGGTGGTGGCAAAAGATAATTTTTGTGTGTAATATGAGCTAGTTGGTGATGTAAAGTGAATCCATTAGTCATTGTTTACATAGAACAGCGCTCCGAGTTTTCACATTGGATACATACTGTAACTGTTTAAAATGGCGGAGGACATCACTGATTCTATAGTGAATGACATTTGTGCACCGGCTACCCTGAAATAGAGAGGAATACCCCTGCTTGGGCATCTATTTTCCACTGAGAAAGCTGACCTTCAGAAAGATGTAAGCATCTCTGATTGGGTGTGGCAACAGGTGATCGCACGTGCACGCTCACGCACTCACTCACTCACTCTCTCACACTCATCCATCAATCCTTGTTTATCCAATAACTTGTTAGAAACAGCACAAGCCGTGATACTATTTCTGAAGTGACATTTTTCAATTACTAGGAAGCTTGGACACATCATTTGTTTTGAACCAGCAATGGCAGATTCTGATCTGTCGCATAAGAAAGTTGTTCCATGCACAAATGCGTTTTTATGATTGTACTCGGTTTTTCCTAATTTTTTAAAAATGTACTTGTTCACTGAACTGTTGTATATAAGCAATATCACACTGGCAATCGTTTACGGCACTCAGCCTGCGGCTGAATCACAGCAGTGCTGATGTATATCGCACTCTTGCTCATGTGATATTGCTTAATTAGAATTGTGCATGTAAATGTACTGACGAGAGTCACAAATAAAACCTGATCATTTGCAAAAACAAATCCAGTAAAACATCAGCTATTCACACAAGCAACAGCATTGTGTGATTTATATGTATTGCCACTATTCTTTAGGGCAGCAACTAATGATTATTTTGATAATAGATTAATCTTCGATTATTTTTATGATTAATCTTATAAAACAATCCCTTCATAAGTTTTAGTAAAATTTGATTAAAACAACTCCAAGAAATGATAAAGGGCGTACAGATTTTGCTCAATTTACAGTACTGCATTCTAGTTTCAAAAATACCGTTACCAGAATTTCTGAAGGTACCGGAGTACCGAGTAACGGGTCTACCCGGTTCCCAATCAGAGTCGGGAACTTTCGAACGCTCACAACAAGCAAAAGATTGCGGCAAGCAAAGCTGCTGTGGAGTCTCAACTGAATCTTGTCGAAAAGTGGAAAAAGCCAGGTTTGGAAATTCTTTGGATTTGAGGTTGATGAAAAGGGAAACATCATAGATCAGCAAAAACCTATTTGTAAACGTTGCTTTCACAATTTTCTGACGAGAGGAGGAAACACATCAAACTTAATAAAGCACCTGAAATACAGACACCCGGATTTATTCAAGCAACTAAAGCAGGTGAGTTTAAAAGCATATTATCATTTGTAATTAGGGCTGAAACATTTAGCCGACATCATTGAAAAAATAAAAAAAACTGGTTGTTGTCGAATAGCCTAGTCGATTGATCTCATTTAACGTAACATGAAATCACATTAAACTGTAATGATGATGCGCGAGAGCAGCACTGCAGTTCACACCTGACTGAGGAGAGGAAGAATTACACAGATCAGTCCAGATGCACTCTAAACCTTCACAGCTTCATCTTATGTAGATCCCAAAGTGTTAGGGAATTATAAAAAAAATAAAAAAAAATACATTCAGAAGCACTCTCGTTGTGGAATAAGCGGAGGCGGAGCTCTTTAAAGGAAACATTCTGGCATTAAATGCAGTTATATTTAATACTTTATAGCTTTATTAAATTCAAATAATACAGAAGCAGATCATGTTCATAACTATAAACTCAGAAAGTGGCATTTCTCTGTGTGGTCGGTGCCTCTTCTATGAGTTGTGCGAATGTCCCGATCTAAGGGGGTGAGATTGAAACTGTACACGGCTGAAGAGAGTGCAAATTCTCTCAAGTGCCCATAATAATGTTGTTCATTGTATTATCCGCTCGCATGAGGTGAAACCATCTAAAACACTTTAAAATCCGGCACACATTGACCTCCGAGACATCGATGTGATATGCACGAGAGGTGCAAAACTGATTATTGAAACTGAAGTCGAGTTGAAACTGAAAAGTGTTGAAAAGAAGATGGATTGTTTAGTCAGCCTTTTTTGAATAACATGCATTGATAAATTGTGACCAATAAGACCAGGAATGCATACTAAAAGTAAAAAGGGTACATTTTGATTTCAGGTTAACTTTGAAGGAATATTCTGGGTTCAATGCAAGTTCAATGCACAAACATCATTTGTGGCATAATGTTGATTACCACAAAAATTAATTTATTTTCTTCCCTCCTTTTCTTTAGGAGCAAAAACAAAACGGTTACAATGGAATTGTATGTGGCAAATTATTGGAGGGTTTGAACACAAATGTGAAGTTTATAATTTATAAAAGCACACATTAATTCTTATGTTAAAACTCATGTATTATTTGAGCTGTATCTTTGTTTAAATTGTCATTTTAAGGTTTGTTGATATTACATCATCATGACAACGTAGTTGTAAAATTGGCTATTACATTTCACAGAATTTATTAATGTAAATAAATTCTATTAATTGCTACTGCTTTGTTCACAAACTGTTGCCGTTTCATCAATGTGTCCCATTCATCTCTAAATGGAAAATTGTGTTACATTTCCCACCTATTAATTGAATATGAATTCTTTCAGCTATATAAATACACACCTGTCCAGAGGCAAGTAGGCATTAAGAATGGATCCAGCCATTGCTTTGGTACTAGCGTTGTCGCTGATTGTCCCCAGACTTACAGTGCCGGACTCCCCACTGAGACTGCAGCGTTCCTTCTGTACATCAGCTTGAACCTCTAACCTGAGAGACAAAAGAAACAGCTTTATTAACTCATGCATGCACGCTCAAGTAGAAGCATTTCAAAACATGCTATCTTCCTAGATGCCGCTTTCAGGCATTATAAGCTTCAGATTCAAAGATTCAGGACATGCCAATAATATCCTAAATGCTGTCTAGGTAGGTTGCTAGGTTTTGAAACAGCCAACAACAAGGGTGACAATAATCTGAATGGAGAACACTGAATATAAAATGTACTGTAAATCTGAGAATTATAGCAACAGAGGCAAATAAAAGGCCTTTTTTGGCAACATGATTTAATACAAAGCCTAAAGCACATCGACAGCACTAAACATCAAAACGCAGTCTCATTACACCCATAGCAATTGGTCACTTCATTTTTGTAAGTTCTTCTTTTTAAAATTAGCCACATTTAATTTTTTGCTTTTTTGCCCTATGAATGTTGTAAGCTGTCTCAATAAATATAGGATTTTTTGTAAATGTCAGACCTGTTGAAGCAGTTGACCATGGCACTTCCTGATAGGCTGCCGGTGATGCTGGCCCCAGCGAGGGCCATAGTGCTGGCATTCTCACTCAAGTTGTCTCTCATTGCTCCGATACGATCCATGTGGCTCCCGCTAGCACTCAGGCTGCCCATTAGACCGCCAACACTGCCTTCACCGATGCTGGGGTTATGCCTGGTCTCTGCTACTGAAGTGGTGTCTGTGGACAGCATTGTCGTTATAAGGAAGCAATACTGTGCATTTAGTGTGAGGGGTTAAGGGAACTCATGACATTAGCAGTATAGCTCCATTGATGCACCTTTGCCATATGACAATATTACAAATGAGCTTACTTCCAAACCGCATAGCCTACACTGCACATCGGGACAAAAGCTACTTTTTCCCCAGCATTACCTGAACATCATGGGAATTATATGGTGATTGAGAAATGAAGCTATTTGATCCTTGAGCTGTGTCTGAAAAAGGCTCACGGTCTGGTAATGTTTGCTGCAGTGCTACAACAGCCAGATGGGAATATATTCAACTACAATTTCCTAGCTTGTTACTTCCTAACTCAAGTGTTAGACTAAACTATTAAACAACTACATTTTAACATTTACTAAAGAAAATGAAAGTCGTACAATCTAGTAAAAAAAAGTCACCACCACAATGTTAGGGTGTTGTGGGTGGTTGCTAGGGCATTGTTAGGAAGTTACTTACTGGCACAGTAAGTCAAAGAAAGCCACCCCTTAAATTCTCTATGATTTTGTGGTCCAATAGACAATTTCAAGGGAAGTACAGGTCTCTGCAGAACAATAATGGGCATTTCTCAATCTCTGGGTGTTTTAAAATGGGGATGGGTGTTTTTCAACTATCCAATAAAACTAGGGAATCTCAATGTAGTTGGCAAATCATGTAGCGGTAAAAAAACACCCCATCCCAGTTTGAAAACGCCCACTGATTTGAAACACCTATTTTTGCTCTGCAGAGACACAAGTCTCTTTCAAGGACTATTCGTCGGTTTAAAGGAAGTCGGTTTCCTGATAGTGTCAAACTCATTCAAAACAACAGCAGGAGTCGCTTCATTCATAGCGACTTTAACATGATTCATGTTACTAACATAAACACGATTGTCATAAAATATCATTATTAAAATAAGGCCCATGTTGTAAAGTGGCTGGATGATCCCTGGATGCCTGGAACTAATGGAAATTGAAGTGTTTAGATCTCCAAAAAAGCAAATCCTAATGGACACATGAACCGATGCAATGAAGCAAGATGCTAGATATGTGCAGCTATCTTATTTTGGAAAAAATCTGATAAGATTGTATGTTATGTATCTTTGTAAGTTTGATAGGTAGAGCTCTAAAAGTGACTATAGATTGCTCCCATTATAATGAATGAAGCTGTGCAATGAATTTACATTTAGTCATTTAGCAGACACCTTTATCCAAAATGACTTACAAATGAGGAACACAAGTGATTTATCACACAAAAGCCAACAACGTCTGCAGTATCGAGCTGCTAGGTTCTCAGAGTAGCTGGAGTAACACAGAGAGACATGTCTCTTCAGATCATCTTCACTCAGCTACAGCCAGGAGAGCGGAGCTACAGGTAAGCCTACCCACACACACACACACACACACACACACACACACACACACACACACACACACACACACACACACACACACACAGACACACACACACACACACAAGACATGTTTTATAATTAAAACATAAATCCTTAACTTGTATGCAGATCACGCAGACAGCTTCATAGATTATAACAGGAGCGATCCAATATTCACTATCTTACTGCTGAGGAAATAATTGTGAGAATCTAAACTATGATAAACTCTTGCATAGACTCTCAGTATCAACAACAGGTCTGTATAAGTCACTTTCAGGTTTTACGGTCTTTCAGAAAACGTGTTAACTCAGAGCCTTATTTAAAGGATTTGGTAATGATAGCGGAAGTGCTTCAGGGTTAGTAGCGTTCTAATTCCTTTGTTATTGTTTATATCCTTAAAATGGTCTATAGAAATGGTTCTGGTCACACCTTTCACACAAGTCTATGTGATTTTTAAAAAAAAATTGCCTGTTTTATTGACCACCAGGTAAAAAAGGTAAGTCCGATCACTTCATAAAGTTAGAACACACCTCTTTTCAACAAGCTGCATGATTTGAAGCATAATTTAATGTCAGAAGCACAAACAATGTGATAAGTTCTCACATATCACATCACACTGATGTTCTTCCCAGCATCAGGTATTTAGCAACACAATCAGCAGAAGACACCCAGTAAGTCAGTTTTTTTTAGGCATGTAGACATCTTCAATTCTTAGACATAAAATGTATTTAAAAAATGTAATGTTAATACCAATTAGGGATACAGAAACAATTAATGTATAACTGTTTTGACAGTTAAACAAAACATATTACTTTGTTTCTTCTGCAGCACAGATTGCTGCTCTTAAAGCAGATCACATTAATCTAGATCAACCTACTACAATGCAAATGGTCTCTCCAGGAAGAGCACTTGAAACTGCAGTGCCTTTCACATGTTTGCATTAAACATGAGCGATGAGAAGAGAAAGTGTGAAATGTGATGGACAAACCATGAGGTAGAGATGGCCAAGACAGGCTAGAGAGAAAGAATGAGGCAAAAAGAAGAGATTCTAATAAAAACTGCAGCTTGATAAAGGGTTTGAATGTTGTTTGTTTGACACTGTAATGAAGACTCTTGCGTGATCAGAGGTGTTAACGACAGCCACATGTTTGCCTTCAGTGATGGTCACTCACCAGTCACAGCTGCTCCGGTGCCAACATTCATTTCATTCTCATCATCAAACTCAATGCGGACGCCTTTGCCATTCCCAGCAGACACGCCGCAACCACCGCTGCGACACAGGGAGATTGGCACTACGCCATAGACATACGCCAACATGATGGGCACTCCAATCCCTACATAAATGCACAATATAACACGTTACAAAATACTAACTTTATAGCAGTACAGCCACATTTAGACTGGATAGCAGATTGCCAATTAGATTTACATTCCCTCAAGTCAATACCAGTGCTTGCAAAGTAGCAACAGAAATGTGTTACATTATAAACCATAAATCACCTGCTGTAATTTCAGTCATAAAGTGACTTAGTAAGCAAAAAAGAATGAAAAAGGGAGTTTAAGAGCCTGCTTACCGACAGTGACAGCAGCAACCACTGGAGACACAATCACTGACAGCGTCACACCTCCTGCTATCACCAGGTTCCTTTTGTGCTTGGAGATGTCCTTACCCTCATAACGATTATGAATCTGAAGCACATGGATTCAAAGAATGAGTGATTACAAGCATAGATCTCACTCCTCATACACATTGATCACTCTATCTAGATTTAATTACACTTTAATTATTCATGACGCTTATATAATTTAATTGGCTGCTGGATGATCTAACAAGAGTTTCTTAAATATCAGACAGGGCTGTGTGTGATAAGACATTTAGGTCATATCATTTCACAATTCAAAGCTCAGTTAGAATTCGGGTCAGATAAACAGACCATTACGGAAATCCCTTCCAAATGAAATTCAGATTGTACTGTGCATATTTGAAATGTTATTAATCATTGTACAAGTGACCCAGTTTACAGTGGGTTAACCTTGATCATAGAGACAAGCTGCACATTAAGCCGCACATATCTTAATCCAAAAATCAGTGCAGAAAAAATGCAACACTCTATAAACGTTCTCCACAAAAAGGTAAAATCTCAGTTATTTCTATAGTGATTAAAAAAGCACCAGTTTCAATGGTTTATTAAAAGCAATTGTATTTTTCAGTCAGTTTAAATAAGCGCCTTTATTATCCGTTAGTTGTAAAAATTAATCTCAAGAAACCGGTTTACAAAGCAAGCTATCACAGGACATGCTGACAATTATAGAGAAACCGCCTAATGTCTATTTTTCCTCAATGTAACCCACTCAATTTGTTAAAAGACATAATATAAAGAATTGTGTCGACAAGTTGTGAATCATGTGATTTTATTTGCACTTGTTCTATATGGTGACGGGAAGAAAATTCTGGAGTATGTCATTTGTTTTGTATTTTAATGAGTTACGACCAAATATATTTGGAATCACAAATATGCAAAAATTTAAGACAGAGCGCTTTGCATTTATAAAGCACATTATATACGAACCACACAGAAAATGGTCTGAGTTTGTTTGGAGTGCTCACGTGCAGGTCAAAACAGTACCAAAGGATATGTGTGAACTTTAATTTCTCAACCGCATGTGACAAACTATCAAGCTGGCTTGAAGACCACTGAGGCTGCACGTCCATTTTTTTTAGATTAACATTGAGTAAAACTCGCAAGCCCAGTCCAAAACTGACAATTTGTTTTATTTTTTAAATAATAATAATATAAATAAATTATTGCGTATTTAACATCATTTTCTGGACAGGTCAACATGCCATCCTATGCTAAAAAAGTAAAACATCCTGATATGACATAAGGTTAATAAGAACCCGAATTAAACCTTGACCTCTGTTCTCAACATTCACACCCTGAGCCACCCACCTTTCTCCCCACATAAACAGGAATCCCGATGACCATTGCAGGTATGGCGATGCCAGCAATCAGTGCAATGCCAACTGGAGCACCTACGAGCGTGCCCAACTGCCACAGGATCTTCTTCTTCCTACTCCATGGCTTTTTACCCCAGAACGTGCACCCTGAAGGGCTATGACAAGAACAGACAAATAAGCATTACATCAAACTTAACTATACTTCACCAATCCGGTAGAGACAATAAAGAGATTAATTTACTGTTTGTTCATTAAAAAGTCTCACAATATCTGTATCATAGTTAATGTGATGTGTCGGTAAATCTCAGTTGTGTTCAGCAAACCAACCTCAAGTAGTGCAGGTCTGAGATCTCCTTCATGCACAGCCAGCAGAACTCACAGCCACAAACAGCGCAGGTCATGTGATTACAGCTCCCATCGTTCATCTTAATGATGTAGGCCGCACAGCGGGGACATGGCTTTATGTCATCAGCTTTAGAAGTTACAGACACATCTGTTTACAGCAACTCTTGACATGAGGCACGAGATTTACGCTGCATTCCATTTTAAATCACATGTGGAATATTGCCGTTTCATTACATTCAACCATGAAAGCATTCCACTGTTTTATCAATATGAAATGTAGGAACTTTGAAAATAGAATGCATCAATAAGACAATGTTTATAATGAATGGTGTATTTCTATGCTGACATGTTTGCATCACGACATACACTCATTTCTTGGCAAAATCACAGTTATGGATTCCCACACAAGTTTCCAAGATGCAAAGTGGCATGAGATTGTAAGAGGGAGAGGGGTGTGTGTGTGTGTGTGTGTGTGTGTGTGTGTTAGGCTTACCTGTAGCTCCGCTCTCCTGGCTGTAGCTGAGTGAAGATGATCTGAAGAGTCTCAGTCTGAGGCTCTGGGCTCTCTGCTGTCGGGCAGCATCACAGGTCTGGTTGGGGTGCCACAGCTGTTTACAGTGGTAACAGAACTCAGTTCCACAGCCCTCACGACCACATGTGATCTTTGGACAGCTGGCACAACCGAAGGCAATGACTGCATAACTGTCAGGTTAAACACAGACCAAAAGACTCGGAGATGAAAGGATTGCAGGTGTATAGCTGTTAAAGTACTAGCATACATGCATGCACATATAAACAGAGGCTATTTATCTTGCAACAGCATTTCCTGAATTGCTACTGAATCTACACGGTCACACCTAGAGAATCATCCAATTCAAGTAAATGACTCTTATTATACCATTCTTTGTATGACTTACTCACGTGTTATCGGTTTGTATCAGTCCAAAGGGTGACTCGCTAAATAAACAGTAGTTTGTAAAATATAAAAATAATACGTGGATTCAAAAAAATTGAATCCTTTAGAAAACCCTGCAGGAAAATAGTACCAACATAAGTGGGTTGATAGTCTGATCACTCAAGATTAATTGCACTGTTCATCAGAACTGATGGCATCATTAATTACAGAGGCCATTGACATTCTCAACCGATCATTAATAATGAGAACCCGTTAAACAAAGTTGGCTTGTTCTTGTCCGAAGGTCGTTGGCAAGTAACAAGGGACAGGAGTGATTTGAGAAAAACTGATGACAAGATCACAATCTTAATAGCTCAATTCTCAACTGTATTCATTTACAGCTTGATTTAGTCTGAGGAATATTTTGTGCAGAAACGATGCATAAGTGACAGTCCACATAATGACTACATAATGAAAATCTGCTTACATGTTTATCATTGCAGGATATTATGAAAACCTTATAAAATATATTTATGTTTGAGTGTCCTTGTGGAATTATCCACAACTTAGATCAACAAAAAAGAAACTCTGTGCACACTAGATGTCATTGTGTCAACAGTGAGTTTTCCATCTGAGAAAAGCCTCCATTGCATCTGCTTCCATGAATAAAGTGGTCTTTGTTATAAAAAAAAAAAAACAAACAAAAAAAAAAAACAAAGAAAGTGGCATGTCTATTTCACAGTGTGAAATAGACTATGACACAAAGCCAATGCAATGGAATAATATGGATTTTTATGGGAGAAAATGGAAATCTGGATACAGTTTTATGCAAGTAGGATACAACTTTAAACAGAAAAAATAAGTAAGGAAAAGCCGGTCGTTATCGCAACATAAACCCAGACAGAGTGATCAAGACCCTGGCCTGTATCACTCTGGCCTGAAGGGGATTATTTGGCAATAACAACTGTCTGACTGTACATTATCCCGCTTATTGCACTGTTTTTTTCTACATCTTGAGTAACGAAAACCAAAAAAGGAGCTAACGCACACACATCGCAACAGCGGCCTGCCGCAGCTGATCCGCCCTCTGCACAGAGTGATTCAGCAGCCAGCCCGGATGAGCAGACTGTGCTCGCCACGAATCTGGATGTCAATACGGCCCTTAAAGTTGAAATAATTTCATCGCTTCACAGTGAACTGGCAGAAATATATTGCTCTGAGTTACGGTCCATGCTGGGAGATGACTTAACGACCATTAAAAGTGAGCTACATGCCATGAAAGCAGAATATTCAAACAGTATGGGCATGGTGCAGGCTGACATGTCGACTCTGAGAAATACGGTGAAGGATAAGGAACAGTCTCTTTCTAATGATATCACCATCCAGAGAAAGTGGTGGCAAGATCTTGTGTGGCAAGATTGCATTACCACTTGGATTGTGTTGACATTATACACCACTGATGAGACGGTTCAAAGTCGGTGATATGAGAATAAACATCTTCCCAGATCTCACTGTAAAGACAGCTTGAGCCCGATAAGTGTTCAACGCTGTCCGCCTGCAACTTCGCAAAATTCCTGGGGTCAAGTTTGGATTTCTTCATCAGGCTAGGCCACGTGTTACTTACATTGGTGTGGAGAAGCAGTTCAACTCACCAGATCAGGCTAGAATTTATGTCAGTTCCTTACTATTCTGTGAGAATGAGTCAGATGAATGTTTAAATGTGTCATGTACGTGGAGTGAGTTAGCCTTTTTGGCATTATGTTTTGGGAATTGGACTACTGCAAATGAGACACTGTTCACATATTTTTATGGTTATAATAGAGTCTCACGTTCAAACGTTATCTTATATGTGTTCAGAGTCCAATTATATGTCAAACATGGTTATTGTTATCTTATTTTCTGCATAAGTGCCTTGTTAATGGCTGAGTTGGGTTAAAGTACTTTTGTTTAAATATCTGATCTAAGATATCTATGCTTTTTTTACATTTTGCTTCTGTCTCTTAATTAATGCCATTACTCAAGAACCGTTGTGATGGGTGTAAGCAATTGGATATGATTGTGTATTTATACATGTGTGTATATTTTTTTATATATACACAATATTTGTGGGTTTTTTAAGGGCTTTGTTTATGCCGATGTATGTTTATGGGCTCATCTGGCTCACCAATTCACATCTCTATTATAATTGTTGTTTTCATTATTCCTTTTTTTGTCTTAGTTTTGTGCTAAAAGTAAAAAAAAAAAAAAAAAAAAAAAAAAAAAAAAGAGTGGTTGATAATGTGTAATAACTTATTTAGTATAATATTGATTATTCTGCAATAAAAAAAAAATTGAACATAAAAGATTCTATTTAAACTGACAGTGCCAGACTTCCAAAAGTGCTGATCACAACACATTACTGTTGCTTTGGCTTGTGCTAGATTCAGATGACATACCAGTTTGCCTCAGAGACTGAGCATAAAGAGGTTCAACAAGGGAAAAGGCTGAATTCCTGAACAAATGCCAGAAAGTAAATGACAGAATTTGTACTGTATATTTGGGTGAACAATCCATTCAACCAATTGCACTATTTATCTCTGTTATATCACTTTTTGCCATTATAATCAGGTAGGGGAGTCATTTATAAATAACACACAAAGATTCACATGCCATAGCAAACACCAAACAAACGTGCAAATACACACAGACACAGCAGCTGTGCCAACACACAAAGCAGCTGTGGCAACATTCACAGCCAGGTAGTTAAACCCATAGCCGCTATTTAGACTGAGCTGGGAAAAAATATGTCATGGAAACCCAAACTCTGGTCATGCTGCCATGACAACAGGATGTGTTGTGTGTTGTATTGATGACATAATGCAACAGTATCAAATAAGGCTGTATAAACGTTTTAATAATGAAAATTTACTGCATCAATAATAGAATACAAAAAAAAGGGGGGGGGGGGGGTGTAATGTATATCATTGATTCCGTATTTTACGTTGAGTTTGTTTGTCTTATTAAATGGAATCAATAAAAAAAGAAAAGCCAGACACACCAGTGTGTAAGCTCATCTGCATGCGGTTTGCGGTGCTGCGTGTCCAGATGTGCGAGAGGAGTTGAGCCCTTCATCGCACACAGGACACGCTGAACTCAGCAAAAAAAAAAAAAAACACACTGGAATGCAATCTAAACCAATTTATCTACACAATCATTTTGCAATATAGGCTTTTATGAAGCAATATAAAATAATGTCAGGAAAAAGATGTCCGTCGGACTTAATTAAAAGTTACACAAGCAGTTCCGGATGCACAAACACATTCTGTGCAATAAATCTGACTGAATCCAGATGATCAAAGGTGGTTATTTTCAGCAAATTATCATTTGAGTTCTGTTCTGTGTAAATTACCATTTGAATGTAAAGTGAACCTTCTCCTCATGTAAATTAGATTTTGTGATGATTGTTTATAACAGATTGCAATGAACCACTTCCGAATAATATTTTCTAGTTTATGGCCATTATTATAGGTAAAACTTAATTTACTGAATAAAACCACAGGTCTGTCTGTATGCTGTCAGTCAAAGCTCAACGCGAGTCTGCTGTTAAAGCTACAGTTGCGCGTCTCTTGCCCCACAGATGCAATAAAAACCTTTCCTGAGGGAGAAGAATCTCTGCATGTGAAATTACGTTTTTAATCAGCAAGGAACTGAATGTCCAAATGCTTAAGGGCATTTTACAAGGTACGTGGCAAGCGAAAAGCTTTTGCCATCTGCAGTACGTTCTGTTGCACAAGCGCAACAATGCCCGCAACTGTATGCTCTCTCACGTGAATACAAAATTTACACTTTTGGGTGAACAATTTAATTTCCCGCTTATATTAATATTCTGTGAATACTGTATTCCGTTTTGCATGCAAGTGATAGTAAAACACAAAAACAAATAAATTGGCTTTTATATCGCTATTAAATAGTTAAACCATATTCATAACTTTATGTATTTATAGTACGAGTTATTCATAACTCAGTAAACAAGACTGGTGGGCACTCGGCAGACACTGTTTCAGAAAAGATCAAATAAATCATTTATTTCCATGGCCCGTTTTCTCATATTTGAGTTTTAAACAAAAATGGGTAGATCATGTTGAACTACTTAAAGGAAAAAGTAGCTCTTGCAATTGAAAAGTTGGGTACACCTAGAGAAGCCAATCTCTGTCAGCTTGAATATACATCTTTTTATATTATAGATCTGCTTTGGGTGACTGTTGGCTTTAGATATTGTCTGCACAATTGTATTTTTGTTGTTACATACATAAAAACTTAGGCTAATGAATGCATTTCAGCCAAATGTGGCTTTATCTAGACAACGTTATGCAATGTGAGTTACTAAATAATTATCCGATTAATCGTCAAACATTTTTTAGATTACTCGATTACCAACAAAATCGATAGTGACAGCCCTAGGTAAGACGATGTTTTTCCCTTTTGCTCTGATGCATGTTTAAAACAATAATTAGACAAGTTCAATGTTATTTGATTTTAAACCATTTAAAAATCAAAATCACAAAAAGAGACTTTTTATCTGCAGCAGACTCCACGCACATGATAATATTTGCATTCATTGCCTCACGATGTGTGAACCTGCCCGTGCAGATCGCATATACAAGTAGTGACAGATTTTTTTTTTTATAATTTTTTACTTTAATGCAAGACTGTATCATTTGAAGATGTATTGTGCTATTTAGACTCATAGCTCACTGTGTACTTTATTTGCTGCTGTTTTGAGTAGTGTTTGAGGAAATTAAATTACTACAAACATTCTTTATTCCTGCGTCCCGACTCTACAAGAAAAAACTATTAACCATTCATGAAACCTCATGGTTAAACAAATGTTAAAAATGGTAACCGTGGACATCGCTATTATTTAGAGCAGAGTAATAATACAGATTTTCCAATTAATTGCGATATTCATTTGAACAATACCATTATCAATTCTTAAAATCCCGAAATCAATCTTTTACTTTTAAGTTTACTTTAGTTTTGTTGTATTGATTACATTTTTTGTACTGATTTGTTGTATGTTTGGATAAATAGAAACTTGAGCTGCAGTGTTTGGGCCCCATTTTTTAATGACTTTTTTTTATTCAAATTTTGGTAATGTACCAAGTTAGAAGGTTCCCTGTATAATAAACCATATATAAGCAAAATGGACATTACAACTGAAATCAAATCAAGAAGAAATAAATCATCAAAATGGGAATTTAATCAATTTCACGAGCTTGTGAATTGGAATAAAATCGGGAAATCAGTTTTGATACACAGCCCTATAGGTACATTCACTCCTTATCCAAAACATCATCGTCACATTTTCAGTTGTAAATATACATAAAATTCAGATCTCCAATTTACTTCAATCATACATATCACAATACCAAAATGTCATTAGTCAGTATCAATACTAGTAAAAAGTCACGATTCTTAATACCAATTTCGATACAGAACAAAAATGGATAATATGCTATTGAACACTTTTTTGGCCTATTAGGTTAAATATTAATATAAATAATAAAACTGACTATCTCTATCTGCTGTATATAATTATCCATGATTGGCGTAATTTTGTGTGTAGTATACCTTTTCATATGTTCCGGTCGGATTTGATGCTAATCGAGCATGCAAATAAATGTGACGGCTTACAAAGTTTCAAAGAAACAAACAAGCAAAACTAAACGGACATAAATCATTATTATTTAAATATACTTAAAGTAAAACAACCTGTTTAAACTAAATAGTGTAAATAAACTATGTGAGATGTATTTTTAACTATGTATTGTACCATAAAATGTATGGAATTGCACATACTATTTTGTCATTAATTTATGAATATTATTTAGATTGGTTAATTAATGATAAATGTTATTTGTAACCTGCAGTAAGCAGCAGTAATTGTTTATGAGACTGAAAAAAATCAAATTACCCATAACAGTTTAATCTAAAATGTTTTTTTGTGTGTGTGTTTTCATTCTGCTAGATGGCTGGACAGAAAACAAATCCCCTGTGGGAATACTTTACCATACTCATTTACTGTATTCACATGTATTGTATCGGCCAAATTGCTTTCTCAATATCGGCATTGGCAATTAAAAATCCCATATCGGTTGACCACTAGCCAAGAGTGTGCAAATCTGTTATCAACAAGCAAAGCATTGCTACTTTAAAAAATAAAATAAAAAATTTGTCACATTCCCATGTTTTGATGAGTTTGTTACAAAGAACCCATAATTTTGACCGATACTAAACTTATATTTATAAAAGCAGAGGTATTCCACTTACCCACAGTCTGGAGCAGGGCACCAGCGGCAGTCTGGGTCGGCCACCAGCCATCGGCGCAGCATAAACTCCTCATATTTCTCCATGAGCACACGGTCGTTGAGTATCATGCGGATGTCGTGGGGATTGAAGCGCTCCGAGCACTCCGGGCAGCTGATGTTGACCCTGCTCTCAGATATCTCTATGCGCAGGTACTGTCTAAGGCAGTCAGCGCAGGACCGGTGGTGGCATGTCATGATGTCCGGGAACCGGTCTTGAGTGTGGCGCAGCAGGCACAGCGGGCACTCCAGCAGCTCAGAGGTGGAGGCTGACGATGAGGAGGATGAAGATGAGGTGGAGGCCACACCAGGTACAGAAAGCGCAGAGGCGTGATCCTGCTGCTGGCACATTTCTGAATGCATGCTCTCCACACTGGCAATGCCATCCACTCCAGCGGTTAGAGCACGTGACTTGCGGGATTTGGGGTCCCCGCATCGACGCCGGAAGAGCGAGCGCAGCGAGAGGTGGCGCTTTTTAGGGGTCTTTCTTACAGAGGGCAGGCTGGTGGAGGCGGTGGCTGAGGGGAGATCCCTCTCAGACCCCTGCTGCTGATAATGCAGACTCATCACTCCAGAGGAGGCACTGTGGTTTCCAAAGGACTGAGGAGCTTCAACAGGGAGGGCAGGGGAGGAAGAGGAAGAGGGGGAGGGAGGGGAGAGAGAGGGAAGGGGGGACAGGGTTTTCAGAGGGGAGAGTGCGGCGTTAAGACATGGCGGTGAACTCTCTGCGAGCTGCTCCCATGAGCCGGGCAGCTCAAGCTGGGCAACACGGGTCAGTTTGGAGTCACCAGGCTGGACTTCCTCCTGATCTGTGGACAACAGAAAGGGACCAGTGAGAAAGGACCGGACTGCAATTCCCAACAAACCAAGCCTATATGGGCAAATCTTGTAGCAATTTTTTATTTTGGCACATTTTTAGTCTTCAGTAAGGCTGGGTGGTATAACTAAAAGTCCACAAAGTCCTTTCAAGATTTTTCAGCCTTTTAATATTAGTAGGTATAGGCAGGTAATATGCAATATCTTTATTTATATACATGCTCTGAAATGGTTTAAAGGGGTGATATTTTTTAGGACGGAATAGTTATTAAAAAAAAAAAAACATTAAAAAAAAAACCATTGTCACAAAGTATAATTATAATGTTTAATGTAAGTACACACAAAATCTTTGTTTTAAACCAATTCATTGAAAGAGACAGGTCAATGAAATCACAGAAATAATTTGAACTCTAACTATTGTTTGCTAGTGAAGTTTATATCAGATACATTTTTAAAACGTCTTACTGCTCTCATACTCACAAGTCAGGAGACAAGGACGGATCATGAAACTATGTCTAATGAAAGAGTCCTTAGGAATCTTATTGACCAAATAATAAGTGCATTCAAATCAGTATGATATTCACCATGTTGCTTAAAAATAATCATTCAATGAATCATATTAAAATCACTATGAATATATTTTGATTGATTATTTGATAATTAACTCAGCCCTAGTCTTAAACTCATGGTTTTCAAGTTAACAGCAAGTTTTAAAGTTACATTTGGCTCCTGCTGTCCGAAAAACACAAACACTTTTAAGCCAAGTTTGGAGAAAGCAGCACTGACTGAGTGGAAAAATTGATGAAAGGTTTAAAACTGCAAGTTCTCAGTAATGAAACATTTACAAAGAATACAATTACAAAACCACTCTTGAACAGGATATGACATCAATGATACTGTGTAGGATAAAAGAAACTGCTGCCAGTCCAACCAACAAAAATATGATCATAAGTAGGGCTCTACGCTAACTTTTTCCCCAAGGAGTACATGCACTCCTAAATAAAAAAAATGGAGGAGCACACAAAGAAATTTAGGAGCACAGTGAAAATTTTACTGACAGATTTTATTAACAAACAATTTATTACATACATATTTATACAGCGTGTATGAGTGTGTGCGCATGTACTAAGGGACACACATCTGTGGAACAGCACATACCTCCCAAATCACACATTGACCCATGCCTACTAGAATCAAAGGATATCAGCTGCTTTTGTATGTTGACCGTCTGGCATACTTAGGTCAGCCAGCGATCTCCCATTATGTCAGCAATTTGACCGATCATCTCCGCACATTGACGTATGTGGGATTAATGTAAACTCCGTTTTTGTGGTGGAGTCTGATAAGTGGCCCAAATTTGACGAAAGGTTCTTGTATGCTCTAGAATGCGATGTTTATCTTTATTTTCCTCCTCAGACTGCAGCACTTGCCTCCTCAAGGCTGCTGACACCAAGCTCGATGGTTTCTCCTGTCTCATCCAGAGCACTGGATATGCCGCTGTGAGATGTTGTGTTTCGCTACACTATCTCTTTTCATATTAGCGATGGGCATTCCGGCTCTTTTCATAATTGTTGTTAAAACTAAATTATACTCTACCTAAAATGCATTGATTTATTATGAAAAATAATGCTATTAAACATTTGCATTTAAAGTATAACTTATTGTATATAAACAAAGTGCATATAAATCTAACCATTGAAAACGAATACGAATACTGAACATCAAAATAGACAGGGCCACCGCTGGCCAAATTGATGCCCTATGCATGATATGAGCGTGAAGCAATCGTCTGTGTTCCGCAACTGCTTTCAGGTCCTTGAATAATGCAGCTGGTGGACTCTCTGGTGCCATTCTAGGGTAAGATGGTGACCCCTAGGGAGTTGATGCCCTACGCAAACTGCGTAGTATGCATGTAGGTAGCGGCAGTAGCCTATTGTTAATAGAATAATGCAACATATCAAATAAAAATAAATAATTTGCAAAACTGCAGCATCTCACAAATTGAAATAAATGTAAAAAAGGAGGATGCTATTTCATGTGTGCATTTAAAGTATAACTTTTCAATGTATATAAACAAAGTGCATATACATGTAACAATTCAAATACAATCTGAACAACATAAGTTGGCTCCAACAGGTGAGGCTTTTAGTCTGAGCAGACAGTCAGAACTAATGTGTGTGCTTGAGCATTTAGGCCTATATTATTTTATATTTTTTTCATTATTTTTAAATCATTTGATTATTCATATCTTATTATTTTTTTTTTATATATATATATTATATATATAGAGAGATTCTGATATGTGAGCCGGCTCCCAACATTCACTTACAAGAGCTGACACGTTCGCAAACGACCCATCACCATTTCAGATGTGGGTTTCCTGACATGAAGGACGAGTTGCCCACCTGTTTCCGCCCTCTACAATATTTGCAGAACATGACGTTGTTTTCGAACTCTAGCCATGGGAACATTTTGAGCCAATTTGCATTGAATCTATATGTTCTCCCTCCACCGGCTACAGTGGACGTTGAAGTGACAGCTGGGGTCACAGTAGCTTTGCTAACATTGTTCAAGGCATCCCTAATGTTAGCCGTCTCAGGTAAACCTTGTGAAGAGACTTCATTAGTTGAACCTTGCGAATCCCCCTCGCCAAATTCCTCTTTCTCCTCGTCTCTTTTTCGCATAAAATAAAATGTGATGCCACCTATACCGCTACTTTTTTTCCATTGTTCACCTTTCTCTCTCTGACTGGGCCACATCACAGAAAACTACTGTGGTTGGCACAAGCTGCTTGTGAAATGTGGGTCTTGTAATTTTTAAACAAATATCTTAAAGTGGGGGGGGGGGGGGGGGGGGGGGTGTTACGTTTGTAATCTTAAATGCACACTGTGCTCGTAAATAATTTTTCCGGTTCGCACATATCTATTTTTAGGGGCTAATGGGAGTTAAATATTCGCACTGTAGAGCCCTGATAAGAGATCCAAGACAGTAGTATATTTGTGACAGAAAGGGAAAGAGGGACATTCTCTTCATTCACAGATCAGGTTTAATTCTCGCCCTGCCTGCAGGCCTTTCAAAAACACCACAGTGGCTGTTCTCTATCTGCTCTACCTTGGAGTGCTGAGAGCTCTTGTTTCAGACCTCAATGATATTCAGATGAATCAGGGTGCAAATCCTCTAGCCAGATCTGGAGTTGGTCAGAAAACACTGTGTTTATGGGAGCATAGCACTGGATGGAAGATGTCGACCAATGTAATATATTTTTGCCAATACTGATAAATAAGAAACAGATTAATCAGCCGATAGTTTTTAAAAAGATTTATAAAATATCTTAGTCATTCCTCAGTATAAAAGGCACAGACATAGTGGCTGCAAGAGTCTAAAATATAAAAAAAAAAAATCCCAGAAGAAATTTATAGTGCAGCCAAAATCCCAATATAAGCAAGAAAGAAAAACAACCGAGACAAGCTGAAGTGGATTAACTCTTTCGCACGTATGATCAAACCACTGTGATCTACATTTGTGCTGCTGTTAACCAGCAATAGAGGGACTGAAGCAGTTGTCATACTGAACCGGCTGCTCAAGTAATCTTTTCAACAATATCTTTATTTTTATATATTACAAACTATCAAACAATCACTAAATAAAAGTATTTTATTTAATACTTTAATAAAACCATTACCGCCAGAGCTGACTGTTTTGATGCAACACTGCGTCCATCACAACCTCTTCCAGGGCTGGGAAAGTGGAAGGGCTATGTTTTTAGAACCTTCTATGCTCCTCCTTTTATGCTTCTATGTATTGCAATGAAAATATGGTGGCGTGCATTGCTGGCAAGCGTGTTTGCGATCGCATCTTATCTATCATAATCAATCATTATAAACATCTAAAAACCACACTATATGTTTGATAATATATAATCTGACATTCAGTGCAACTGCTGTGAAGTGTTCTGTCAGTACAGGAGAAACTTTAAAAGGTTAAACAAGACCCAAGTTGTCCAACATATGAGAACACTTCATACAAATTCAAAGATCATAATAAGCATACAGTTTAAAGTAGAGAGGTTACTGCAGAGTGCATGTTGAGTCAGGGGAACAGCAAGAAAGAGAGGTAGGAAAAAGGAAGGGATCAGCTCAGATCATGATCAGCTCCAATTCCGATCACGAAAATCTGGTAAATCAGGTAAATATTTTAAATGAGACCCCCCTGATAATGATCAGACCATAGAAGCTCCAAAAAACACAGATAGTCAGCATAAACGTCATCCATACGACTCCAGTGGTTAAAGAAATATGATCACTTTTGGTGTGAATAAAATCAATATTTAAGTACTTTAACTATAAATCTTTGTTTCTGGTCAGCAGCAATATGCACGCTCGCGTCAAGAGAGGCTGAGTTGCGGTCTCTCATGTGATGTATTCACATTGGCATGTTATGGATGTAATCTCACATTTTTATCTCGGTTGAGACATCCAGGATAAGCACACAAATGTACCATTGTAAAAAATATACATAACCAGATCTAATCCAAATCCAACAAAGCTTCTATAGTGTTTCTCCTCTTCAGTTGTAAACAGTGCTGCTCTTCCGGATGTTTCGCATGAAAATGCCAACGCGATTATGTCATATACATACTGCTGTTGACCGGAAGTGATGTTTTATGGTTAAAAAGTACTTCAATATTGGTCTTTTTTGCACCAAAAGTGATCATGTCGCTTTAGAAGACATTAATTTAACCGCTGGAGTTGTTTCGATAACTTTATGCTGACTGTCTGTGATTGAGCTTCAAAAGTCGGATTACCATCCACTTGTATTTTAGGGAACTGCTGAGCAAAGATATTTTTCTTCAAATGTGTTCTGGTGAAGAAAGTCATACACACCTGGGATATCAGGAGGGTGAGTAAATGATGGAGAGTATTTACATTTCTGGGTCTATAGCAACACTAAAAGAAACAATTGTGAGCTTTGTACAAAATTTGACAGTTTATACTTGCTTTTCCCATTAATCAGATTATTAAAACGCTGTGTATTCTAGTGGAATATTCTTCTTTTTGTTAAGGGTGTTTATTGAGCGGCAAGTCATTACGGTGTCTGATTTTGTTGAGATTAATGAATTGAATTCATGATTAATATTCACTCAGTATTTTCTATATAAATAACAAATTTAGCAAACAGGGAGAACAATTTTAAATATGAAAAGATAATTTAAATATGAAGGTTTAGCATAGTGTAGTCGACTGCCTGACCATATTAATATAATGATTGAAAACTGAGCTCAGAGCAAGAAATATCAACAGTTTTTGTCCTAAACTTTATTTTAAACCAGGTGTTTAGGACAAAAACTGTTGATATTTCTCACTCTGAGCTCAGTTTTCAAATCAATACATTAATATGGTCAGGCAGTCACACGGGTTGTAAAATTTCAATGCACCCACAGCTCAAATCTGATCCAAAACATCCTCATCTGCAAATGGACAGAACTCCACAACCCCACATATGACTCTCCCTTGGTTATGAATGAATTTCGCTCAACGGTCCAGCAGTTGTCGGATGCAATGAAAAAGCATCTTTAAACAGATCTCTCCTGTGACAGACACGTATTTACTCAATTATGCTCAGATTAAATAAAAAAAAATAAGCATGAAAATTGCAGTAACTACAAATAAATAAATAAACACCCTAAAACTAGGTAACTTTGGGGCAATTTTTTCATTTTCAGTGATGGTGTAGTTACTGCAAAGTACAGATGATCCAGAACCCTGCAGCATGTCTAATCTTCTATGAGCCAAAAAAAAAAAAAGCCTTGTCACTCCCCTTTTATTCTCTCATTATTGGCTGCCTGCCTGTAGCCACCCGTGAGAGGTGCTTTCCACACTCTCATCTATTTTGGCAGCTTACAATATGTGTCACAGCTGTCTTTATGATACAAGACCCTCTGCTACACCCTACCTCACACAAACAATTCAATTGCTTCTAAGCCATACAAGGAATACTTCACCCTCCATGTACAAAAACAAATGTGCGGCATCTCTTCAGTCTGCAATTATGTGTGCTTTCTTCTCATCTCTTCTATTACACAAGAGTGTGTGCTTCACTCATTAAAGCTCCAGCAGGAACAAGTGAAATAGGAACTAATATTACCAACATCCAACACAATAAAATGGCATGAAGCTTAGGAATAAAATATTTAGATACCATGACATAAATAAAAAACATACAACAAATAAAATAAACAAAGAACAAAAGTCACGTTGTTTGATCAAACTTTTTGGTTCTCAGTTAAAATTCAGTTCGACACGAAGCCTTGTCAGGGTTTTTCCTGGCTCAAAATGAGGCAGAGGTGAAAAAAGTGACATCAAGAACACGTAAACGTTGGCTTTGCATTAATACACTCTGTCCTGGCAACTGAATAATAGTGTTAATTTTGTCATTTGTTTTTCAATCTAGTCTTTGTCCTGTGTCAAATGTCCTTGTTAGTTATCATATTTAGTCAACCTTATCCTATTTTTTTTTTTTTTAGTCAAGTTTTAGTTGACAAAGTCTGGGCATTTTAATGTAGTTTTAGTCAATGAAAACTGTTGACATTTTGGTCATATTTTAGTAACATTTAGTCATATTGACATTTTAGTCACTGGACACTGTATTATTGATACGCATTTGTCAATCTAGTCTATCCAAAACATACATTAGTGTTAATTTTGTCACCTATTTTTAATTTAGTCTTAGTCTTGTGCGAAATGTCCTTGTTAGTTTTAGTCATATTTAGTCATTCACATATCTTTTTTTGTTAGTCAAGTTTTAGTCGACTAAAAGTCTCGTCATTTTAGTCTAGTTTTAGTCAAAAGAAAACTCAATATATCTTAGTCAAGTTTCAAAACATTTTAGTCTTTTTTTAAATAAATTATTTCTGAGATTAATTCTGAGATAACCATTTCAGTCAAATAATGTTTCACACATCTCAAATATTGGTTAAATGTCATAATTACCTGACAAAATACACTTGTTGAATGATATGTTGAATTCACTTTGTTAAACGTGTCTGGTTTTCTGATTTAAGAGACACATTCACAAATGATGAACTTGTTCTGAAGAGTATTTTATTAAGCAAATAAGTTACATAAAATATATATAACCTGCATAATGTATGTGCCACAACACCATAGCTAACTGCTTAATTTACAGCGTAGATGCCTAAAATCAGCATTAGCTTATGAGACGTTAATTTAAGTTAACACACTGAATGTGTGGGTGGTTAGCCTTTAGATGTCGCTTAAGGTTGGTGGTGTTTTTCCCCGATATTTTTTGTCCGCAGTGCTTCCTGTCAGTTATAATGACACATCCTAACTTTTTGTCAATATCATTGTACCTAAAATGCGACCAAATATCGAGCCTCTTCCTTCTACCTAGCATGTCGTCGGCGCTCGTCGCGTGTTCGCCACTGTCTAGGATTGTTGTGTTCTTGCTCCATGTAGTTTCATGTTGCAGCCACAGGAGTATGAGACCTGTAACCGTTACTTGAGCAACAGCGCGAACTCATTCGGAATATTTTGAAGGCGTAACAGCTGAATATTCAATCTCATGACGAAAATGTAGAGACGATTGTATACGAAAATGAAGAGAGATTTTATCTTAGTTTTTATTTTATGCAAAACATTTTAGTCTCGTCTTTTTTCGTCAACAATAATGCATGTTAATTTAGTCTTAGTCAGCGTTTTTGGACATTGGTGCAGTCTCGTTATCGTCTCGTCTTAGTCATGGAAAAAAAGGTCGTTGACGAACATATTTAGTCTCGTCTGACGAAATTAACACTAACATACATATACACACATATATACATATATACACACACACACATATACATATATATATTTCTTTATAGTGTTATATCTATTCTAATATAGAGAATATATTTTGTGTAAGCCTACTTGTTTTAAAGGCCTATTCAAAACGTTCCTTTTTAAAATTTATATTTTTGTGCTTATCTGATTATGAACCTACAGTACTATTGACAGCAAAAATGTACAGGATTTTTTGGGCAAAAATGTATTACCAAAATATTTTACCAACAGCATAGTTCTGTTAACAGTGACAGTGAGCAGAAACCTTTTACAATGTCTACACCACACGCGAGTGTCATGTCAAAACCAATAGAAACCTGTGTAATCAATGATGCTGTCTACACAGGAAGCATCCGTTGTGGCATGTCGTGTCGCCAACAGTAAGCAGGTGTCCTGTTCCATTTTGCATTGCCTGCACTGGCGTTGCTACTGCCAACAACACAAATAAATGGTTTAGAACATTCAAGTCGACGCATTCAATGTAGACAACCTCAAGCCAGATCATCAACAGGATGAACACTTTGCCAGTTGTATGCAATGTATCACATGTCTACTGCCTCCTAGTGAAAGTTTCTGTGCTCTTCTGGAAGTAAAAGACCTTGTAATATTTCTATAATGGCCAATTTCATGTTGTGACGCACATGTCTTTTTGCTGTGAAATCTTTGCAGATTTTGATAACAATAACATGTGGGCAATTCTTAGACTACGGGCACTTTCATGTCCTTTGATCATATTTTATAAAAAACATTTAATTTTGAAAAAAATCATGCTTTCATAGTTAACTTTACAATGAAAGTACTTTAGGAACTTTTTACCGGTAGTCTACGATGATTGTTTCACCTTTTTAAACATCATTATAGATGCAAATATTGCTGTTTTGTGCTTGTCCCACACCCAGACTTCTGATCTTCAATAATGAAAAAGAAGTGTGAAAAAATGATTTATATATATTTTTTTTATATGACTGAATAAAGTTTCAGTAAAATAATCAAAACATAATTGTGGTATTTAAGGTCAGACAACTATTAATGTGATTTTATATACAAAATGTAGTTGTCCCACAGTATTGCCGTCATTTCCACCACAACGCTGTAATGTCCCTTTAAAAAGTTTTTTTGAAAGATTGTTTGGGTAGTTTCCATGGAGATGAACAATTAAATCACAGCACATGTCTGACGTGGAGGAGATTTTGAATTTCTTCAACAACTCGGAGAAGAAAACTTAAGGTAAATATTGCTTGAAATGAAAATATTTTTATTGTATGTCATTTCCAAACATGGCGTAACATCAATTGAGTTTGTAAATAAATATATTTTTTAACATAAATAGATGTATTTTGCATGCATGCAATGCTAGCTACCAATTCATAGCTAATCTGTAATACTAGCTTGGATTTTTTTACAAAATACTGCAGGATTGTCATTTCCACCACCGTCATTTCCACCACATTACCTTCTTGGGTGGAAATGACAAAGGTGAGGTGGAAATGACATTTATGCTTACAAGGTGCATTTCATACATTGTGTGGCTACATATGTATATTTTATTCATTGAAATGTACAATGCTAATGTATTTATTCACATATATATTTGTTGAAATGCCTTTTCATCTATTTTTAAGATGCCGCGGAAGTCAACTGTTGAAAGGTCTCAGTCCTATAGGGACAGACAAAAAGAGGACCCTGTCAAATATGAAGAGCGACTGAAGAGAGACAGGGAGAGATACATAAGGAAAAAAGAAAGAGGGGTTGTAAAGCCAATTGCAGATTGTTCAAAGCGAGAACAACGCAAAAGAAGGAGACAATGGAGAACAAATCAAAGGAATTATTGTGAGAAGATGAAAAAAGCTCATAAGGTACAGGCCTACCTTTCTACCTCTACACCACCGAACTCTCCAGATTCTGTGCAGCCAGAACATGATGTTGATCCACCTCCCACACCACCCTCACCATCACCCTCTGCCCAACGTTTATGTCAAAAACAAAGGGGAAGGAAAAAGGTTCTAAGAAACCGTTCAAAAGTTTATGCAGCATTGAATAAAAGCAATGCTAAGCTTGAGAAGGCTCTGCAGAAGGTCGAGAGGTACCGCAAACGGTATAACCGATTAATGAAGAAAGTGAAGCAGGCTGACTACCCAAACGCCAAGTCAAAAAAGCAGATGGCAACACCAACACACACTCTAAGAAGAACTTTGGTTTTCCATAATGCTCTTCTTGCTGAGCTGAGAGACAGATATGAAAATCTGTCCTCCGAGAGAGAAAAACAACTTATTTCGAAGATAATGGCAGGAAAGATCCTCAAGAAGTATCGCCTACTGAAAATGGCAAGAACAGAATTTGGCTTTTTCTCCTTTTAGATCACCTCTCATTCTCCAAGCCAGATGTCATGGAGGATTCTTAGTTGTTTTTGCTCTGCACCCAATGATTGCAACTGTTTCAGACCAGAAACGGTCAGGTTTCAGCCATGGGATGAAGCTACCCCCACAACCAGTACACTTCCAGTCACATCCCACGATGTAGGTCTGCAACCAATTTTGGACTTGCATGAGGGTCTTATCGGTCAGTGGTGTGCAGTGGTGTATGATGGAGATGTGTACCCAGGTATTATTCAGGATGTTGAGTTATACAGTGGTGCTCAAGTGAAAACAATGACCAGTATTGGGATCAATCGCTTTTATTGGCCACTGAGAGATGATGTCATCTGGTACCAATCCATGGATATAATAGGTCTCATCCCTGAGCCCGTACCAGTGACAAAACGGCACAAGGAGATTAAGATGGAAGTTTGGAAAGAAATCTGCAAGATTTGGCCTTGAATCACATTGCCACCCTCCCTCTCTCACAGAAACACACCAACACACACACACACACACACACACACCCTCTCTCATAAACTGTCTCTCTCACACACACTACCTCACTTTCATGGACATTATCTCTCACACACATACCTCTCTCTCTCTCTCTCTCTCTCTCTCTCATGATCAAGATGCTTTACAGTTCATGTTATATGATAATTGATATGTTATAGTTTAAGGTGTCTTTTAAATGTTCTCTTCAGAACAGTGTTCATCTAAGAGACCGATTATAATTTTACAATACTAAACTCACTCACACACAGTGTGTGCATGCTCAAGATGCTTTATAGTTCATGTTACAATGCATTGCCATGAGTAAAGTTTAGGTGTTTTTTCAAGTATTACAAAATTCAAAACAGTGTTCATCTACCCAATTAGAATGTTACAATTTTACAATCACAATTTATGCATAACTTACATTTTTCATGTGACTATTTGTGGTTAAAGTTATTTACAGTAAGACTGTAACTGTTCATCTGGTTATGGAACCAAAACAGACTAATGACTAATGATTAGTTAAATGGGATTGTCTGCTTCAGAAGGTTTCAAATAAATGTCTTTGTTTTTCTACATGGACGTCCATTCGTTGTCATTTCCACAACACCCAGTCATTTCCACCACCTCATATTTTTTTAAAAAAATATTTACTAAATTCTAATCTCTCGTTAAAAACTACTGCATAGTTTATGGGATAATAGTCCACTTAATGTAATAACACAAGTAGTTATTTTTTTTAAATGTATCTAACCAATCCAATATTATATTTTAGGTTGTGGTGGATGTAAGCTTTGTGTTTGTGCCTAATGACAATTAATTTATTTAATCTTCAAATCTATGGTAATTGCAATATAGGTATAAACTGGTAAAACTATGTGTGAAAGTGGTCTTACACTATTAAGAAATGATATATATCATAGTGTTTTAAAATAATAATCAAATATTTACATGTGATGGAAATGACATTTGTTCAGTGCGGATTGGAAAATATGTAAAAAAACACCAATTTGTCTTATAATGTTAGTGCGTTCTCTTATGGATCATTAAACTAGACTAGTTATATTTAACTGTTAGACTGTGACAATTTTGATTTGAACACTTTTTTCCCCCTCAAGTTCACAAGGCCAAAAGTGCCTGTAGTTGAAGAACCACCCATGTATATTATTGCTGACATTACAAAATATGAAAATATAAAAGATGTGAAAAATCACAAAAGTGTGGACACATTTCATCAGGCTCGATGCCAACAGCACGCAATGCAATATTTGTGACAAGATAATTGCTGCCAAGACCGGCAACACGACAAATGAAGCACTTGACAGTGCACGGAATAAACTTAAGAGCAGAAAGTTGCTCCGTCTTTGACGAGAAGACGACAGAGTCGGTGCAGTCATCCTCTCAGCGTCCTCCTGATACAGAGCTTCCTTGAAAATGCCCACCACACGAGTCCTCTTCCAAAACTACTGATGAATGCAGCGGCGCTATGACTGGGACACCGACAGGTAAGATTAACGTTTAGCAAACAAACCAACAAACAAAATCGGCTAAATTGTAGTGGTACATGCTTGTGTACTTGTTAAATGAACGTTTCTGTGCATGGTGACAGTCCTATAAACTGGGACCTACATAACATTAGATATTGTTTGGATGTATGGCTATAGATAGCTAGCTAAATCGATGCAAAAATGCTTTAAGGTTGACAGTAACTGATCAAGTTTAACGTACATTAAACTAGTTACCTTGTTATTTGTACTTATCCTTAGGGTTGACTGAATTAACAGTTTAGCTTTCTTGTTTTGTTTTTTCCTCTTCACATTAATGTTACAGCCTCTGCCCCTGCCGCCCCTAGCATGAGGAGACCAGAAGGCTCAGGAGATGAGTCTTTGAGTCTGTAAAAAAAGTCAACAAACTGAAAAGATCAAACCAAAGTTTTTTTGAGGTAATATGTAATGTTTGTAATCTTGTTAAAACAGATTTCATAAAATTGGTATCGAAAAATGTATAGTTTAGGAACCGGCATCGAAATTTCTTTAACGATACCCAGCCCTACACAAGAGAAGCTTAACAGCGGCATTGAAAACCAGCAGTATTTAGCCCGGGTCAGATTTGAACCGAACATAATCAGTGTTAGTGAAAAGTTTGAGATTCCATGAATAAAAACAATATTATAAAAACCTAAAAACATTTTTTTAACATTCATTTGGTCAATGTTGAGAATAACCCTAAAGCATTTTTACCAAACTTAAGTCTATTTTTTTGCTGTTTTTAACCATTTAAATGGGTCGGAAATAACTCGAACATAACAGGAGGTATAAGTAAGCCAATATGACGTTGATTTACTGATGTATAAAACAGCAATAAAGTAATTCAGATTCACAGGACTCAGCTTGTTTTGGATGTGTAGCACACAAAGAATGTGGCATAAAGTTGAAGGTATAAATATTTAATGTAATTTCTATTAAACCACGATCACAATATCAATATTACTTTTGTCCCTAATACCCTAATGGGTAGTTCCAAATCTGATTTGATGAGCCAAATTTGAATCCATTGTGAAATTGCTGATTAACAGACACCTGTAACAGCACAGCTGAATTCAACATTAATGTGCCAATTCAATACATGTACACAAAATAACCTACAGTAATACTCAAGAACTATAGTACTTGTGAGAAGTCTTTTATAAAAACTTTGCTCCATAGAGACTTCCGGTTTGGGCGATAACAAGATGGCAGCTTGAGTACGAGGCGCTCCAGACAAGTGACAAAAGGCCCATAACAAACATTATTATGTGGTTGAAATTTCACAAACCAACTCCAAAAAGCCCTTGGCCATGACAAAAGCTTAAGGCAAAACAAAGCTTAAGGCAAGAAAAATATACAAAACATGGAGACATGGAAGTTGATCTGAAAACAATATTCTGAGAAATAAAAGTTTCGCCAAGATAACAAGAAACAATTCCAAGAGCTCAAAAAAGACATCAATAGGGTTAATCAAAGACTCAAAGAAGTCAATGTGTGAATGCAGGTTACGGAGGAAGTGGTTATAAAACTTTGGTCAACTTGAAACTAAACAAATCGATCAGGAAGGACGCAATATATTATTTTGCCTAAGAATCTATTCTGTACCTGAAGGATTTGAAAGAACCACCTATCTATGGCAGCCTTTGTTCAAAATTTGATATCAGAAAATCTACAACTCCCCACTGACATGAGTTTGTAGATTGAGAAAGCACACAGAGCTCTCGCCCCCAACCACCTCCAGGTTCAACACCGCAATCTATCATTGTGAGACACCTGAACTTTAGAACAAAAGAGGAGATCATTCAAACAGCGTGGCAAACCAAAGGAATTGTCTGTAAGGGAAAGCGGATAAACTTCGATCATGACTATTGTAACCCAGGTGTTTTCTGCCTGGTTTTCCGTTCTCGCGGCTCCACACTGTGTTCGCGTTGTCGCGAGACTTCGTGACAGTATCGCGAGACTTGACACAGTTGCGTCAGTTTCCTTTAAATATGGCCGCGCGCTGTTGTTTGGTGTGTGTGTGTGTGTGTGGAAGCCGGTGTGTTGAGCTGCTGCAGGTAGGCGTTTAGCCCTGTAAACATTTTATTAATTAGACTGCTGGTTTAACTGTTATGCCTGCCAACTTTTTAGATGCCTCTACCATTCAATTGACTGCCGTTTGAGTGGTTTAATGATACGGGAACTGGTGAGTCTCATTGTTTGTATTATATGGCGCTAATAGTGTATTATGTATATGAATTTGTTAGCCGGTGCTGGCTGTACTTGTTTAATTGTACTGAATCTATGATTATATATTGTGCCTATTTATATGAACAATGCCTTTAGAATTAATTAACCTTTATGTCGAATTATGAAGTTGTCAACTACTCTTATTTCGAGATGTATTTTGAAGCTATTATTGATAATATTGCCTATTTATAGTAGTACTCTTGCTGATTGTTAAATTATTTATATTGCAATATGCAGTATTTAAATTGAATCATGTACATGATGATAAAATGAATGAACTGAGATTATGATAATATTATGACTTTATGGTATTGTGATTATAGTGATAGTTGTTATGCTTGGAACCAGTGTTAATTATTAATTGGTCCTGTTTTATACAGGCCAGGTTCTGTGTATGGATGGCGAGCCACTAGGCCCGAAACTGATGCTTGGAGTGCATGCATCTAGCCGGTGTGGTAGGAGGCGCTGCAGCTGCTTATTTAACACACACACCTTCAGACATATTTACACCTACACACCTTCAGATAATACTTACATTTACATGCGTATTAATCTCATGGACTCATTGGACTCTGCCTGTTTTAAGGGTTGTGTTGTGAACTGCTGTGGCTTCAAGCACTGCTTATTGAGTGAATTCTGAATGTTGTATGCTCATTAATAACTTTGAACTGAATACTACCTATGTGCACGTGTAAATATTGTAAATGTTATTGTCCTATATTTATGTAATACAATTCACAATTGCACCGCAGCAATGAGTCTGTGTTTCATTGAACTTCACCTTTTCCTCCTTGAGCTGAACTAAGATTTTCTGATACTGGTCCACTATTTTACATACAATTGCAGCACTTATATATGCTACACTATGCATCAGGGGTTCTAAAAAAATGAAGAGAATATGCTGAAGTAAAGAAGATTGTAAAAGAAAAGGGGATATATCTCCAGACTCCCTTCCCAGCTAAAAGGCGATCTTCTATAAGGATGGTGTTCGATCCTATACTGTGGCAGATGCAACATGAGACATGGCCGAGAGGGGGTTACCTGTGAGCATCAACGAGCATCCTGAGACGCTGATGGAGACAATCCAAAGGTCGACATGGTCTGTGAGTGACCGGAGAGGAAGGGAATGTAGATGATGAAGGGAATGGGGAAATGAGACGAATTGTCCATTCTAGATAAACTTCAATAATTCAGACGAGCTAACATGGAAGGGGCTTAACCTACTCAAATTTTCTTTTCATATAGACACTGAATCATCTCATTCAATATCAGTGGTGTATTAAACCCTCAAAAATTATCCAAAATATTCACAAAATTAAAGAAAGAAATGAAACAGAGCATTTGAAACTTAAAAGGAGGGTACTTAAATATTTATTTTCGGCTTCCTATAAATTTGGGCCCAGACGAGTAGCCATTCTTATTTCAAAACATGTCAACTATGAACATTAATCTGAAAGGAAAGATAAAGAAGATAAACAGGTGTTTAGTAACTATACTTACGCAGTACATGCTTGAGGTGATTCACGATGCATACAGACGCCACTGGTTGATCGCATACAACTTCAAAGGTGCATGTTGATACAACTTGAATGGAATCGTTGTTAATTCTACCAAAATGTCATAAAACGGTTTGTTTCTTGAACCAAACTACTCGTTTATTATAAAACAAAAATGTAGAATCTTTTTAGAAAAGAATACATTTTCTCAAAAAAAAAGGAAAGAAAAGAGATGTAAAACGTTGTTTGGAGTCAAAGATACGGAGTCTCCCATTCTCCTAGTTATGGGGAGCTCTAACACTGAGCAGTTCAGTTGCATAAAGTCAGTGAACTGAGCGAGTATTTCACCCTGTGTATCATGTCGTGGCCAGTGGAAGACTAGTCTTATAATCCCTCTGCCTAAACGGGTTTACTGATTTTTTTTTTAATGGTACCTGACAGAGATGCTGCTTGGTACTACTGGCACTGCAGAAACACTGGTATCGTTCCATCTTTTTCATTTTAGTACCGACTTGCTACCGAAGTACCAATACTTTTGACAACACTACATACAACTTCCAACATCCAAGCACTATACAACAAACCAATAGCATGAATTAAAGTTAATTGGAATCTTTCACAATAATTTATTCTAGAAAAAAATCATGTAGACAGGGATGTCCATGTTCCCCTCTCCTATTCGCTTTGTTCATAAATCCCCTAAACCAATATATAAGACTGAACGAGGACATTAAGAGAATAGATATGAGTGGAGAAGAAAAGAAACTATCACTATCACAAATTAAATATACAAAAAAACTCAAATACAAGTTCAAATGGGGGAGGAATCTTTGACATTTTTTTGGGTTCAAATACCTAAAGATATATGAATATATGATGTAATTTATAAGCTACTGCATTCCAGAATTAAATCAGACATATCTAGATGGAACCTTCTACACTACCTATTCTACAGAATTTAATACAGTTCGACGACTATACTACCATGACTGTTATATCTTTTCCAGACATTTCTTAGATATAAATAAACAGCAATTTACTGAATGGGATATCACAATATATATGGCAGGGGAAAAAAACAAGAATTAAATATAAGACATTAGAACTTCAGAAAGAAATAGGCAGTATGGCCCTGCCATGCTTAGAAGAATATCATCAGGCTGTCCAGCTACGACCTCTTATATGTCTATGCAATTCTTAATTTTAGGGCAAGATGGAAAGAGAGATCGGCAACCTCAAATGCCATAATGGATGATGATCAGTTGATTAAAATCTATAAAGGGGAGAACAACCTATTAAAGGTTTGGCGAGACATAATTAAGAAAATAATTTAAAAGAGAAAGTTTCATCAAAAGAATATCCAGAATGAGATTTCCGTAGTAGATATGTGTAACAGCCTCAGGTTCTTTAAGTATATAGTTAAAAGAAGTGTAAACTTAAACTTTTTGGTACTAAGCTAGAGAAAATGATTCACTGAGTAATAGGTGTATAACTGACATGGTTATTATATCACTAATAATATAGCATTATCATTGCTGCTATAATTCTTTTTATTTATGTTTTTTTTTTTATTCTTCTCTCCATTATCAAGATGGATGTCTCTACTGTCCTTAATAATATTAGTAAAGCTTTTTTCCCTTCTGCTTTGTAATTTGTCCTAGTATTACTAATATAAATGTATAATGATGTTATCTTGTATTATACAATGTTTGAGATGTTATTTATTTTTTTCTCTTATAGAACAATGGATAAGAATGCACTATCCTCTTGTAAGATAATGTATATTTTTGTTTTAATAAAAATATAGAAAAAAAAAAAAAACACAACAATACCCCAACACATCACAAAATCACTGTAAATCAAAGTATCTTGTGACTTATTCCTTTGTTAAATAATAGCCAGGTAGCCAATGAACCTCAACATTGTTAGTTGATTATGTTTTCAGGGCTTATTACAAACAACAGATGCCAAAAGTTTTTCCCATTTAATCAGGAATTTGTAAATATGAAATGAATGTTAGATGCTGAATCCTTGTGTGCACCAAAATGCATGTCATCATTGAAATTCTGGGGAAACACACGCAAGGACATGTAACAGCCCTTGAGACAAATGCCAGGGCATGCTAATAACAAGGAGAGATTACATGCTATTTCAAGCTATAGTGAAGGCCAGTTCAGGGTAAATATCCAACAAGGCCACAGTAAAAACAAACGTTACTCTTGCTCACCCATGTCAAATCTTGCATATTCCAATCAGAGTTGAAGCTGTTCAACACATTCCCACAACACACCTACTCTGTCTAACCAATGTGGTATGCTGTTAGGAAACGTCATTACAGTATTCAAATTCATCAAGTTAAACCAGGAGAATTTCCTGTCCTTGGTTTCCCTCAAGAAAACCACTGCAAACATGCATTACTTTTGGGATTCTCTTTAATCATTTTGACGATTAAAAAGATTTTAAAGGAATATTAAATGACATATTAGTAAGCTTTGAAGCCCAGTGAAGGATCAGTACTGCTTTCCATGGAATTACACTGATGAAGCCAAGCCTCATTAGACACTGACAGACGGAACTTGCACCCCAAATTGAGCTGGAATATCAGTTGCACCATAAAAGTTTTATATATTTCAGTCTGGATACCCTTATGAAGAAAATTTCAAACAATCAAGATGTCAAAACAAAGGTGGAGATGTCCCCTGTTCCTGTGAGGGGTATCTTCACAGAAGGGGTATCGGGGGGTCCACGTGAACACCGGAGCAGTTAATTACATCTGTAAGAGCCTTTGCTGAATTTTATTTACTGGGTGTGAGTGCTTTTATATTAAACGAACACACACCATGCCTCAGGGACAACAAACACTCTCAGTGAACAAGCTGGGCAAAGGAAATACATTGTTTGAATATTGTTTCCAAAGGTCACCAAGGTCATTGCATCCACCCCCACAGTCCGACATTATAAAAATGCTGCCCGAACATTTCTGCTCCACCACAGACTGATCTCTTGCCCCTGCCTGGCCACCCCTTTGAGAAACTCCTGGCTCTGCCCCTGAGTGTTTCTGTGATTTTATTCCCTTGAACAACTTTAAATACTGCACTCTCTATATGTAAAAAAACTGACATTTGCCTAATACAAGCAAATCTTTACCTTTAACTTTTTATTAACATTACTCGCCCACCCTAAAAAAGTACCCTAGATCCGAATTGTTTTTTAAGAGTAGAAAAAATGACAAGATAATTTTGGATAATTCTAATACATAATAACATTTCATTAAATTTTTTCCACCATACCAAAGCACTCTCTTTCACTATCCAACCAATATAAAAACTCATTTAATGCATTTAACTCTTTACAGTACACCAACAAATCACTCCAATGGTTTAACCAACAGCACATCAAATGTTTGTTACACAGAGCCTAAAAACTTGACCAAAGTTTTGCCATATGTAGATAGCAAATCCAGTTAATTCAAGAAAATGTCCAACTGAAGGCCCCATTTAAATTTGCTATATCTATATGTACTACATTCTCTCACATGTGGAAGCCATTTCACTCATGTAAACAGCAGCCAGCATCATAAAAAGTAGCTCATGTGAGCGAGACATTGGGAGAGTTATTGGGCCAGTACAGTAAATGCCTGACTCCAAGAAGCCATGCAAAATAGCTGACTACTGTAGCTAAGAACTGTTTGTATCCCTCTACCAGAAGCAAATGGTAAAGAGCCATCAAAGCCAAACACTCTCCAACAGTCAGAGCAAAGACACCAGCTGATTGCAACATAGTTTTCAAGGATCCCTCCCATTTTTCTGCCTTTCACCCCCTTTCCCAGCCATTTGAGGTCCAGGAAATGATGTCAGCAGCCAGGCATTTTGTAAGGCTTAGTTCAGCTTCTCTGTGTTTGTGCATGTTCACCAAGAGACCAAATAGGCTTTTCTTCTTCATAAGCACAATTGCTGATAATGCCAGCAGCAGAGGGCTCAATTTCTCGCCAAAGTGCTCACCACTGTCCCTGCTGCTTCAGAACATACACACGAAGTTGGAAAGCATCTGATTTCTGTAATGAGCTATTAAGAGCAATTTCCGGTAGCATTTTTCAGTGAAGACATACTTCCTCACTGCGACAACGTATATTTGGTCTACTCTTAGTCTGGTCTACTGTTCTGTCATCATTTACATTTTCACCATATATGGAGACAATATTGACATTATTTATACTAGACACAAACTTTTGATCAGATATTACGTGTGACAGGAAAACCAAAAAATTCAAAACTGTTGTCAGCTGAGCAACTAAAATAAAAGGTTTATCCAAGTGCAGTTTAATCCATTTCCATTCCAATCTAACCAGGGAAGAACAAAGCATAATTTACAAGGACAGGTGGAGCTACAGACAGCACCATGGTGTTCAATGGCCTTTATATAATATTTACAAAGAAAAATGACCTCTGGCTAGCAGGCGGTGCTTGTGCCGAGATATAAATCAAAAATAGCTAGCACTCTGTGTGTTTACATACAGGACAGAAAGAATAGTGGTGTTAAACATCAACAGCCTATCAGGCAGTGTCAGGGACTAAATTACTAAAAGCAATGCTATAATCTAACCTAAATTTTTTAGTAGCATGACAGAAGTGCAGCTGTTTTCAAAAACAGTGCAGTTTTTCCAGTAACACTTTAATTTTTCTATAAATAGTGGTATAACATGACAAAACTCTCAATTTTTATGATATCAAAACACTTTAATATCATACTGCATTCTGATTTCCTGTAGTGCCTAACGTGAAGTGCAATTTATTTTAGTAAATCAGTTCAAGCAGAAAGTTCATGTTAATGAACCAATCCAAAAAAAGATCCAGAGATTCATTCCCTACAAAACATTTTAGTTCTGCTTTGCAAAATATTTTTGGGCTATATATCAACAGGTTGAGAAAATTGCAGTATCTAAAACCCACAATAAACTCATGGCAATGTTTTGATGGTGTAGTTCCTGTTGTTACAACCTCTGTATGTAAATTGTATATTTCTGTTGCATAAGCCATGCTGAATGTGAGATCTGTGCGATTATTTATTATACAGTTGATGTCCGAAGTTTACATCCATTTAGGTGGAGTCATTAAAACTCATTTTTAACCACTCCACAGATTTCATATTATCAAACTATAGTTTGGCAAGTAGTTTAGGACATCTACCTTGTGCATGACACAAGTAATTTTTCCAACAACTGTTTACAGACAGATTGTTTCACTTTTAAATTGACTATATCACAATTCCAGTGGGTCAGAATTTGAAACCAAGTTAACTGTGCCTTTAAGCAGACTGGACAATTCCAGAAAATAATGTCAAGCCTTTAAGCAATTAGCTTCTGATAGGAGGTGTACTGAATTGGAGGTGTATCTGCGGATGTATTTTAAGGCCCATCTTCAAACTCAGTGCCTCTTTACTTAACATCATGGGAAAATCAAAAGAAATCAGCCAAGACCTTAGAAAAAGAAATTGTGAACATCCACAAGTCTGGTTCATCCTTGGAAGCAATTTCCAAACACCTTAAGGTACCACGTTCATCTGTACAAACAATAGTATGCAAGTATAAACACCATGGGACCACGCAGCCATCATACCACTCATGTAGGAGACACATATAGTCTCATATAGATGAGTGTGCAAATCCCAGAACAACAGTAAAGGATCTTGTGATCCATGTGCTGGAGGAAACAGGTAGACAAGTATCTATATCCACAGTAAAAATGAGTCCTATATCGACATAACATTAAAAGGATGCTAAGCAAGGAAGAAGCCACTGCTCCAAAACTGCTATAAAAAGTCAGAATAAAGTTTGCTTTGCTGCAGGAGGGATTGGTGCAATTTACAAAATAGATGCATCATGAGGAAGGAAAATTATGTGGGTATATTGAAGCAACATTTCAAGACATCAGCCAGGAAGTCAAAGCTCAGTCGCAAATGGGTTTTCCAAATGGTCAATGACCCCAAGCATACCTCCAAAGTTGTGGCAAAATGGTTAAGGAAACCAAAGTCAAGGTATTGGAGTGGCCATCACAAGCCCTGACCTCAATACAATATGGGCAGAACTTAAAAAGTGTGTGCGAGCAAGGAGACCTACAAACCTGACTCAGTTACACCAGTTCTGTCTGGAGGAATGGGCCAAAATTCCAGCAACTTATCATGAGAAGCTTGTTGAAGGCTACACAAAATATTTGAACCAAGTTAAACCATTTAAAGGCAATGCTACCAAATACTAACAAAGTGTATGTAAACTTCTGGCCCACTGGGAATATGATGAAAGATATAAAAGCTGAAATAAATCATTCTCTCTACTATTAATCTGACTACTTAAAATAAAGATCCTAACTGACCTAAGACAGGGAAAGTTTTCTACGATTAAATGTCAGGAATTGTGAAAAACGAGTTTAAATGTATTTGGCTAAGGTGTATGTAAACTTCTGACTTCAACTGTACATGTTTTTAAATCGCATTTCGTTTATTGCCACATCATACAAACAGAATATGGGAAATGCCATCGTTGCTTATAGCAGACACCAAAACAATGTTACAAGGTGCAGAGATGTTGAAATAATCCTCAACATAAGCTTGGCTATCACTCACACTGAAACACTGTGCATGTGCACGCTGTCACTTGAGACTGCCCGAGTCTCTGCCTGAAGGAAAGACAGCGCAGACAATCAGAGAATTTCAGCCGCAACTAGACCGTAACAAATTATAGGTTGAAAATATTGCCGGTAATTCCATTATTGCGACAATAATAACATTGATTTTCCGAGTTATTAGCCAATAATATATCGTGCATCCCTGATGAGCTGGGGTTAGAAATCTCTCAAGCACATAAAACTGCAGAAGGAATCTGTTAAAGCACCTGACACCTCACACAAAACTGAGCTTATCAAGCATTTTTTATATTGTACTTGTGTTGGGCTCGTTTCAGATAAAATGCCATCACTGATGGAGGTTGCAGAGCAAACTAATCATTGATTATTGATATGGAACACATTTGCCCAAATTCCACAATTATAAGTCCAACACAACGAAAGACTTGTGGAGTGTGTTGTCTCCACATAACAGTCATCGTGCTACTTCCAACTAGGTTAGGAGACAAATCCAGCACTCTTAAATTTATATCACGGTATGAGTAATTTTCGATAACGATGTATATCGCAATATAGTACATTATGGTTGGAAAATAAATGTTTTGATAATTCTGTCAGCGAATTAAATACTTCCAAATACTTACTCTTATAAAAGTGAACTTGGTTTACTGTAAATCATTCTTACCATAATGCCAATATTATTATTACTACTACTACTACTACTACTACTACTACATTTCCTCAAGAATCTCAAGATGTTTCCAAAATATAAAAAAAAAAACACCCACACACAAAAAAAAAAAAAAAAACACCTCGCAGAAAATAAATATTAAATAAACAGGTCTCGAAAAAAATTACAGATTTAATGCAGGGTGCATCTTTTGGCTTTCATAATATTCTTTTGCATGCTTTATTTTGAGGAGGTGAAACAAATAGCTTGTATTACGAGTGATTATCGTCGTGCGATGATTACATTTTTCTGTTGTGTGTCAGCTTTTATGAATCTACACCACAGATGTCGCACCTGTTTTCATAAGCTCTTCATTTTCTTTACTTGTTTGGGAGTCGTTCCATTCTGTGGAGATGTTTTTCTCAGGTCAAAAATGATTGAGAAGCTCAAGTGATCCCACTCTACGCTCTCCTATCAGGAAGCCTGCTGGGCTCGCATGCACTTGCGTGCGCACACAACACTCATGAAACACAGATGAGCACGTCGGATGAGAAGTATATGAGGCGCCAAATGCAAGATGAATGTTACTGAATTTGCTTGGGTGACCGCCAAAAGTCTGGAATGCCAGAATTACCTGTCTATGTTTCCTAAATTCTCCAAGTCTCACATGAAGCCCTGCCCACTGATGGATAGAAATCCACACTGCGCTCATGGATTTACATACTGTGATATAAACAATATAGCAAAATCTCTATAGACAGACACTTTATATCATCAATATATATCGTCATATCTCCCAGCCCTATCTCCTGGTAGTGTAAAGTTTGTGGTAGCCGTGACAGACGGAGCTGAGGACTGTCCACTTCAGGGCCTGATCGCTCATTCATTCTGACTGTGCAACAGTGTATGATGAAACGATGGCAATATGCGATAAACAGTTAAACTATATGCTACACTAACCAAGGTGTTTATGAAAATAATGATGATGATAATAATAATAATAAAAATAATAATAATAATAATAATAATAATAATAATAATATGATGACATATACTGCAATTTTAAGCAGCATACTTTAGTATTTCTGTATAGCTAATATAGCTGGAAGTGGCTTATACCGGCAAAACATTAGTGGTCGGTCAGCCAACATATCGCCCATAAATCAGCCGATATTCAGAATCTTTTAATTATATGCTGATAAATTTTCCCATTTGGCCGATTTGTTTCTTGAGTGTGCTGAGAATCGCCTGCTTGCATGTGAAGCAAATAAGACATGTAAACGATCAGTCACGGTTCATTTTTTGGAAAATTTGTGTTGAATAGTCGTCTGATTTCATTTAACACAACATGAGATCTTTTGAAACGCTAATGATAACGTGGGAGAGCAGCACTTGAGCTCGCACTTGATTGAGGAGAGGAAGAAAGAACAGCTCACAGTCCAGACACACTCCAAACATTCCAAACAGATTAAAGTGATGCAGATCACGAAGTATTATAATACCAAAATGCAAAATAAGTAAATAAAGCGGAGCCATACCTGGTGTTCCGCTTGAGCAAAACTTGCATGTCAGAGCATCTAAAAAGGAAGGGCTGTGCAGCCTTTATTAAAGTTCAAATAATAAGGAAAAGCGGGCTATATAAATAAGCAAACTCCAAAACTGGCATTTCTCTATGCAGTCAGAACTACTTAAACAAAAACAACACGAGAGAGTTTCAAACTTCTCCCGGCTGATACACTGTCTCACAAGGAGCTGCTCATCACTGCCGCACGCTTGCTGCAGCTAGATTTTGTTTATAGTGATTGCTCGCGACATTGTGAATACGAGTGTCACGGTGTGTATCTTATGGTAAAGAAAATTGGTGATACGCAGCTCTATAAAGAAGAAAGAGATTGTTTTTTGTGAGTTAAAAATGGATCAAAATCAAATGAACAAAAAGGTGAGAGGGTGTAGGGTGTAGCCCATTATACAATGCAAAAAAAATATATTTTTTGGGGTTTGTTTTCCAATATAAATATCTAAAACTACTTATGTACATTTACTTTAGCAGCTATAATGCATAATAAAATGTAATTAATTTTAATATTTAAATATTTTAAAATATTACAAAATCCTTAAAACAAGATACATTTACCTGAGATGCAACATATAAGATATTTAGACTTCCTTTTAAAGCAAATATCTTGAATGGGAGTATATTTGTTCTTTACTGCACTGGCAGTAGTATGAACAAGTGAAAAAATACACTATCAAAATACAATAATTATATAATAGATAAAAACTATTAATAAAAAACATCAGTCAATCACTAGTCCACATTCAAGGTGGATAATGGCAGAGCCATGGATAAGATTTGATACATTTGGATATATTTGAGTTATAATCCGTTATGCTTGCAAAAAAAAAAACTCTGTCTCGGCTTATGCTGTAAATAATACAGGGAACCTTCAATGTTGGTACATTACAAAAATATTTAAGTAAAATTAACATGGACCCAAACTACACAGTTCAAAACAGAGATAATAATTAACATGACCAAAACTGAAGTAAATTTAAAGTACCCTAAAAGAATAGTCTTATATTTTCACAATTGATATTGTAGGCCGCGAGTAAAGACGCTGACTACCACCACCGGAGTTCGTGAGTTCGAATCCAGGGGCGTGCCGAGTGACACCAGCCAGGTCTCCTAAGCAACCAAATTGGCCCGGTTGCTAGGGAGGGTAGAGTCACATGGGGAAACCTCCTCATGGTCACGATAATGTTGTTCGCTCTTGATGGGTTGCATGGTAAGTTGTGCGTGGATGCCACGGTGGATGGCGTGAAGCCTCCACGTGCGCTATGTCTCCACAGTAACGCGCTCAACAAGCCACGTGAATAAACTTCTCAGATGCAGAGGCAACTGATAGAAAAAAGGATGGAGATCAAGACATCAACAGTGAGTGAATCTAATCCAGACACTGCCAGTTCAGCTGGCTTCCTCGGGTCATTCAGCACTTAGAATTAGCTCCAACTGATGAGCTAAACAAAGCCATTCTATATATGGCAACTGTACACATTGACTGCTGGGAAGGGGAAGCTGAAAGCATACATCGTGTGTTTGAGAGCAGGCATGTATAAATTATGCAAAACTTCACTGTCAAGTGTATTTAAAACAATTTGAGATAAAGACACCATGTCTGGAGTGTCTATACACCATTTACTTAACAAGCAGTCAAGCCCCATTCATAACAGCTCTTCACTTTGCACATTCCCATGGTATCCACATATAGTGCGTCACTCAAAGTGAAAGAGTTTTGGAATCAGATTTATCTGCAGCTTTCAGGAAATAACAGTTGTCATGCAAATTTAAGTCATAAAGTGACTTCATGGATAAATTCAGCATCATATACAGCAGCCCAAAAAAGTATTGTGGCTTTGCATTATATAATATATTAATAAAAAGTGGTGTTTAATAGTGGTCAACCAATATATCGCAGAGGTGATAAATCGGCCAAATTTATCGGCAGATGCGATAATTAAAAAAAGTCAAAATATCGGCCGATAAATTTTCCCATGTGCCCACTTTGTTCCTTGAGGGAGACAGAAATCTGCTTCTTGCATGTGAAGCAATTGAGACATGGAAACGACCACTCACTGTTTGTTTTGTTGTTACGTAAGCCCATAGTGTTACTACAATAATAGACCGTGTGCAAGACAGTGTCATTTAAACGATCTGCATATCAGAGCCACGGAACATGCTTTTGAGCTCATAATGTTAAAGAGCTTGCCTGTTTCATTCTCCCTCTCTCCTCAACAGTTCACTATAAATTTAACTGTCATATCTAATAACAAAAATGCAAATATCAATAAAACTAATATCATATATACAGTCTACAAATATGCGCATATCTCATTTAAACAGATGTAATAAACCAACCTCACACAACTTCAGCAGATCCAGCGTCCTGTGGAGCGCTCATAAATCTTCATCTGAAGCACGTATTCTAACAGTCTATCCTCAACAGTTCCCTATAACTAATGTTAAAAGTCAAATATCAATAAAACTTGTAATATATACCGTTTCTCGTTTAAACAGATGCCATTCACGAACCTCACGAAAATCCAGCGTTTTCTTCCCATTGAGCACTCATCTAATATCTTCCTCTGAAATGCGTATTCCATCAGCCAGAATCAAAAACTTCAGGATCTAAAGTTCCTCTCATTCACAAATCATACCAGTCACTCCGTGACAATCCAAGCTGTTTAAACTGTAGATTGAGGCTCGTGCCTCTGGACACTGGAAACAATGAAAATAAGGTGCTTCTTCACAGGCAAATAAATTACAAAAATTTTATGACTAAACAGAAATGTTCTCTACCATTTAAAATACAATTATTTTTTAGTTGTCAAATTGAGTAAATATAGATCTAAATAAGAGTTTATTATTATTATTATTATTTTTAGCATGTTTGTTTTTTACTATATTAAATTGTGTGAAATATCTGCATCATATTAGCCTATCGGCCACCCTGCTCTCTGGATATTGTTTGGCCACTAATGTTTAATCCTTAATAGGATTTAATTTCCTGGGGGAAGGAGCAATGAATGAGTGTGCCATATCTTTGTGAAAAAAATATTTAAAATACTAAGGGCATGTGACTGTATAAAAAAAAAATCTGGCCATATTTATCTAGACTATAAGAAACATTGGCATTTTAAAGAAATCTTATTTATACAAGCTGTGAAATAAAATAAAAAAATAATAATATTCTGAAGAAAAACAAAACACATTTCTCCATAGATTTCCTGAACAATGCAGTTCACAAAACAGAGCCACCACGGCTGTAATTGAAACAACTCTACAGCAGTATTAACAGAATAAAATGTAAAGAAAACCATAACCTCAATGCAGCTTAGACTTATCTTGACAGAGAAACATATGCCGTTTACAGCACTCGTTAGACAAATGGAAGGAAAAAACAGAAGTGTTTTGAATCTGCACATTTAGGACTTCTTGTATATTGAATTTAAAGTAGTAATGAAAGTGGTAATACAGGTTAAAGTGTAACTAAGACAAGTCATAAGACAAGTTGCAGCAATACGGAAACTGTTGTAATGTGGGGCCCCATGATGGTTGCATGCATAAATGATGCAGTCGCTTTAATGAGGCCCTGATCTCACACGATGATTTCACTAACCACATTAATAAACAAGAAGCATTGCTTAAATATCCAACTGATAACAGAGGCAGGCAGGCAGGCAAATACATTTGTTAATATAGCAATGACTACTATTTTACAATGTTACTGAATACATCGCTTTTTCTTAGAAAATGTACTGTGTTAGCACATATTGGAGGTATTACAATAATCACTTTGACATCAATTTCAAGTCATGTAAAGACCCCAGGGTGAAATTGGGATCCAAGAACTAGTTCCATTAACCTTTTCGCACACGAGTTTCTCCTGTACTGAAGGACCCCCCAGCTTGAGTTCTTTAAACACATTGTAATTAAAACATACCTTACACTTCACAGCAGGTGCACTGAAGGTCAGAATGTATATGATCAAACAAATAATGTTGTTTTTAGATGTTTATAATGATTGATTATGATAGATAAGATGCAATTGTGGCGGCGCATTTGTTGCAATGAAAAATGGGATTCTGAGTTTGTCTCATCATAGAAGCATACAAAAGGAGGAGCATAGAAGGTTCTAAAAACATAGCCCTTCCACTTTCCCAGCCCTGGAAGAGGTTGTGATGGACAAAATGGGAGAAGGCTCGAGTGGACTGATTAGTTTATTCTTTGTTTGATGCCAGAAAACATGGCCGCAGCTTGCATCAAAGCGATCCGACGGTAACGGCTTTATATTTTAAGTGATTGTTTGAAACTTTGTAACATGGAAAAATTAAGTTATTGTGATGTTGAAAAGACTATTTGTTCATTATACCTACTGCTTCATTACAACAACCGCTTTCCTCTTTTGTTCGTAAACAGCAGCACGAATGCAGATCGCACTGGTTTGTTCATACACGTCTGATCACAACCTAGTGTAATCACACAGGTTTGATCATACGTGGGAAAGGGTAAAAAAATTAATAAAAAACAGAACAAATGATTTCCATGACTTTCAGTTCTATTAGCAGTTATTGATCATGTTATTCCACCGATGTGAACAGAACATTAAAATACTGAATGGTGCAAAGTTTGAACTGCAAAGCACAAACATGTAGTCTGATTCACGAATGAATGACTTTTATGAGTCGATTCTTTTCTATGTATAACACGAAGCACACAGATTCACTTCAGAAGACATTCATTGATTAGCTGGAGTCATGTGGATTACTTTTATGCTGCCTAAATGTGACTTTTGGAACATCCAAGTGCTGGCACCCATTTATTTGCATTATAAGGACCCGACAGAGCTTATCTTCTTCTAAAAATCTTCATTTGTGTTCTGCTGAATAAAGACAGTCATACACATCTGGGATGGCATGAGGGTAAGTGAATAATGAGAGAATTTTCATTTTTGTTTGAACTATTCCTTTAAGACAAAATTGAATCCTTACAATTCCCATCATGGGTATGTATGGGGATGTACAGACCTCACCAAACCTTCCAAGTTCAAGGCATGGCTGACCCAAAACACACACAAACCTTTATTAGCTTGGTTTAGTGTTCATTTAGTATGCCACCTGATTGCCTGGTACTTCCAGCCTGAGCATAAAGCATTCATTGTTCTCCAACTGTGCAGAGAAAAACAAGCCTGAGACTTTGATTAAGGTCAAGAACAAACCATGGGGAATTCATAAACAAGGAAACTACACATGGGTCTCAACCTCACACCAGTTTTCTCCCAAACAACTACATCATACACTCAAACAGGGGTGGGCGATGACCAAAATCTTATATCACAATACGAGCAAATTTTTTTATCTTGATAATGATCACGATATAGTTACATTTGTCAGGAAAATCAATAAAAATTGGTTTATATATTAAATATCCATATTGTTACACCTATTTTTTTTAGATAGTCCAGTCAGTCAATCACTTTAAAACAAAAACTACTTCCTCTTTTTTATAATTTTTGAACTCGACAAACATAGCCAAAGTAAAAAAGAAAAAGCGGTAATGATCCTGAATGTCTTGGAAAAACCAGCAAGAGACTGTCTGAACATTTTGTTCAAACAGACGATGATCACGGGATCAATGATAGTCAGAGTGATCGCCAATAGCTGATGTCTTTGACCATGTCATGACGATATTTGGCTCGTTTTCTCATTAATCTATTCATTTATTATTAACATCAAATTAATATTACAAATAATTTGCCCATAGACACAAAGACACGCATTTGAAGAAACACTCTTTATTATATTATGAAGTACAGATGACAGAAAAGCCGTATATGGGCATATATGACGTGCTGATATGGAGGCGTGCAGTCTCGTGGAACACGCGCATCTAAGGATCTCACTCTTTGTTTCTGCCTCCCGATTTGTATTTTTTATGAGTGCAGCAAATAACCTCAGACATCTCACCTCAGGAGGTGCTTTGAGTTCAGTTCACTTTATTTCCACAGAACAGTTCATTGTGAACGCAACTCTGCAGCCTGTAAAATTATACAAAATATATAAAATAACACAAAAACACGTTCACCTCGAACCATGATTTATATTTCAGTGATTATTATCATCATTATAATTTTTACATTTATAATTGTTTTTATGTCTTCATTTAAGTAATTTTCCACCTGCATGTTTAGATGGATTCTTGTCTGACGGTAAATGGAAAGGTGGTTACGTGTATGTGTGTGTGTATATATATATATATATATATATATATATATATATACACACACACACATATATATATATATATATATATATATATATACACACACACACACGTTTTAATAACTTTCTCACTTTATTATTTATTTGCTTTTTCATTTGGTGTGCAATTTGAATTTAGAAATTGAATTTACATTTTGTATCTGTGATTGTATTTTAAGGCCTACCTTCAAACTCAGTGCCTCTTTACTTAACATCATGGGAAAATCAAAAGAAATCAGCCAAGACCTTAGAAAAAAACAATTGTGGACCTCCTCAATTCTGGTTCATCCTTGAGAGCAATTTACAAATGTCTGAAAGAACCACGTTCATCTGTACAAACAATAGTATGCAAGTATAAACACCATGGGACCACGCAGCCATCATACCTCTCAGGATGGAGACGCATTCTGTCTCGTAGAGATGAACATATTTTGGTCTGAAAAGTGCAAATCAATCCAAGAACAACAACAACAAAGGACCTTGTAAAGATGCTGGGGGAAACAGGTAGACAAGTATCTATATCCACAGTAAAACAAGTCCTATATAGACATAACCTGAAAGGCTGCTCAGCAAGGAAGAAGCCACTGCTCCAAAACAAAAAAGCAGATTACATTTTTCAAGTGCACATGGGGGACAAAGATATTTGGAGAACTGTCCTCTAATCTTATGAAAAAAAACCTGAACTGTTTGGCCATAATGACAATCGTTATGTTTGGAGTAAAAAGGGTGAGGCTTGCAAGCTGAAGAACACCATCCCAAATGTGAAGCATTGGGGTGGCAGCATCCTTAGGGGGCTTAGCTGCAGGAGGGACTGGTGCACTTCACAAAATAAATGGGATAATGAGGAAGGAAAATTATGTAGATATATTGAAACAACATCTCATGACATCAGCCAGGAAGTTAAAGCTTGATTGCAAATGGGTCTTCCAAATGGACAATGACTCCAAGCATACCTCCACAGTTGTAGCAAAATGGCAACAAAGTCAAGGTATAGGAGTGGCCATCACAAAGTCCTGACCTCAATATGACAGACGATTTGTGGGCAGAACTGAAAAAATGTGCGCGAGCAAGGAGGCTTACAAACCTGACTCAGTTACACCAGTTCTGTCTGGAGGAATGGGACAAAATTCCAGCAACTTATTGTGAGAAGCTTGTTGAAGGCTACACAAAATATTTGAACCAAGTTATACAATTTAAAGGCAATGCAACCAAATACTAACAAATTGTATGTAAACTTCTAGTCCACTGAGAATATGATTAAATAAAAGCTGAAATAAATAATTATTTATTGTACTGACATTTCACATTCTTAAAATAAAGTAGAGATACTAACTGACCTAAGACAGGGAATGTTTTCTATGATTAAATGTCAATGTAACAGATAAGGGATGGGCAAGGAGGAGGAAGGAACCGGCTAAAAAGTAAACAAAGTTTAATGTAAAACTCAAATTAAACAAACACACAATTCTGCAAAGTGTCTCTCTCTCGAACTGGCGTCTCCTGCTCCCCTTTATCTTGCTCTCCCACTGATCAGCTGATTCAGCTCCAGCTGTGCACCCTCATGGCCCGGCCACGCCCTCATCACAGTCTAGAACTGTGAAAAACTAATTTGAAATGTATTTGGCTAATGAGTATGTAAACTTCTGACATCTACTGTACCAAACTCAAGATGAATGTCTTTGAAATAACTTTGGCTGCACGAAATGTCTCTTTGGCGGGCGGCCAGGTTAAAGCATACATGGATTTTAATTTATTCCGATATACACAATATAGCAAAACATTATCGAATGACACTTAATATCATCAACATAATACATATTGTCATATTGCCCAGCCCTGCACTCAAACAGAACCTACTAACTAAAATGTGCTTCATTTGAGGTCATTAAACTTCAACTGAAACCAGTAAAATAACCAATGAAAGACTGAGGCCATCAAGATATTCAGATTCTAAAGAAAGCATTGTGTGAAAAAAAAAAGACTCCTTTGCATTAAATTATTTGTTTATTTGCATGGCATTTTTTGTTGTGTGGTTTCTACATAGTTTACAACAAACCACAAAAAAAAAGAATTGTTGAAGGATCTATTTTGCAAAAACAATCAATGCATAACAGCCCATTTAACACACACTTTTTAAAAAAAATAAAAAAAAGTAGGCTAACAGAGTCACTGATTTAGGCATCTTTACACCGCCGAGTTGCAGCACTGCTCTGTGCCTGCTCAAAATTCTGTGTAAAGATGCAAAAGCCAGTCTAATTTAAGCCTGCTTTGACCCATCTCAGCGCCTATGTTCAAAGATGCCGATGCAGCCTTAAACTTTGTGGTTGTCATAAGAGCATATATTTCATTATTTAATTTCATAATTAAAGTACAACTTCATATTTTCATTCATAACGCATTTCCATATTTACAATTATATTTTAAATATTTAAAAAAGAATAGAAAAAAGAAGCAGCAGCAAAAATCAAGGTTACAGTGAGGCGCTTGCAATGGAAGTGAATGGGGGACAATTTTTGGAGGGTTTAAAGGCAGAAATGTGAAGCTTATAATTAAAGTGCTTACATTATTTACCATATTCTGTTAAAACTGTCATTTTTACAGTCGTTTTAGGGTTTGTTGAGTAACTATTTAACTACTAAGAAAAGGTTAGTTCATAATTTTGTCATACTAAGATCATGTTAACACATGGTTTATTTCTTGTGGCTATATTTTGAAACTGAATATTTTAATATAAAAAATTGCCCCATTCACTTTAATTGTTAGTGCCTTGCTGCTACCTCGATTGTTTGCCTGTTTTTCTTTCCTTTTTTTAAAGAAAATAACGAGTTGAAATTATTTATTGTGGTGATCAACATTATACCACAAACGCTGTGAATTGAGGAATCCTGGAATCCTCCTGTTAAGGTCCCAGAAACAAGCTGCCTCATTTTCAAACAATAACAACACAATTTCTACAATAAACTCTAACGGTAAAATCTGGGTTTACCCCAACACACCAAATCACCCTTTAAACTCAGTAAAGAAACCCCTGGATGATATGAGACTGGCCTTTCCTAACATACCTCAAAAGCTCATCTTCTTCTGATCGGACTGTGTTCTTGTTCAGGCAAGTTAGGAAGACAGAAAATCATTCAAAGCACAATATGCACCAGCAAGACGTAATACTTCAAGAACAATGTCGGACTAATAATGTCTCAGACACCCCTAGCACGATGTTTGACAGAAAACATAAACTATCCGCTGCGTGCTAACGGTTGCAAAATAAGTCACCAATCTATTAACAATGGCTTGAAAAACACCGTATCTGTGTAAAATGCAGATCAAAGGTTTAGTGACATTAAAGCTCAGTGATCAAGCAAGCTAAATGTTTCGTTTTAACAGACTTCCTGGTTAAAGAGCTGTGAATTTAAACCGAACAAACAGAAAGAACTGGACAATGCGATAGCTCTGGCTACATGCCTACAGTAGGGCCATCTCATGCCGAACCACCACAAGGCCGTTAACACCATTTTACTTAAATAAACGCCAGTTAGCGGCCGTACAGCACGGAATATATCGTTGTTTGTTGAAGCATGACGCGTTTGGGGTTCGTCTTTGCTAAAGAAAAGTATAAATGTCCACTTTCACATTGGCTCGGACACGGAGCCTGGCTCGAGCTCAGCGCGACCGTTAGCCAAACCGTCAAACTAGCCGTTTATAACGAAGACTCACCTTTCAAGTCATCCACGTAAAAGCATTTCATTCCAGGTAACAATAGAGGCGAAAGATTCCTAGTGTGGTGCGGGAAGAAGCCTACTTTGTAGAGTTGTTTTGTCGGGCTGAACTCGGTCGGTCGTGTGCTTGCTTGCTCGCTTGCTTGCTCTCTCTCTCTCTCTCTCTCTCTCTCTCTCTCTCTCTCTCTCTCTGCTCTAGTTCAGCTTTATTGGCATGACAATTGGGAGTATAGGATTGCCAAAGATATTAATAAATGCAATAGTAGTAATGAATAAAGAACATGTATACATTTAAACACTAAGAATGATTAAACAAAATAAAAAGATATATAGTATATGCAAAATAAGAGAATATATCCAATATGAATTAAATGTATACATGTCTATCAGTGTGAATGGTAGACACATATTTAGCAGCTAGTATGGCTGTGCTGTCCTCCTCAGCAAGTATATAGGGGCTTTTCTCTGTATCACTGCGTAAGGAATGAAGGATTCAGTGTTTCAAGTTAGGGATAAACACATTTCTCTCACAGTGTGGTACTTGGGACATATGAGAAGAAAACGTTTCTCATCCTCTATTTGCTTTAGGTCGCACTGTCTGCATATTCTCTGCTCTCTCAGTGTTCAGGCTTTTTCTTATGTCTCCCTCTCTCTATTTCTAGACCATGATCACTTAATCTGTATTTTGAGGGGAGTTTTCTCTCTCAGACTCGCTGGCATCTGTCTCGCTCTCCTCGCACGTATCAGTTCAAACGCAAATCTCGCGAGACAGATGACAGGACTTGCCTTTAATACATGATTATTTAAAGGCCAATAAATAACAACTTGTTTTGATATTTTTATTTAAACTGTTTGTTTATTTATTTATTTATCTTATTTGTATTTATTTATTTTTATTTGTATATACCCCCTGGCTATTCTAAAAGTTTTGTAAGCATTAATAATAAAAAAATAAAAAACATGATTATTTAAAGGTGCTATATGTAAGATTGACAACAAGCGTTTGAAATGTGTACTGCAGTCCAAATTAAAAATATTGGAGAGTTGTTTGCCCCACACCAGACTCAAGATCATGAAAGTCCACACGCAAATTAGCCAATTCAGCACCTGTTTTAAATGATTTCTGGGCTTTAAGCTGTCTCCATCTTCCAAAGGCATCTCCAATATTTATCCTTGTTTTACTACACCTCTGGTCATGGTGGATCATATAGTCAATGGCAAATGAACAGACTCCGGTCACTGCCATCTCAATTGACACCAAAAAGGCATTTGATATTTTCAAAATATATGGGTTCAGAAATACTTTTATTGGATGGATTGTTACTTTATTGTTTAGTTACTTTATAAGTTACTTTACACCCTGTAGCAGCAGTACAAACAAGTTGATTAATTTCAGATTACTTTACTCTGGATAGGGGCACCTGTCAGGGTTGCCCTCTTTCCCCATTATTGTTCGGTCTTGCTCTGGAAGCATTAGCAGCCACGATAAGAAAGGAAGATGATTTTCCAGGGCTTTTCATGGTGGGAGGTGTGCCACAGGTGATATTTTATTATTCGTCTCTGCTAGATCTATGCCTTGCCTCCACAGAATTATCAATTCCTTTTCTAAATTTTCGGGATACACAGTCAATTGGTCTAAATCCGAAACTTTGGATCTGACTGCATAATGCCCAGTAACGGCTTTTCAGCCGGGCGCCTTTCAATGGCCAAACAGGGCATTAAGTATTTGGGTATTTTATTCCCAACATATTTGTCTGATTTAGTCAGAGTTCTTTTTGACCCTTTAATAAAAAGTTTTTCAAGTGATGTGGGCAGGTCGGCTTCATTACATTTATCTAAGATTGAGAAGGTTAATGTTATTAAAATTAATTGTATTCCAAAATTCAACTACAAAAGTGTCCAGAGTGTTTAATTCTGACATTTATTTAAATGTTGCCTCAAGCATATGGCTGAACACTCAGTGACCTATATGGGAGTGGAGCTTTGAGATCTTTTGATGATTTGGTTCAACATTTTAAGATTCCTAGATCCCAGTTCTTTAGGTTTTTACAGCTGCGCCACCTGTTATATACTATGTTTGGGAGTAGTGTACACCCACCTAAAGTGGCAGATACTCTGGGAGTGCTGATTACTGCTTATGGGAAAGGTCATGAAGCATCTGTGTATTACTCCCTGCTACTTCAGAGTCTGGGGGATGGAGCTTTGTCTTCTCAAGAGATTATGGGAGAAAGATTTAAACTTAGTATTGGAGGAGGATGTGTGGGCTAGGATCCTAAAAAGCATCAGGTCTGCATCTAGAGATGCAAGGGTCCGTCTAATGCAATTTAAGATTTAGTCAAAGTCAGCTGATGCACAATCATTTTGTGAGTGGTGCACTGAGTTGGGTAAGGTGCTTACAGACAGCTGGGGAACCTGCCAATTTATGGCAGAAAATGGGGCAATTATTTGTCCAATTTGTAATGGTCCTAGTGAGGGGCAGTGGATGGAGACAATTTTTTTTCCCTGTATGTTAAACTTTGTTGTTTTTTATGTGCTTATGTATTTCTATTTCTATGATGTTATTTTGTATTTGTGGAGGGGGTTGGATGGTTATAAAGGGTTATAAATTGATTCTGAATGCATAATCTTGTGGTTAAATTTATTTTTATCTGTGTTGGAATCATTAAAAAGTGTTAATAACAAAAAAAGTTTCTGCTATATCTTATGTAGTGCTGCATAAACTTTTCCCTTCTCTCCCACCAACATGCGACAGCTGCAAAGTGGCAGAAGACACAACGTCTCACGCCTTCTGGTTCTGCCCCTCACTGTCTGGATTTTTGTTAAGCATATTAGACTTGTATTCCAAGGCTTATAACAGACTCTTCCCACCGGACGCTGAACTCGCTATCTTTGGCTGCTCACAGCTCATTCTCTGACTCCCGTGAGTATTGCAACTGTTTTAAGCTGGGTGTGATTGTTGCTAAAAGGCTTGTTCTTAATAACTGGAAATCACACTCTCCCCCTCTTTCCAGAGATGGATCATGGAAATGATCTCAGTCAAACAGTTGGAAAGACTCTTTCCAAAAAGATCCAAAAGATTCTTGAGGTCTAATTCAATTACAAAGTTTTCCGCTATTTGGGACTCATTCCTCGGGTGCTTTGACGTGGCAGCCACTCAGTAGACCTCTAATGGCTCTTCAGAGGCCTAATTATTCAACACTTCCATTCACTTTGTCTGTCTTACAGTTCTCTATGGTAATGGTGTTATTTATTTTAAGAGATACAATATGTGTACGGTTTTTTTTTGTTTTGTTTTTTTTGTAGTTCGAGCCAGTGTTATTTGTTTTGTGTTGTTAAACTCTGAAAACCTTAAAATAAAATGTAGAAGAAAAACAAATTATGGCATTGGAGCTATGTGTCGCCACACAGTCATGTGTGTACAGGGAATATAGGAGTGGGCTGAGAACACAGCCCCCCAGTGTTGAGGGTCAGTGATGAGGAGATGTTGCTGCCCATTCTAACCACCTGACGTCTGCCTGACAGGAAGTCCAGGATCCAGCTGCATAGTGAGCTGTTTAAGCCCAGAGCCCGGAGTTTCTCATCAAGCTTGGAGGGCACTATGGTGTTAAATGCTGAGCTGTAGTCTACAAACAGCATTCTCACATACGTGTTCCTTTTTTCCAGATGTTAGAGAGCAGTGTGTATTGTAGATGCAATGGCATCATCAGTGGAGCGGTTGTTGTGGTAGGCAAACTGCAGTGAGTCCAGAGAGGTGGGCAGAACAGAGCAGATGTGATCTCTGATTAGCCTCTCAAAGCATTTGCTGATGATGGACCCGCGGCTTTACAGATATTCACCCATCGGAAGGATCGGGTTATATGCACTAAAGAGACGGAGAGTGAACTAACCTCTGTAGCTTCGGCCGTGAGAGCTCTCTCCATGAGGGCAGTGTTTTTTCCCTCGAAACGAGCATATAAAGTATTAAGCTCATCTGGGAGATAGGCAGCAGTGTTCACGGCAGAGTTTTTATTCCCTTTGAAGTTTTTGATGACATTAATTCCCTGCTACATGCTTCTAGAGTGGGTGGTGTTGAACTCAGGGCTGGGTATCGTTCAAAAATTTTAGATATTGATACCGATACCTTGAGTTCGATACTGGCCTAAACTATACTTTTGAAAAAAAAAAAAGAAAAAAAAAACTCAGGAAACTGCAGGAAAATTACAGAATGCAGGAAATGTTGGATGCTAGGTGGTACTATGGGATAATTTTCGGTAAACATGGATAGGGTTAAGCTTACACAATAAAACAAGACACCTTGATTTCAAACATTGAACTTTATTAACTAAAAGTTCAAATGAAACTGGAAAAAATATGTGCATATTAAATGTGTTGTTCAACTTTTTGAAAGATGGCTTTACAACAGTTGTGAACATCTCTCTGGCAAAGAAGCTTCATCCGTGCATTCACTACCCGTCGAGTATTTCATTATTCAGGAAAATAACCACTTTCCATTTACCGTCAGTCAAGAATCTGTCTAAACATGCAGCCGGAAAATTACTTACACAAATGAAGACATAAAAACAATTATAAATGCAAAAATAATAATTATAATGATGATATAATCACTGAAAAATAAATCATGGTTCGAGGTGAACGTGTTTTTGTGTTATTTTATATATTTTGTATAATTTTACAGGCTGCAGAGTTGTGTTCACAATGAACTGTTCTGTGGAAATAAAGTGAACTGAACTCAAAGCACCTCCTGAGGTGAGATGTCTGAGGTTATTTGCTGCAATCATAAAAAATACAAATCGGAAGGCAGAAACAAAGAGTGAGATCCTTAGATGCGCGTGTTCCACGAGACTGCACGCCTCCATATCAGCACGTCATATATGCCCATATACGGCTTTTCTGTCATCTGTACTTCATAATATAATAAAGAGTGTTTCTTCAAATGCGTGTCTTTGTGTCTATGGGCAAATTATTTGTAATATTAATTTGATAATAATAATAGTCTAATAATGATAATAATAATGTAATAGATTAATGGAAAAACGAGCCAAATATGACTTGACATGGTCAAAGGCATCAACTATTGGCGATCACTCTGACTATCATTGATCCCGAGATCATCGGCTGTTTGCTCAACCCAAATGTGCATTTCTCTCTATTAATGAACACAATGTTCAGACAGTCTCTTGCTGGTTTTTCTGACATGTTCAGAGTCATTACCCTTTTGACGGTGTTGCTGCAGCTCGCTTTGTGCGTGTGCTTGTAAAATGTATATTTTAAAGGCTCATTATTACGGTTTAGTATTTCTCTGTAATGTAGAACAGTGTTAGCAATATTACTGATAACATTCTTTCTCAGCCCTGGAACTCAGACCATTTTCTGATACTAGTGTTTTTCCTTGATGCCTAAACACAGCCAATCACCAGCACTTTTAGATTTGGGCACATCTAGCATGCTATATGCTTATCACTGACGTTGACAAGATTAACCCTTAGGTATCGAAATTTGGTTCCGAACTACAAGACATTTTTCGATACTCGAATGTTTAGAGGTAATTCGGTCTGTGCATAAAATGTATCGAACTCGATACCCAGCCCCAGTTAACTGTCCTTCAATGTTGTCCCTGTACTGATAGTCTTGCAGCGGACATAACTGGCTTGTTTATGCTCCTCCGTGTTCCCGGAATTAAAAGCGGAGTTCCACACATTAAGTGCCGCACGAACATCACTATTAATCCACAGTTTCTGGTTAGAGTAGATCTGTATTGTTTTGGTCGGCAGTACATCATCTATGCACTTCCTGATGAAACACATTACGGTATCAGCGTGGACCTCGATGTAATCATCAGAGGCGGACAGTAATATCTCCCAGTGCACGTGATCAAAACAGTCCTATAGCATAGAATCTGATTGTTCTGACCAGCACTAGATCATTCTGAGGGCGGGTGCTTCATGTTTCAGTTTCTGCCTGTAAGCGGGCACTGAAGAAACACTGATGATAGTGCAGTAAGTAGTATGCATGAGGTTTAGGGACAGATTCAAGAACTCAAGTAGAGAGCCAACCAGGTCTTATGTATATGTGCCAAGAGAGCATCACATTCTACCATTTAGTGGTGATTTCAGCAAAGATCGGAGACATATTGATTAGTTCATTGACGAAGTATACAGGGTACTACATGCTAGAAATCAGACCACAGAGGACCAGTTAGACTGCGTAATGTCCCACTGTGGCGGTGGGGGCGTGGTCTAGCGTTCATCCAGAGAGAGAAAAATCAGTAAGGGTGTACACACCTGAGCCTTATAATGTCTAACACCTGTTTCTAATTGCAGTAAGCACTGAGGAGAGCGATATAAAGGGACCAAACCAGAGATGAGGGAGAGAGAGCTACACGTCTGAAAGAAACTGTGTTGTGTTACCTAAAGAGTGTTGCGCAAAAGATTTTTTATTAAAGCTATACCTTTGAGTTGAAGAATCCAGTTTCCCTCTCTACGTCAAGTCTTTACACCCTCCTAACTGACAGACTGTCACAAAGAATGTTAAAGCATCAGTGCAGCAGGGAAACTTGCACGCGTGCGCTTGCTGAGTTGAGCCAGGCAGTACATTGGGTCAGCCAATATACAGTAAATACTTGTTGTGATTGACTACTCCAGCATGCTGTAGGAAAATGTCCTGTCGCTAATATAAAGATTAGTGGAGTAATGGCCTCTTGTTTAATTGATACAGGAAGCCAAGTCAGTGTTATTTCTGAGAGTATCTTCAGAAAACACCTAGACATACCTTACCAAGGTTAACTTGAGTTGGAGGTTGAAACCATGGGTATTACCTCTACCAGAGTGTGGTTTTGTAGTAGTCAAAAACTCTTCTGCTGTACCAGCCCTCATTGGCATGAACATCATTAGCAGATGTAGACAACTGGTTCATGAAGATTTTGATACTACACTAGGTGGAGAGTTGCAATCTGATTGGAAAGAGGCATTTCAGCAGATGGAGAGTGCAATCCGAGTACCTGCAAAAGACATGGTACACATACCTGCTTCATCAATTACAAAGGTAATGGTCAATTGAGCAATATAATTTCATTCATATAACTTCCTGAAAGAACCAGTGCACACACCTTACCTGGCATTCTGGTTGTTGTTCCCTCACTTGTGTCTTCAGAGAAACTATTGCTTCCTGTACAGGATATCTTCTCCCCTGAAGATATCTGTTACAGGCCAGAACCAGACTATGTACTCTGTCTCATGTCGAGAGTGTGAAGTCCAATGAGACGTGTGAGTTGAGATTTCAGAGCATTTCTGCTGATATTGAAGAGATCAGTGTAAACACAAAAGACAGTCAGTTATTGGAGTGCAACTCAAAGTGTTTCTCAACAACCTTCACATTGGTGGTACTCCTGAAAAACAGGCAGAGCTGAGTGATTTGTTGATGAAGTAATCTGATGGTTTTGCTCTTGAGGATGAACACTTCAGTTTTACAGACAATGTGCAATATGAGATTCACTTGGTGGATGATGTACTGGTGGCCCAGTCTTATAGGAGTATCCCAACCATTCAGCATAGGGAAGTCAGAGAACATATCACCAAGCTCCTTAAGAAAGGAGTGATCCAAGAAAGCACTAGTGCTTATGCTTAAGCTATCGTGCTAGTTAGGAAAATGATTGCAGTCTCAGGCTGTGTGTTGACTACAGGTAGCTGAACTCAAACAACAAGCGAGATGCGTTTCCTCCACCTTGGATAGATGAAAGCTGTGATGCACTACAAGGAGCAAAGTTCTTTTCTTCCATTGATTTAGCTAGTGGATATTGTCAGGTTTCTGTCACATGAGCGAGACAGGCATAAGACTGCATTTACGACTCCATTTGGGATCTTAGAGTATTCTCTGAAGCTCTTTGGGGTTTGCAATGGACCTTCAACCTTTCAACATCTTATGCAGGCTTCCATGGGTGATCTAATTATGCTAGTGTACCTTGATGACATACTTGTGTACTCACCCACTTTCTTTGAGACCTTTTAGAAACTGGAAGTAGTCTTTAAAAGACTAAAAGAAAGAGGTCTCAAAGTTAAGCCAGAAAAGTGTAATTTCTTGCAGCAAGAATTAACTTTCTTAGGTCATCAGATCTCAGCTCGAGGTACTGGTACTGATCCAGCTAAATATAAAGCAGTCAAGGAATGGAAAATTCCCAGTACAGTTAAGGAATTACGCTAATTTTTCAGGTTCTGTAGTTACTACAGAAAGTTAATTGAGGGTTTTTATAGAATTGCCGGCCCCTTCCATAATTTTGTGAACCTGTGTATCAAACAGTTTGACACCACAAAGGCGTTGTGTCATCGGAGTGCCAATCAGTGTTTGAGCTTACTTCTGCTCCTGTGTTAGGGCATGACAATTTCAATCTTCCTTTCACACTGGAGACTGATGCGAGCAGTGAAAGCCTGGGTGCTGTCTTATACCAGTAGCAGGGTGAGTGTAGGAGAGTCGTAGCTTATGCCAGTAGGAGGCTTCATAAAGCAGAATAGAATGACAGAAATTACAGTAGCATGAAGCTTGAGCTACTGGCCCTCAAGCAGATAATCTAAATTCTAAATTCTGTGGTTATCTGCTGGGTTCCAAGTTTGTGGTTATAACAGATAACAACCCTCTGTCCCATCTAAAAACAGCCAAACTTGGTGCAATTGAGCAAAGATGGATCGCTCAATTAGCTGTTTTCGATTTTGAGGTGAAATACCACCCAGGACGGCATAATGCAACTGCTGATGCCCTCTCTAGGCAGCCACCAGTAGGGGAGTGCAGAATATGATGACTGTATTGACATCTGCAATATAATAAACAAAGGAACAGCCTTAGAACCCGACTTAGTGATGCCTGGTGAAAAGTGCTGTAGGGTTAGACAGATTCATGCTTTAGAGTGTGGAGTAGAATGCAGTCACCCTCACAGAAGTATACCTACTCTGCCAGGTTATAGAACAGCTGAATTGAAGGATTTTCAATTGAAGGTTCCCACTCTTACTTCTTTAAGAACCTTTTGGGAATGTAAACCAAAGCCCACAAATCGTGAGAGATCTGGTCTTTCAAAGTCTGTACAGTCACTGACAAAGCAGTGGAAGAGTGTTAGAGAGCTGGATGGCTTGCTTTATCGCATTATGAATGACCAACATCGTGATGAATGACAACAATTGCTCTTACCCTTATGTATAAAAGTGCAGGTCCTTGAACGTGTTCATAACAGTATGTGACAAAAGGGCATTGAGCACACACTAAACCTGGCAACAATGCTTAGGTAACAATGCTGGGTTGGTATGTAAAATGATGTGTAGCAGTGGATCAAAATTGTCAAAGGTGCATCTTAACCAAAATGCCACAGCCAACGATAGATCCTCCTATGAAGCCATTTCTGGCTTCAAGGCCCCTGAAGTAGTGTCAGCAGATTTGACTGTGCTTGAACCCGCCTCTGATGACCGTGAGAATGTGTTAATTGTGATTGATGTTTTCACAAACTTCACACAGGCATTTTCAACCAAGGATCTGAGGGCTGATACCAGTATTATATTCTGAAAAAGTGGTTAATGAAATATGGTGTACCTGAACAAGTGCATTCTGATCAGGGCAGAAATTTTGAAAGCGACACGATTGCTGAGATGTGTGAAATGTATGGTGTAAAGAAAACCCGCACAACACCAGACTCAGGGTAATGCCCAGGGCAAGTGCATTAACAGAATGCTCCATTATCTATTATGTACACTTCCCCCTGAAAAGAAAAGTCATTGGCCAGAACACCTTCCTTAGTTGGTTTATGCTTTTAATGTAACACCACATAAAACCACTGGATACTCATCACATTACTCGCTGTTTGTAGTCAACTGCACTGCTAGATCAAGTGCAAACTGTGGACAGGAAACACGATTGGTTAGTTATTTACCAAGACAGACTGAAAGAAGCTCATGAAAAAGCCAGGTCTATTGCCCTGTGATTGATGAGGGTCAGACCTTTTCGATTGGAACAAAATCCAGGATTCATTGGGTCCTACTTTATACAGGGTCATAGATGTGCACGGAACAACACATACTATTGAGCCCACTGAGGGTGGTCCTATAAAGTCCACAGAGTTGACTTGCGCCCTTGTGTTAACTCTGTTTCTGAGTCAGAGATGACTGAAACCCATTCTCCCACAACACCAACACCAACACTCCCATACGTCGATGGGAAAATCTGAGTCTGAGCAAGTTGAGGTAGTGCAAGAGGTCACATATCATAGTCTATAAGAGACTAGGTAGTGTGTTCTTTAGAGAAGCTGTTAAAGAAGTGAAAAATATGTATTAAATCATCAGGGACAATGTCTTTAAGAAGGGGAGAATGTAGTCTCATGGAGAAATTTGATCAAATTTAACTCTTTAAGACCGGAGTTTTGTGATACCAGAGTTTCGTGACACCCGCTTTCTGGCACTTTCTCGTGTAAGAGACTTAAGAGCATACGTGGTGCAAGAGAGCTCTCGGTTTTGTTCATCATTTGAGAATTACTTTGGGTAAATATCAAATTTGACACAAAATTTTGTTAAATTGCATTAAAAATGTGTTCAGAAGTGTTGTATGTTAAAACTGAGTGTTTGTTATGGGTTATATGGCATATATTAAGTGATGTATGTTGAAGGATATGGGCAGGCTTATGTCCTGTTTGTATTTTCTTTTGACATTAGCCTCTACCATATTTCATTAACATATTTCATTTCTATATTTAAGTTTTGTATTTCATTTTGATATTTCATTGTACCGTATTTAATTTTTTATATTTTCTTTATTCTTTTTTCCAATAAAATATGGCCCCATCGACTGCTGTACTTTCATATATATATATATATATATATATATATATATATATGAAAGTACAGCGGTCGATGGGGCCATATATGGATATATATATATATATAAAAACAGCAATCAGATAAAACCCCCCCAAAATAGTTTTGTATCCTGAATTGTTATTTACATCCCACCAGCTACTGATAGATAGATAGATAGGTCTCATGCAAACATCATTGGTTTCATCAGAAATTGTTCAGCGCCATATTCTAATAAATGGTATGCATATTCAAAACACACAAATGAGAATTGAGAGTTCTGACAGAGGGGAAGAATTACTATAATACAAAGAAAAGGTCATTAATGGTCATTAAAATATTGTCACAATCTTTCTGAATCTTACCGTGCTAAAAATGTTTTTCATTTTGTAAAGCAAAATAGCCATGAGACACTGCTGGTCATGTTTATGTGCTGTCACTCTGTTTAACAATCTTCCTGACTTGGCTCAGACAAGGCCGTAATGGGCATGTTCAGTCATGTGCAGTGGGTAAAACATATGACCAGCTCGCTGTAATATCCTGTGCATACCAACCAAAGTCATTGGAGATTACTGGGAAAGAAGCATGCTATGTCCATTCATGTGTGCTATGTTCCCTTGATGCATGCCTTCTTCTTACAAAGAGCACTGCTGTTTTATGCCTCTTTCGACACCTGAGAATGTGGCTCAACTGAATGCATTCGACTTAAGCGGGAAAGACGGTGTGGTCAGATATCTTTCTTCAACTATGGCCACTTTTTGCTCTGTGGACTTTTTAAATTAGATTATTTTAAACACACTTTTCAACCTTCTTTGTTTATTTAATTTGTCTATTAACAATGTCCAGTTCTGGATATGCATGCATCACATGTACAATTCTGTCATTTCTTCCCAACCTGACCCATCAATGACAAATGTAATTTCCACCACATCTCAAATTGCCATTTATTCTTTGGCGGAAATTACAATTTAATTTATTTTAATTAAATTGCTTACTTATTTGTATTCCTTAGGCTAATGTCATAGCTAGAATTTGATGGATGCTGGATCTTCAATACACAGTTAAATAATACTTTCACAATTTCCATAATTTTACAAAATTACATCTTCCATGTAAATTATGCACACACACACACACACACAAAACTGTTAAGAAGTTCAATTTACCTTGATTTACTTTTTCTTCCAAAATCACATTTCATATTTCATTATAAGCATCTTTGACATTAATACAGTTGTCTCCTAGCTTATCTATGGTGCCTTGATCCCACAACAGAATTAAATAAAAAGGTATTTCTGACTTTTTATCTTCGAATTCTGACTTTATTTCTCAGAATAAACGTTGCAATTGCATGAAATAAAGCAAGAAAAAAGTTTAAGTAACTTGCAGAAACTGGCAATTGCGACATTATTTCTTACAATTGCAACTTATAAAGTCAGAATTATCTTTTTTAAAGTCAGCCTTTTTATTTTCTTGTTCTGTCGTGGCCGGATCTGGTTTCCATAACAAAAACACTAACTTGCCAATGTAAATATATTTTCACACAATAAATATTGATTTTTTTTCCTGTTTTATATCACTTTGTTTAGATGATCAGATTTTTGTAATTTAGTAATTAATTTGACTACTTTTAATAAATGTAAAATTAAAGTAATTTCTTATATTTAGTAATAATGTTTTTATGATGGATTTTCATATTGTAAGATTGAGTAAAACAATAAAATCTTCCATGAAAGTATTTAAAAAAAAAGGACAAACAGAACATAAATACATGGAATAATTTATATCCATATTATTCCCACCCACCTGATCTTCCGACCAGAACTCATGAATCATCGCACAGAAACAAAAGGCATGTATGTCCCCATCTTCCGACTGGCATCACCAACAGGTAGGTGTATCTATTAAAACCAAATCTATATAATCTAGAGGGGGTTCAATAGAAACGATGTATGATCTTAAATTGCATAAGACATATCTTAGCGTCTCTGACATTTTTTAGAATTCTTTCCCACTCCCCATCCTCCAGTGCCACGTTCAAATCCTTTTCCCATAACCCCTTGAGAGACGATAAAGCTCCATCGCCAAGACTCTGAATCAGCATAGAATAGTACACCGATGCTTCGTGACCTTTCCCAAAAGCAGCAATCACCACACTAAGGGTGTCCACCGCTTCAGGGGGCTTCATACTCAAGAAAGCCTTTTTTAAAAGTAGCAAAGATACATTTCAAATGGTCAAATTTGAATGGTCAAAAGTTCCTGTAGACAGTTTTAATGTGACCTTCATGTACCGAGAAGAAAAAGTTCAAATCTCTTTGTTAATATAAATGAACCCCAGGTTACACTGTACTGCATCATGGCTACTGCAGTTTGAAGTTTAAAATACATGCTACAGACCTATGCATTTATTCATTTTGCCAGAATGCATTAATCCAAATGTACATCAATTCATTTAAGTATACGTACATGATGGAATGAAACCCATGACATTGTAGGTGTCGTGTTCTATCTGCTGAGCTACAGAAACATTTCTGATGCTAGGGGATATTTCATGGAACACCTGTTGAGACAACATGTTTTGTTCACCTGGTTGGGAGGGAGAAGCAGCAGCAGGTAATTTTAATGACTAGCCCTGAGAGAGTTATTAAAATTGCAAGTACTCAAGTGTAAGCAGACAGTTGTGTCCAAGTAAAAAAAATACATGCACAGTTGCTGTCAGAAAGAAACCAGCAAATGCTGTTTGTTAAGAAGAGGTGTGCTCTTACTTTTTGCAAATAGACTTTACATTGAAGGAAGAACCCGGGCCATATCTAGGGACCAGAATATCATAAAGTTTTGGGGGTGAGCTCTTTTGACTACTTACAACTACCTAGAAGCCACTCAGAACACCCTAGCAATCAGCTAACAATGTCCTGACAACCACCCAGAACCCTAAACTTAGACCTCTACATTATTTAAAATCAAAACAGAGTTGAACTATTGAGCTCGACAAGGCCAATATACCCAGAACAACCTAACAACCACCTAACAACCACTCAGAATACTCTAGCAACCAGCTCACAAAGCCGTAACAACCACCCAGAACCCTAACCTTAAAACACTACACAACTTAAACTCAGAACAGAATTGAATTGTTGAGATTGACAAGGCCAATAAACCCAGAACACCCTAGTAACCACCTAACAAACACCCAAACACTGTAGTAATCAATCAATCAAATCAAATCAAATCAAATCAAATCACTTTATTGTCACACTATCATGTACACAAGTGCAACAGTAGGTGAAAGTCTTGTGTGCAGTTCCGAGCAACATTGCAGTAATGACAGTGACGAGACATAAACCAATTACAATAAACAACATAATTACACAACACAATTTACATAACAAATGTACACATACCTAGACAACACAATATTAATATACAATGTACAGTAAACAATACACACATTATAGACTACATATACAATAAAAATAAAAAATAGAGTTGTGGCACGGTGGAGGGCGGGACCGGGGCGTGATTACGCACGCCCGGTCCCGTATTAGGCTAATTAAGCCGTCAAGAGGGATAAAGGCCACTCGCAGACGGCGATGCAAGATTGAGAGAGAGATCGTTCACGGACATGTCCGTTATCTTATGTGTTTGTCTTTTGAGTTTTACATTAAACTTTTACGTTATATTTCTAGCCGGTTTCTTGCCTCTTCCTTGCCCATGAATTTGATCTGTTTTACATTGGTACCGAAACCCGGGAAGGAAGAGGGATACGCCGTAGCGGAGTTCTCGCCACTACCCCAAAGAAGCAGCCGCGGCCATCTGCTGGGGGACGAGGAGCCCAGCCGCCTGGACGCGGAGGAATGGCCGCCGACCGCGAGGGGAGAAAGGGCTCCTATAGCCGACCGCCTGGAGCGGTCAGGGTCGCTGCCAGGGGCGGAGGATGCCCCTACCAGCCGCTGAAATGCGGAGGGGTCGAGGGAAGACCGCCATCCGCGAGCGGGGAGGGGATCGCGACCGACCGCCTGGAGCGGGAGAACCGCTGCCAGGGGCGGGGGAGTCCCCTTCGGCTCCCCGAGAACACGGCGGGGCGTTCCGTCCGCCAGGGGCTGAGGACTGCCTCGGATCCGCCTGGAGAGGCGTGGCTGCCGTTCGGTAGAGGGTGGAGGAGTGGCTGAGGAACGAGCTACGGCATATCAGAGAACCGGCGAGTAAGTTTTTTTTATTTATTTTTTATTAATCTCTCTCTCCTCTCTCTCTCGCTGCCGCTCTGCATTGGCCTTTTCCCTCTATTTTTAAATTATGGTGTTTGTGGGAGGGGAGGTACTGCCCATTTTTAATTGTTGTTTTTTGTTGTTTCCCTCCCCTTGCCCCCTCCCTCGTCCAGGTTGATGGGGATGACCTGCCGGCAGACCGCGCGGGAGGCACCCCCCCCCCCCCCCAGGCAGACCATGACTCGGGTGGCTGGAGTCTCTGATGATCCTCCGAGCTTTTTTCACACACACCGCCTGTTATAGATGTCCTGGAGGGAGAGAAGCTCACCTCCGATGTTGTTTCTGGCTGTTCGCACCACCCTTTGCAGGGCTTTGCGTTTATGGGTGGTGCTATTGCCATACCAGGTGGTGATGCAGCCAGTCAGGATGCTCTCTACAGTGCTGGTGCAGAACCATGTGAGGATGTGGTGGTTCATTCCAAACTTCCTCAACCATCTCAGGAAGAGGCGCTGGTGAGCCTTCTTCACAACGGCCTCAGTGTGGACGGACCATGTGAGTTCCTCAGTAATGTGGACACCGAGGAACTTGAAGCTGCTGATTCTCTCCACCGGTGCTCCATTAATGGTGATGGGGCTGTGTTCTCTGTCTTTTCTCCTGAAGTCCACTACAAGCTCCTTGGTTTTACTGACATTGAGGTTGTAGAGGTTGTGCTCCTGACACCAGCATGTCAGAGTGTGCACCTCCTCTCTGTAGGCTGTTTCATCATTGTCAGTGATCAGACCCACCACCGTCGTATCGTCAGCAAACTTAATGATGGCATTGGAGCTATGTGTTGCCACAAAGTCATGTGTGTACAGGGAATACAGGAGTGGGCTCAGAACAGAACCCTGTGGTGCTCCAGTGTTGAGGGTCAGTGATGAGAAGATGTTGCTGCCCATTCTAACCACCTGACGTCTGCCTGACAGGAAGTCCAGGATCCAGCTGCACAGCGAGCTGTTTAAGCCCAGAGCCCGGAGTTTCTCATCAAGCTTGGAGGGCACTATGGTGTTAAATGCTGAGCTGTAGTCTACAAACAGCATTCTCACATATGTGTTCCTTTTTTCCAGATGTTAGAGAGCAGTGTATTGTAGATGCAATGGCATCATCAGGCAAACTGCAGTGAGTCCAGAGAGGTGGGCAAAACAGAGCAGATGTGATCTCTGATCAACCTCTCAAAGCATTTGCTGATGATGGGGGTCAGAGCAACAGGACGCCAGTCATTTAAGCAAGTGATTTTTGATTGCTTCGGTACAGGCACAATGGTTGATGTTTTGAAGCATGTGGGGACTTCAGACAGGGAGAGGGACAGGTTGAAAACGTCCATAAAAACACCAGCCAGTTGGTTCACGCACGCTCTGATGACGTGGCCCGGAATGTCGTCTGGACCCGTGGCTTTATGGATGTTCACCCGTCGGAAGGATCATGTTACATCCGCAACAGAGACAGAGAGTGAGCCAACCTCTGTAGCGTCAGAAGCGTCTGTAAGCGGGCAGAAGCAGAATGGAAGAGTGGTCTGCAGGGGAGGGATTTGTAGCCATCCCGGTAAGGAGAATAGCAATGGTCCAAAACCCGGTCCCCTCATGTGTTGAAGCTGATATGTTGGTGGTATTTTGGTGTGATTGTTTTAAAATTGGCTTTGTTGAAGTCCCCGGCAACAATGAACGCGGCCTCAGGGTGCGTGGTTTCCTGCTCACTTATACTCCCATCCAATTCCTTGAATGCTCGGTCTGTGTCGGCTTGAGGGGGGATGTACACAGCTGTGATAAAAGAAAAGGTTTCTGTTCAGGCAGATAACGCAGCAGTCCCTCGTCTCTCAATGGAAAGAGATCCGCGCTCTCAGCTCGCAGAGCTTGTTGTCCAGAGACTGAACATTTGCCAGTAGTATACTGGGTAGCGGGGATCGATTTGCACGACGTATTACTCTGATGAGAACGCCGGCTCTTTTTCCCCTTTTCCTTCTGTGTTTCCGCGGCCAGGCAGCCCAAGGGCTCCGCTGGCATGTTTGTAAACAGCGGGTCGGCATTGAGGAATTTGAAGTCCGGTTTTCGGTGTGTAATTGTAGAACCAATGTCCAAAAGTGCTTGTCTGTCATATACAATAAGGCAGACAACATCCAAGACAAAAAAACAAAAAACTGTAAACAAAACAAACAATAAACTGCAGTGTTGTGTCGGAGCTCGCAACGCAGCAGCCACTCAGCGCCATCTTGAGTCCAATCAGCTAGAAATGCCCGAACAACCACCCAGAACTCTAACCTTAAAGTGGTACATAATTTAAATTCAGAACAGAACTATTGAGCTTGACAAGACCAATAAACCCAGAACACCCTAGCAACCACTTAACATACACCGTAATAACCAACCAGAATACATTAACAATCACCAAGAACACCCTAGCAACAACACAGCAATGTTAGCATGGTTGCACAAAAAAGGCAAATTTGAAAATGAATATACTGGATAAATAAACTCTTTTCCCCTTTTGCAGGGGTTCCCAAACATTTTTGCCAGCTGAACCACTATTGCCTGAACGATTTACTTGAAGTAACTCTGATATTTCAAGTAATGTTGATATTTAAGTAATTTTAATTGAAATTTAATTGAAATCATATTTCAAAATAAAATAACCTCTACAACATGTTTGCATGTTTACTTGAAATATTTCTGTTGATGTATTTCACATTTTTACATTTTAATTAAAATCTTTCTTTACAAGTATACTTTTTATTATAATTTTTTTTTTATTTTTTTGCAACTTCATTCTGCATTGATATGTAATTACAATCTCATGAACTGCCACAGTTCTGGTACAAACCCCATTTGGGACACCCAGCCCTAGTGCCAAACCTGGCACAACACATCCACTCATGCTGAAGGTAAAGCAACACAGAATAATCCACAAGCGGTGTCAGCAATAAATCCACCCAAAGCCAGCAATTTCAGTCTAGACTACAAAATACAAAAGACTAGTAGTGTTGTAACTGCAAGCGGTCTCTCAGGGACTAAACACTCTACCTGTGTGGATTATGGCACACATTGGAGAAGTGAATCATCCAGAGGAAAAAAAGATCCAAGATCAATGGTAGACAGGCAATATCTTTGTCTGACAGCAATTGAACTGGGTAGAAACATCAGAGGAGTTGACAAAAGCTGAACACAGTTGACAAGTGAGAGAGGGCATGTGACCTGTGATGTTACTCTTTTTATAGGTGGGAAACCACTTGTTAATGTTATCTTGAGAGCATGACTTTCAAGGAAGATTATTTTCAGCAAACATAAGAAACCACCATAGAGGGAAATGTCAAACATAATTGTAAACATAATGAGACTCTGTAATATAAGACTGTTTTTTATTGGGGGAAAAGTCACAACATAACAGGGTTGAACATAATGTACAGAGACAAGAAAAATTCGGAATTTTCTCAGAAGTAGCATTTTAGATTAAATGTTAACAGGGAATGCAGATATTTAAATTTAAATAAAAACTAAATTTAGGTAGAATTAGATTTTTTTTTAAAAATTCTATATATCCCATCAAAATGTTATGATGCAAACTAGTTGAAACAAAGATGAAATACGCAGTACATATTAAAGGGGTTATGTCGTGAGGAATCAAATTTTCATATAAGATATTATGTGCAAAAATATAACATATAAGAGTTCATTGTTCTATAAAAACATACTGTAAGTTTCAGAACTCAAAACTTCCTTCTCACTGCAAAAAAGAGCTTTTGTTGAAACCAAGCTGCCAAATGACTCATTCTCATGATGTCACACTGTGGTAGACATTTGAATCTGACTGTCTCCATAACAACACATCAATAGGTGTTCTTAAAGTGCATCTCGATTTACAAAATTTCTAACAGACATGCACTGCTTCAATTTCTGTGCCGATTTCTGTGCTGAATTTGAAAACAACTAATGATTACTTTACCTCACAATGGGAGAAAGGAAAGTTTTCAATAATTTCCGTGGTATAAATGAATATATTTAATGGTTTATTTAAAAATAATTCACTTCATTTGTATTACTCTTATCTAGTTGAGTATCCTGTTAATTATGTCAGTGGTAAGTTTTACTCACTTTCACACAAATCATGACTTTAATGGGTGATTATGGCTTTATAAATACTTACTTTTCTCTATATTACTCAGAACCTGCTATTTTATGTTATCAACACACTTTTACTAAAACACACCTTTGAAAAACGATACATTTTAATTCTTGAATTACAGACCCACCTACATATAAACACTTATTCCAGCAGGGCATTGGACTTGGAGCCAGAGACTCCGGTTCAAGTCCAGCCATGAACTCAAGCTGACACGTGACACGACAGAGTCATATAATCTGCATGAAATGATGTGGTTGCTTTAGGACATGTGCTTTTCCATTTAGCTTCTGCATTTTAAAACACTAATGGTTAGGTTTAGGCATTGACAAGGTAAGGGTGTCGTTTTTAACGTCTCATACATATATTTTAAAACACTAGTGGTTAGGTTCAGGCAAATGATTTAGGTTATGGAGGTGTTTTAAAAAAATATATATATATATATATATATATATATATAAAATTCAACTTAATACCTTGTCTGAATATGACACCATGTTACTCGCTTATGGCGCCCCCAGCTGGACATTTCACTGGAAAACTGCAGCCAAATGTGTTATACAGCATGTAAATTATGAATTACAAAAATGTTATCACGTTCACATCAATTTCATGAGATCAGGCTGCAAATGCAGTTGTTTCTGGAGAATGACCTTTGTATGGCAGAATCCTATAGTACACGACAGCAACTGACACACTGAAGCAGTGAGCAAATAGCTTTCATCACATCTTTAATTTTTTGCAATGGTAACTCTGGAAAATGCATCACATCTTCAAGTTTTTTTTGGAGAATCCCTGAGTTGAGGTCATGTGTCTGTGAACAAGGAACGCTGCAGATGTTCTGATGTTTAATTTCCATTTTAGACCACATCATCATTGGTTGCACCCTGCTGGATCTGATGTTATACGTTTACAGAAATCCCTCTCTGTTCAGCCTCTGCATTTACATGTATGATAAGCCATTGAACCGTTTTAATGAAAGACTGCTAAACCTAGATTAGAAGATACCCTTGTATCAATGAATGCTGATGGGAGTTAGTGTTAGATACAGGGCGATTCAGAAAAGCTGTCCTGTTTCCTGTCACTCCCTTAAGGCATTCAATGCACCAATTGTTGCAATACCTCTTGTTTCATTGTCTGAAAGTTCCTGAGGTGTATCACATTCATCTCATATTCAGTTGCCATTTGTCACCAGGTTGAAGAGACTGGGTTTTACTGCAGTAAAGCTCAAAGAATTTTTGTCTAATAAATGAATGCAGCAACTGCACCAAGCAAGTGGCAAACAATCGCAAGTATATTATATTATTATACAGCACTCAAGTAACAAAAGCTCCTCTGAAAAGCTTGACTTTCAAAGACATGGCACTTTTGATCGTTTCATCTATGGTAGACCATTTCTCACATGTCCTGAAAGACCAAATCAAAGCCTTGATTAACTCTTAAGTCAATTTATATATATATATATATATATATATATATATATATATATATATATATATATATATATATATATATATATATATTATATACAATGTAATGTGATGGTATGGATTTTTGATATTCAGTGTTCCCACTTTTTTTGACCAATCAATTTCCATGAATTGAAGGTGTTAAGATAAGGATTTTCAAAAATCTTTTTCTAAAAACATCGTACCCACTAGTGGCGTAATTTGGATCTTACGGGCCCCAGTGCAAAGAACCTGTCGGGCCCCCTCCTTGGGGGACCTCTGCCGTTTTTCATCCCCCCGTCTGGACTGCTGTCATTTCTATGGTTCCTTTTGGTCAACCGTTGCATGCCCCCTCTCATCCCAGGCCCTAGGGCAGCAGCCCACCTTATAGTTACTAGCCCTGATTGAAGAATCAAATGGTAACGAGAGCGAAAGGTGAAGCAGACGTTGTTGTTCTATGGCCATGTCCTTGTTCCGCCAACTGATGACTAATAAATCCTCTTGACTATGTAAAATAATCTTGTGAATTGAAATGATGACCTACTTTAGGCACACAGTAAAATGAGACTAAAGCTTTTCAAAATGAAAGGGTAACATGATTTGAGTGCCTTGATAGTCTCCCAGGGATGAAAGTGTCTGCTAAAAATAAAAGCAAATGTAATGAGAGCAAGGTGCAAAACAGTTAATTCTGCACCCAAGTGGACATAACATAATAACACAAACACTACTGCTCAGCATTTATATTACCTCTATTACCATTTTATCTGAATATAACTTACAGGCAATAAACCATGACCTAGTGGTTTGTGCAAGGGCTTTCAATACATTGAGGCCATAATAATACTGGAGATGTAGGTTCAAGTCCAGTCTGTCATGTTCCATCTCTATGAAGTATGTTAATGACAAATGTCTTTGAAACAATAAGCACACTGAATTGCAATAATTGAACAAATGAATGCATTGCAGGGAATGTAATTTCATATTGTTGTACTGTATATTTAAAGAGGTTGTGACAAGAGGAATCATATTTTCTTTGATATTGTTCGATATAAGAGTGCAGATGGTGCCCCTGTAGGCAGACTGCGTAATATGCGTATAGGGATTGACAGTACCGGTCAGTAATACTACACTGAAGATGAATAATACCAAGAAATTGACCATGTATTACTACATCCTTCAGTTTTAACATTAAATGTTTTTTGAGTTATTAATAATAAAAAGTGTATATCCTTTCTAATATGCAGAGAAATTTCCTGAACCACGACTTTTAAAAAACTATCATTATTTTGATTTCTTCGATTATTTATCTTCTTTATATAAACATATATATATTGGTTTATATGTATTTTTACATATTTGTATTTACCTTATTATTATTTTTTCTTCTTATCTTTATGACTCAGTGGTTGTATTCATACATTGTTGGATCGGTGTAATTTAATACATCTTATTGAACCTTCTGTTTTTCCAATAAAACAATCCACAATTTTAGCACAATGTGTGGACATTTCATATGGTCTCGTATTACACCCTCCACAGTATTAGCACGTTTCAGCACAGTGTGTGGAATGTTTAGACAACCCCTTACCCACCATATGAAAAATGTCCTACTTATATCAATGGTGGCAATGCACAATCTTCACTTGCTGGCATTATTTTCACCACTAGGTGGTGCTTATCCATTTGCTCCAACATCGAAATAAAAACGCCACTATTTAATTTCCACAACTTTTCAAATGAAGATTTTTTATTTTTTTTAAACAAGACACTTAGAAGAGAGGAGATGGCATCTTTTTTTCAATTACTCTTTTCAGTCTCATCGCAGCTGTGGTAACACTTAAAAAACTAATTACAGTGTGACATAATACAAAGTAAAATGTTATCAATTTGCACCAAGTAATTATTATAGTGAAAAATTGCATATACAAATTTTGCTAGATTTACACCACTAAACAGGCAGAAACACGTTGTCACAGGTCTGTGAAAAGTGTAAACAGTCCTGGACACGCCCCTGCACACTTAAAGTGCCATCTCAAACTAAAAAATATTTTAATGGTTTATGGAAGTTAGTTTGATTTATCAGGTCCTCTCCCTGTATCGCTCGATCTTCATCAACACTCGATGGCCCAACCTAGTGGTGAAGCAATTGAAGATTGTGCTTTGGCACTCTTCTGCTTTTTACTATAATGCTATGATGTACAATGTTTAATTGAAAAATTCAATAAAAAGCCAACATTTTTTATGAAAATATTAAATTTCCCATAATTTACTCACCCTCATGCTCAATGCCATAACAAGGAATTCTGAGCCCCAGTTTTAAATTTTGTTTTGGGCCCCCCCTGGACCTGTTGGCCCCTAGAACTGTTACGACCTTTCCCCCCATTAGCTACAGCCCTCTCATGCCATACCACCTTATGTGTTTGTCTTTCTTCTGAAGAATACAAATGAAGATTTTTAGAAGAATATCTCAGTTTTGTAGGTCCATACAATGCAAGTGAATGGTGGCCAGACCTATGAAGCACCAAAAAGCAAATAAAGGTTACATTAAAGTAATCCATTCGACTCTAGTAATCTCGACTCTATAATCCAACGTGAGGTTGAGCTTCAGGAGAGGGCTGAGTTCAAGCGGTCTCTCGTGTGACGTATTCGTGTTGCCACGATACAGACGTAATCTCATTCTCCACTTGGTTGAGACATCCAGGATAGTACACAAACGTACCATTGTGAGTAAAGAAACAGATCAATACAGATCTAAACCAAAACCAACCAAGATACTGTACAGCGTTCCTCCTCATTTGTAAACAGCGCTGCTGTTCCGCATGTGCGTCAGTTCTCATGCGATTCAAATGGCAATGCGAATGGAAGCATGATTTAGAGTAAAAAAAAAAAAAAAACTTGAATATTTATCTTTTCGCACCAAAAGCAATAGTGTCGCTTTAGAAGACATTAATGTAACCGCTGCTGTCATATCAATGAAGTTTATGCTGACTGTCTGTGATTTTTGGAGCTTCAAAAGAGAAATCTCCATTCACTTGCACTTTAAGGAACTACTGAGCAGAGATATTTTTTCCTGTTTTTATTCAAATGTGTTCCAGTGAAGAAAGTCATACATACCTGGAATAAATAATGAGTAAATAATGAGATAACTTGCATTTTTGGGTGAACTTTCCCTTTAAGTGATCAAGTCGATTTTGAGTAAGAACAGACTAAAAAATATAACTCCTTTTCCACGGTTTATCTTTCCATTGCCATCTCTAGGCTCAATCATGATCTCAAGCTCATGTCCTAGTGCATGATGCATGGGAAGTGCGCTAGATGGCGCTATAGGAAGTGTAATCAAGCCTGAAATCATGATCAACAAGAAGACTACTGTCAAGATTTATTGTGAAAAAGGAATTTTATTTTGGTTTCTCACCCAAAACCAATTGGATTGCTTTAGAAGACACTGATTAAACCACTGGAGTCTTAAGGATTACTTTATGCTGCATTTATGTGATCTTCGGGGCTACAAGTTCTGGCCACCATTCACTTGCATTTTAAGGACCAACAGAGCTGAAATATTCTTCTAAAAATCTTCAGAGTTCAACAGAAGAAAGTTATTAAAATCTGGGATGACATGAGGGTGAGTAAAACCTTCAAACATCACTGACACAGCTTGTAAATTCTTACAAACCCGAGTTTTCCACTTTTGTAGTCTGACATTTAAAACAAGGAGCCCTTTGTATCCCAAATCAAATCAAATCAAATCAAATCACTTTATTGTCACACTACTGTGTACACGAGTGCAACAGCAGGTGAAATTCTTGTGTGCAGTTCCGAGCAACATTGCAGTAATGACAGTGACGAGACATAAACCACTTTACAATAACAACATTTACACAACACAATTTACATAACAAACTTACACAACAATTTACATAACAAATGTACACATACCTACACAACAATTTACATAACAAATGTACACAATACACACAATGTAGAATACACATACACTAGATACGGGTATAAATATATATATACACTAACTGAATTGGGAGAATATATTGACATAGTGATGATTAATAAAGTGCAGTGCTGATTGTTGATCGTGAGAGATCAAGTGTTCAAAAGTCTTATTGCTTGTGGGAAGAAGCTGTCATGTAGTCGGGTGGTGCGGGTCCTGATGCTGCGATACCGCCTGCCTGATGGAAGCAGTGAGAGCAGCCCATGACTCGGGTGGCTGGAGTCTTTGATAATCCGCCGAGCTTTCTTCACACACCGTCTGTTATAGATATCCTGGAGGGAGGGAAGCTCACCTCCGATGATGTTTCTGGCCGTTCGCACCACCCTTTGCAGGTCTTTGCGGTTGTGGGCGGTGCTATTGCCGTACCAGGCGGTGATGCAGCCAGTCAAGATGCTCTCAACAGTACTAGTGTAGAACCGTGTGAGGATGTGGTGGTTCATTCCAAACTTCCTCAGCCGTCTCAGGAAGAAGAGGCGCTGGTGAGCCTTCTTCACAACGGCCTCAGTGTGGACGGACCATGTGAGTTCCTCAGTAATGTGGACACCGAGGAACTTGAAGCTGCTCCATTAATGGTGATGGGGCTGTGTTCTCTGTCTTTCTTCCTGAAGTCCACCACAAGCTCCTTGGTTTTACTGACGTTGAGGGAGAGGTTGTGCTCCTGACACCAGCATGTCAGAGTGTGCACCTCCTCTCTGTAGGCCGTTTCATCATTGTCAGTGATCAGACCTACAACCGTCGTATCGTCAGCAAACTTAATGATGGCATTGGAGCTATGTGTTGCCACACAGTCATGTGTGTAAAGGGAATACAGGAGTGGGCTGAGAACACAGCCCTGCGGGGCTCCAGTGTTGAGGGTCAGTGGTGAGGAGATGTTGCTGCCCATTCTAACCACCTGACGTCTGCCTGACAGGAAATCCAGGATCCAGCTGCACAGCGAGCTGTTTAAGCCCAGAGCCCGGAGTTTCTCATCAAGCTTTGAGGGCACTATGGTGTTAAATGCTGAGCTGTAGTCTACAAACAGCATTCTCACATACGTGTTCCTTTTTTCCAGGTGGGAAAGAGCAGTGTGTATTGTAGATAGAGCAGTGTGTATTGTAGATACACAAATATCTCAAATTCTACTGAATTTGAGATTTTGCAGATAAAGGAAGACACTCACTCTTTTACATTTTAATGAACTTTATTTCAGCAAGCAATTTTTCAATTTAAGATAAACTTCACATTGCTGGTTCAGTCAGTTCTCTCCTCCATTCCAAGAACATGACACCAGTCTTTAAAAGCAAATAAAACAAGGCAGGAATGCTTTAGGGATGTTTTCCCTATTACGTGGAATGTTTTTTTTTTAACCCCAATATTATTTTTCTGTTTTACTCTTTTTATTCCTTTTTTAAAATACCTAACTAGGCCTTGGATTTTCTTCTCTAGACCTGGCTCCTTCTAGTTTCTTTTTTAAATATTGTTTTAGATGTTTTGCTATATTTTCTGTGTTTTAGTTTTTTCAATGTTTAATTTTTTTCTCCCGGTGAAGTTTCAAGGATTCACACCCCTGCAAAACAGAGACATCATGAACTTCCAGTTCTCACTCAAACACAGTAAACATTTGACACAAACAGAATGAAAGACCACTGATAACAAAAGGAACATCTGTTACCTTGGCTTAGACGTTTGGCACACCAGCAGAGTTGGTCACTGTTTTCTGTGCGGCTTCTTTAGCCTGGTGAGCCTGGAGTACGGCCACAGCCTCATCAACCTGTTTAAAACAAGTAACAATATGTTCACACCACTGTTTCATGCACAATTCTCTAGCCAGGGGACAGGCCAAGAGTCATTAATTTGTAAATCAGACTAAACTGATCGTGCTGCATGTAGAAGTTTGTATTCAGCCAACAAAGATCTGTTGTCTTGGCATTTTGCGTTAGTCTTTTCATCACATTCAATGGTCACTGCAAGCTGTCAACCAGTTCATAACCTTCAAATAAAATGTCAATTTCCATCACAACAACTACATTTTACATGTACACCAGGAAAGTGATGAATCAGACCTTGGAGCGCAAAGACTCTGGAGACTCCAGCATGTGAAGGAGCTCAGAGTTGTCGATTTCCAGAAGCATTCCAGTGATCTTGCCAGCCAGGCTGGGGTGCATGTTTTGGATTAGCGGGAAGAGACGTTCACCTGGGGGGAGAATTTTTTTTATTAAACATCATTCCCCCTCTCCACCTAACAAAATGAGTGTAAAGTAAAAAAAAGAAGAAACCCTCGACAGAATCCTCACCCAGCATCTGCTTCTGTTCCTGTGGCGGAGCAGCGGCGAGCATTGATGCAGTCAGTGGCTCCTGTCCTTGCACATGCACAGCAGGCTGACAGAGAGAGACCGAATTTATTTATGCAACTTATGCTAAGGCAAATCACATCTTATCAGTCAGACTCAACAGAGTGCTACCTGCTGCATAGTAACCTGAGGCTGTGTGTTCATGTGCTGTTGGGGGTTGCGGACACTGGGTCCGTATTTGTACTGAGGCACACCACGCACTGGGGGTGCAGCTGCTGCGGCCGCTGCAGTTGTGGGCCGTGGACCCATAGTCTGTGCAGCTGAGAGGAGAAAGACAGATTTAGTACCACATACTTGTACTGAATAAGATAAATCCAATAGTACAAGATCACAAATGAAAAGGCTTCTATTTTGCATCTGCCTTCATTTTTAATTCCCTTTTTTCTTTAATGGCAGTATGCACACGAGCTGGCATGAAAATCCATGCTATCCAGAATTACTGGAGAATGTTCAAAGGAGAATATTGTGTGCTTCAAAGGAAGCAAGAACATCTGACCTTGTTCAAACAAATTAAAGGGTTAGTTCACCCAAAAATGAAAATTCTTTCATCATTTACTCATTATCATGCCATCCCAGATGTGTCTGACTTTCTTTCAACGACAAAACACAAATGAAGATTTTTAGAAAAATAGTTCAGCTCTGTAGGTCCTCACAATGCAAGTGAATGGGTACTTTTTGAGGCTCAAAAAAACGCATAAAGGCAGCATAAATGCAATCCATAAGACTCCAGTGGATTAATTAATGTCTTCTGAAGCGAAACACTAGGTGTAAGAAATAGATCAATATTTAATTTTTTTTTGTTTTTCCAAAAAATTGACAATGGTTGAAGTTACTCAAGAACTGGCACATAAATTATTACTTTTTTAAATGGAAGCGCATAGAGAATCATACATAGATGCCTCATTCAGCTGTTTAGATACATCAGCAGCACAGCCATCCTGGAACGGTCAAGAAGGAGAGCTGTTTGAATCAGTTTGAATGCAAGTGAGTGGAGAAGATGCCTCAGAACGAGCTCCTTGCTCTGACTGCTGCATAAACTCCTTTTGTGTTGTAAAAGAACTGTGGTCTATAGAAACAGCTGCTAATAAGGGATCTACATATATCTATGCAGAGGAGGCTTGCATGCTTACATCATGCAAGAGGCAGATTGAACTCCACCCTTGTCAACATGCAAACCTCAAGCTGGCCGGAAGAGAACATTTTTAGTAAAAAAAATCTATTTCTTACACACACCCAGCGTTTCACTTCACAACACATTAATTAATCCACTGGAGTCGTATGGATAACTTTTATAATGATTATATGTGCTTTTTGGAGCTTCAAAAAGTTGCCACCCATTCACTTGCTTTGAATGCACCGACAGAGCTGAAATATTAATTTGTGTTCAGTAGAAGAAAGAAAGTCATACATATCTGGGATGGCATGAGGGTGAGTAAATGATGAGAGAATTTTCTTTTTAGGGAGAACTAACCCTTTAAATATGTGTCACTATCACAATTTGCTTATTTGATTAGTAACTTAGAAACAGTTAAACTTAATGTTTAAATTCCTCAATATTTTCTAAAACTTGATTTCCCCAGGTTTAAACTGGATTGTGCATCCCTGATTTTCAATGTGGTCTCTGACTTTTGCATGAAGTGTATTGAAAGTGAGCAGTTAAAATTGGGCTTACAGAGATTATCAAACTTCAGTGTATTAAGGGACTCACCGACACGCTGAGTGGACATCATGCGGGGCACCTGGGAGGCAGGGCGCATGGTGCTGAACGTCTGAGGTCTGGGAGCAGACGGGCGCATCGTGCCAGGCATGTTCTGGAAGTCTGTAAGGAAAAATCTTGTTTACAAAGGCACTTGCAATGGAAGTTAATTTTTGGCCCTAGAAAGGTGGAATTTTAGAAAAGCATGTAGAAAAATTCTTCTGTTAAATGTTGTGTATTATTTGAGCTGTAAAGTTGTTTAAATCTTTTTTTTTTACAGTCGCTTTAAGATTTGTTGACCATCAGCATGGCAGTGGAAGTTGTAAAATTGGATAGAACTAAAGTCTGTCTAGTAATGCAGTCCACTGTCAGTCATCTTGGGAATGCTCTCAGGAGGCTATTTCCAGTCATACAAGTGCAGCGACTATCTACTTGAATGGGGAAAGACCGAAATCTCAAAAATGGTTTGTCAAGATTACGATCAAAGAACATATTTCAAATTAGGAATAACATCTGACAATACTAGAATCATAAATTGAGCATCTTTACCTCATATTATGCAAAAATAAATAAATAAATAAAACATTTCCAGTTTAACTGAGTATGCACGTTCTTGAGTTGAAACTCTGATAGGATTTATATCTTTAAGTTAATAAGTTTAATATTAGGGGTGTGTGAGACTAGTTGACTAAATGGATCTGATGCTGCTAGTCGACACAGGAATTACTAGTCGGTTAATATTTTTCCCCATAAACTGTTCAACATTTTTTACACATTTACGTTTAGCTTGATATTATTACAAACACTGCACTTAAATTACTGTCATGTTAATGTATCACATTTGAAATATAATTATACAACAAATATTATCAGGAGCAGTTACAAAGTTTCATTTCACCTCAGGCTGTGCGTGCTTCTTCCCTCTCTCACTCGCGTCACGCATGCAAAACAATTCCCTCTTGCAAGACAAGCAAACTCAGCAAAGTAGCTCTGAAATCACTTTGTTGGTGGTGCGGGAAGCGGATTTCTGCAACGTTGGCTTCTTCTTTAAATCTGTGCTTGCTGGAAAGTTATTTTCCAGCCAATCTGGCTATTTCAAGTGCAGGATAGCCGCCTAATGTGTGTCAAGCCCTGTCTTTCACCAGTCCATTTCGACTTGTTCATTTTGGTCATCAAAAAATGTATGCTTTTTAGTCAGCCTAGGCAATGACTGTTTTAGACAACGTATGCCATAGGCTATTTTCAGTGAGGAGCCAACTGCTTAACAAGTTAAACTATCTTTTATTCTGTGTGCATGTCATGTTTAGAATACATTAGGTTTATTGTAGGCTACATCACAGGCCTATTTTTTATATTTTACATAGTAACTGTTTTTGGTTATTGCTTTTAACAGAACAGTTGTCATATTATATCATAGGCTAATACATGTTGTGAAATACTGTACACGCAACATTTCCTAGATTTTTTTTTTCGATCATAGATTTGGCTTACCTGTAAATTATTTTCAATAATGTCCTGACTGTTTAACTTTTATTTGGTGAATTCTGTTTAAAACAGGCTATTAGTGTTGCTCTATTGGTACTACACTATTCATTCAATTGTCGATTCGGTGAATGTGTGTCATATTCTATGTTTAATGTACAATGATCATAACGCAAGTCAAGCACGTTGCTGATAAATGCCCTTTTAAGCAGAATTTAGTGCCGGATTTGGCTGTTGGAATAGATTAAGTGTTTTAAATGGGATGCATAAACACGTTTAAACATCAGTGAAAATAGTCATCCCGCACATCCTAAGTTAGTGATTTTATCTAACTAAAATCATGTTAAGACACATTTTGTTTACATCTTATGGCAATACTTTTGAAATAGTGAGAATTTTAAAGTTAAAGGATGATCCACATTTACTTCCACTGTAAGTGTCTCACTGTAATCCAGATTTTTGCTTTTAGTTTTTTAAGGAAGGTGAGCCGAAAACGTTTGTGGTAATCAACAGAATGCCACAAACGCTGTCGATTGAGCTTAACTTGTATTGAACCAGGAATATTCCTTTAATACTTTGTTTTGCTTGAGAAGTTCATGTGGCACATAAAGCTTTCTTTTCGGGTGCAGATTTGACTGTTGACTTACGCTGAGGCCTGACACCCTGTGTAGTCCAGCGAGGGCTGGGTCGGAGCTGGGCGAGCTGACTGGTTGGGTAATATGCAGCTCGGTTCTGGGCCTGTGTGTAAAGAACACCATTAATATAATAGAAGGAAACTGCAAAACAAATGACAATCAATCTGTTGCGCTTACTTGTGGAATAGCAGCCATGAAGTATCCTGATGGCGGTGCAGGTTGGTAGGGGTTGATAACAGGGTTTGGCACCGCACGGACACTGGCCATCCTCTGCATGTACTGGTTGGTGAGATGGGCCTGCCGTTCCTCTTTGCGCTGAGCTAGAGCCACATAGAGCGGCTTAGTGGCCACAATACGGCCATTCATCTCAGTCACTGCCTTAGTGGCTTCCTCAGGAGAAGAGAAACAGACAAAACCGAAGCCTTTACTGCGACCACCGTCCATCATGACCTGCAACGGAGGAGAGGAGGGTTTTAATAATTGGTCCATAAAAAGTTATGGAAAAAATCTTAAAAGCAACATTAAAATAAATAAAAGATTTTAGAAAGGTTTCAAAACCAACAACAGTTGCCTACAACAACAAAGCCTAAATAGCTTAACAGGGTTCCCACTCACAAATTTTAATCATTTTATGCGCCCAACAAGTGTAATATTTAAGATAAAACAATTTAAATCAAGCTTTTATTTTGCCATTTTTTGATGGTAGTTTCTCACCTCCAGATAAGCAGTTTGGTCCATTGTGATTATTAATCCCCGTAAAGCTGTGATTCAATTAAATAATTACATAGTCTGTATGTGCTGTGCAATTCAGAGTGCTCTCTGTCATCTCACACACATAAGAGCGCAAGTGATGATCACGATGAGGTGTTTTCACTGTATGAGTGGCCGTCTCTCACATTTATTTTGAAGCATGCATCACTTGCACATTATTTATTTATTCAATTAACTCAGAGGCTTTAGTTTAATTATCACACTAGGATACATTTTTATTTAATTAATTGTACATTAAAACATACATTTTTCTCAAAATATGTCGTATTCCATGACATTCTGCATTTATTGCTAATTATTTTATGACTAGATTCAGTGTTTTCCGCATACTACATGTGGTAACTGCAGGATCAGCTGACTCCGATCGTTGAATTATTAAAAATTTATTCAAATTCTGAGGTATTAAAGGGATAGTTAATCCAAAAATGAAAATTCTCTCATAATTTACTCACACTCATTATATTGCAGGTATGAAAAATAGAAAAATATCTCAGCTCAGTAGGTCCTTAACCTGTTGATACGCACCCCCTTTTTGAGGACAAACCATGAAAATGACATACCTGAACTTAAATGGTTGTACAGGTGAAACTCGAAAAATTAGAATATCGTGCAAAAGTTCATTAATTTCAGTAATTCAACTTAAAAGGTGAAACTAATATATTATATAGACTCATTACAAGCAAAGTAAGATATTTCAAGCCTTTATTTGATATAATTTTTATGATTATGGCTTACAGCTTATGAAAACCCCAAATTCAGAATCTCAGAAAATTAGAATATTACATGAAATCAATAAAAAAAAAGGATTTTAAATACAGAAATGTCGGCCCTCTGAAAAGTATAATCATGCATATGTACTCAGTACTTGGTTTGGGCCCCTTTTGCATTAATTACTGCCTCAATGCGGCGTGGCATGGATGCTATCAGCCTGTGGCACTGCTGAGGTGTTATGGAAGACCAAGATGCTTCAATAGCGGCCTTCAGCTCTTCTGCATTGTTTGGTCTCATGTCTCTCATCTTTCTCTTGGCAATGCCCCATAGATTCTCTATGGGGTTCAGGTCAGGCGAGTTTGCTGGCCAATCAAGCACAGTAATACCATGGTCATTGAACCAGGTTTGGGTACTTTTGGCAGTGTGGGCAGGTGCCAAGTCCTGCTGGAAAATGAAGTCAGCATCTCCATAAAGCTTGTCTGCTGAAGGAAGCATGAAGTGCTCTAAAATGTCCCGGTAGACGGCTGCGTTGACTCTGGACTTAATAAAGCACAGTGGACCAACACCAGCCGATGACATGGCTCCCCAAACCAACACAGACTGTGGAAACTTCACACTGGACTTCAAGCATCTTGGATTGTGTGCCTCTCCATTCTTCCTCCAGATTCTGGGACCTTGGTTTCCAAATGAGATGCAAAATTTGCTCTCAAATTTGGAATTTGAGAGCGCTTGAGACGCTTCTGACGTTGTTTGTTGTTCAGGAGCGGCTTGACAAGAGGAATACGACATTTGAAGGCCATGTCCAGGACCTGTCTGTGTGTGGTGGCTCTTGATGCAGTAACTCCAGCCTCAGTCCACTCCTTGTGAAACTCCCCCACACATTTGAATGGCCTTTTCCTGACAATCCTCTCCAGGCTACGGTCATCCCTGCTGCTGGTGCACCTTTTTCTTCCACACTTTTCCCTTCCACTTAACTCTATTAATGTGCTTTGATACAGCACTTTGAGAACATCCAACTTCTTTTGCAATTACCTTTTGAGGCTTTCCCTCCTTGTGGAGGGTGTCAATGATGGTTTTCTGCACAACTGTCAGGTCAGCAGTCTTCCCCATGATTGTGAATTCAACTGAACCAGACTGAGAGACCATTTAAAGGCTCAGGAACCCTTTGCAGGTGTTTTGGATTAATTAGCTGTTTAGAGTGTGACACTTTGAGCCTACAATACTGAACCTTTTCACAATATTCTAATTTTCTGAGATTCTGAATTTGGGGTTTTCATAAGCTGTAAGCCATAATCATAAAAATTGTATCAAATAAAGGCTTGAAATATCTTACTTTGCTTGTAATGAGTCTATATAATATATTAGTTTCACCTTTTAAGTTGAATTACTGAAATTAATGAACTTTTGCACGATATTCTAATTTTTCGAGTTTCACCTGTATACACATTATGCATAAACATTAGTCATTTTTAAACATTAATAGCCCTTTTCTATCTATTACTTTTCCATGACTCAGCGTTTTCTAGGACGTGTGGGAACCTTGCTTTTTTTGGTTATTACTTAAGATTATGATCAGAAGGTTATTAGATGTTAAGATAGATCACAAAGGCAAACATTATTTGCAAAAGAGCGCACTGACGAATCAAGAACAGGAACATTAAATAAAGTGTGTAGATTTAGATCATATAGACAACATCCAGTTGGTTAATGAAGGTTCACTCTCATACCTTGGCACTGGTGATTGTACCAAAGGGAGAGAACTCTTTCCGAAGGCACTCATCATCAATGCCATCATCCAAGTTCTTCACATAGAGATTGACACCCTGTTAAAACAGCATAAAATGGTCAAATATCTGCATCTGTGAGAACATTTGTGTCACGCTTCTCCTAGATTTAAAGAAAAACTATCAAATGCTTATTATTGATGGTCCAATACAGCACCATAAAGGAGGCAATACATATTCTATAAATGATTGTACATAGCCATTTCTATCCCCATTATCCACAATGACAGAATACGGGGCCCATAGACTACTAATTCAATGTTGCAGCCATTTTGGCCAGTACGGTCCACAGAGGAAGCACTGAATTTGACAAGGCTGCAGGAGGCAGAATTCAAGCTCACTGACCTGGTAGCGAGTCATGCGATCCTGCTTCATCTGTTCAAACTTGCGCTTGAGCTCAGTCTGACGCTCCACTTTCTTCTGAGCACGACCCACATAGATGAGCTTCCCGTTCAGCTCCTTCCCATTCATTTCATCCACAGCCTAATGAATGACAGAGAAAAGAGAGTAAAGACACCGTGTATAATTGTTAAAAATCTTTCTATTAGTCCAGGAAACACAAACTCGGTTCCAAATCCTAGTGAACCGTCTCCTCCCATGCACTTTGCGTGAGAAGCGCCCTTTGTGTGCCGCAGGGGGTTGTGTCCTGTGTAGAACATTACAAATAAATCACTTCCATGTCATAAAAAGGTAGAGGGCTAGGTAGGCAGGAGGCAGCTCACTAGGTTCTGTAACAGATCCAAAGTCAATTATATTAATTTTACTGAATTCAATGACTGACCCTTTGGGCATCTTCATGCCTCTCAAAACTGACAAATCCAAAGCCTCTGGATTTTCCGTGTTCATCAGTCATGACACGGATGCTCATAGCATTACCTTATCAAATGTGAGAAATCAGTGAAATGTATTAGCATAGAGAGAATAACAATACAATTGTAAAACAGTAAAGTACCTCAAAGCTTACCATATTTGCTAAAGATGTCCTTGAGTTTGTCATCATCCATATCTTCCCCAAAGTTCTTTATGTAAACATTGGTAAATTCTTTCGCTCTTGCTCCGAGCTCAGCCTCCCTCTCTTTGCGAGATTTGAAGCGCCCCACAAACCTGGGAGCAACGGAAAGGAAAATTGAATAAGGGTATCTAGTGGCACTTAGCGGCGAAACTAGGAATGTCCTATTCCCAATTTGCTCTAAATCCTCATGGTGGCGTAGTGACATGCCTCAATGCAGGTGGCGGAGGACGAATCTCAGCTGCCTCCATGTCTGAGACCATCAAACCACGCATTTTATCATGTAGGCATGGCTGGTTGAGCGTTACCACGGAGAGATAGCGCGTGTGGAGGCCCACGCCATCCATCGCAGCATCTACGCAAAACTCACCACGCGAAAATGTTTTTTATTCATTGTATATTGTGATTCAAAACATTGATTTATTGATCTTGTTGTTTCACATACATCTGTACTGCTCCAGCCTCTTTATTTTCCCCATCAGTTAAAATAAAAATTATATTGTTTAAAAATATCATATGTGAATTGATTGCTAGTTTTATTAGTTTGATTTAATAACTCCTGATTGTTGCATTAAAAAAAGCATGGGATGGGTAACTCAAATTACTTTATATGTCGTAAGACTCAAATTCCATGTATCTATTTACAAATACCATATGTATTTCGTTTTATTCATTACAAAGTTTGATGGTTGCATCAAAAGCAGGTTGTAAAATCATAAAGATGCCGAATTAAAGGTGCACTCAACTCTGTAATGGCAGAAAAAATCTAAATAAAAACAAAGCATGTTTTCCAAAGTTTCTCACTCTATAAACACTACAATGATTTATTAATTTACATTTATATTCACATATATACACATGGAAGTAAACTGCAATTTTAAAATGGATTTTTACTCAAATCTAATACGAAAAATGGCACAAGGCTTCTGTGAATAATGAGTGATTAGATTGCTTCATCATCGACTTCATCAACCCGTTCACACCTGTTGCCTATACCATTTTAGTTTAGCTTTCATCAACTCAGGGTTTTAGGTACCATGAAAGTGATTAAGAGTTGATTTTGTGGATTTCTATGAGTCTAAAAGGTCTAAATTTAGATTTTCGGCAGAAGGCATTAGTCTTATTTAATTTAAATACACTACAATGTTTTTAATTTACCTTCTTGTCATACAATCTAAAATATCTATGAAAATATAACCATAATATAGTATAATATTAGGTCATCTATAAAACAGCTAGTAAGGTGGATTAATATTATACCTGCCAATAATTACAGATTTTAAAATATTAAAAGGTTCATCACACCTTACGATGGCTATAGAAATGGATGACTGCCTCCCAAACTCCTTTGTTACAAGGACTAAGAGATTAACAAGTATTTCAACAAGAAATTTTATATAAGCGGTAAACAAAATAAGTCTTTAAAAAATATGTAATTGTATTGCATACTAATTATTGCATACAGTATTTTAAGTGCTTACTTTTTAATTATCCAACAGCCTATATTAAAAATGATCCAATGATCTCTTATCCAGCTGTCTCCTCCCCTCCCCAACCTTGCCCTGTTTCCATCCCTGCTCCCTGGAGATTGGGGGGTTTTCCCCCCCAACCCTGCTCCATTGGCCCGGGGGGTTCCAGGTACCTCAACCCCACCTTCTGTGTCTCCTTCCCTTTCTTGCCAGGATGAAGTTTATACTGAATCATTAAAGAATGGAAAGCTTCCCTCAACCATGACGCAAGCCCAGATCAGTCTGATTCTTAAAAAGGACAAAGATCCGAGTGAATGTAATTTACCATCCAATTTCCCTGATCCAGCTAGATGTTAAAATATTGTCAAAAATCTTAGCTAACCGATTAAGTTATGACATCTCTTGACATACATATAGATCAGGAGGTGTTTATTCAGGGCAATAACTCTTCTGATAACATTGTTTCATCAATCTAATCTGGACAAGGGGGCCTGGGTACCTCAGCAAATATTGATGCCACCACTGGATTCGCGAGTTCTGGGGGAAGGGTTATTTTTTGGGGGGAAAGGGTTATAATTTTAGATAATTTGATTCCACATTATCTGTTGTGTTTATTTAAGTTGTTGTATGGAATCAATACAATTGTTAATAACAATTTAAATAAAAAAAATAACTAAGGGATTTTGGCATATTCTCTTGAATCCCATATCCTGAGAAAAAAATGGCCTTTTCCACTCAGTTCGGCTTACACCAATTCGTAACTCTTCTATTCAGTTTGTTTGGGACCCTGGCAACGTTTCAGCGACTCATGGACAAAGTCCACACGCTGTGTATGCCTCTGGCTGGATGATATCATTATCTATAGCAACAATTGACAGTGGTACATCCAGCATCTGAGGGCTGTCCTGAGGTCGCAGAGGCGGGCAAGACTCACAGCAAATCCAAAGTAGTGTGCAATTGGGAGGGTGGAAGTATGGTATCTGGGCTTCCACTTGGGTCACGGACAAGTGCGTCCCCAAATTGCTAAGACAGCAGCTATCGCGGCTTGTCCAAGGCCTAAAAAGGGGGTGAGACAGTTCCTGGGGTTGGCTGGTTATTATCAGAGGTTTGTGCCTAATTATTTGGACATCACCAGCCCACTGACTAATCTCACTAAAAAGGGAGTGCCAGACACAGTCCAGTGGACGGAGTCATGCCAACAGGCTTTCTTACGAGTAAAAGACACTTTGTGGTGTTTCACTGTTACATTCCCTTAATTTCTCTCTCCCTTTTTTTTTTTTACAGACGAATGCATCAGACAGGGGAATGGGGGCTGTGTTGTCCCAGGTAATGGAGGGTGAGGAGCACCCAATGCTGTATATTATCCAAAAGTTCCTGGTAAGAGAGACTAGGTACAACACGATCGAAAAAGAGTGTCTAGCCATCAAGTGGGTGGTCCTCACTCTCCGGAACTACCTGCTTAGGAAGTCCTTGACCCTCTGTTCGGACCATACCCTACTCCAATGGCTCCACCACATGAAGGATACTAATACGCGGATCACTCGTTGGTATCTGGCACTTCAGCCCTTTAAATTCAAGGTGGTCCACAGGCCAGGGTCGGTGGCAGACCAGACGTTTCCCCAGCGTGAGTAGGGCAGTGGGGGTATTTGGAGGTGAAGGCATGGCCGATTGCTGTGCTGTGGAGAGTGAATCAGGGGAGATGAGTGGTGAATGATTTCTACCTGTGCTCAATAACGGTCTTGAATTTCAGTGTGTTGGCTGCTGACGTGTTTGAATTTAAGTTTCACTGTTGAGCTTTAAGCAAACATGTTTATTTTTGTGAATAAAGGAGTGACATTCCTAAGTTGGAATTGCTGTCCCACATCCTCATTCCTGAACCTCATGACAATATGTTAAATGTGTTGTTGAATGAATGTATATGAGGAGTTAACAGCAGTTAAGAAGATAAGTTTACACATCCCTTGTCAAATATGCAAAATGATCATTATTTAAATATATATATATATATATATATACATACATACATACATACATATACATATACACACACACAGACACATATATACATACATAAACATGCACTTACATACACCCATTACAAAATTAAAACCACCTGCCAAATATTGGGTAGATCCCCCTCGTGCCACCAAAACAATGCCAAACTGCATCTCAGAATAGCATTCTGAGATGGTATTCTTCTCACCACAGTTGTACAGAGCAGTTATCTAAATTACCGTAGACTTAGTCAGTTCGAACCAGTCTGACCATTCTCTGTTGATCTCTCTCATCAACAAGGCATTTCCGTCCACAGAACTGCCGCTCACTGGATGTTTTATGTTTTTGGCACCATTCAGTGTAACTTCAAAGACTGTTGTACATGACAATCCCAGTCGATCAGCAGTTACAGAAATACTAAAACCAGCCTGGAACCAACAATAAAATAAAATTATGCAGATATGGTCAGGAGCTTCAGTTAATGTTCACATCAACCAACAGAAGGGGGAAAATTTTGATCTAAGTGATTTAGACCGTGACATGATTGTTGGTGCCAGTCGGGCTGGTTTGAGTATTTCTGTAACTGCTGATCTCCTGGGATTTTCACACAGAACAGTCTCTAGAAATGACTCAGAATGGTGCCAAAAAACAAAACATCCAGTGAGAGGCAGTTCTGTGGATGGAAATGCCTTGTTGATGAGAGAGGTCTACAGAGAATAGCCAGACTGGTTCAAACCGACATAGACTACAGTAACTCAGATAACTGCTCTGTACAACTGTGGTGAGAAGAATAGAATCTCAGAGTAGCATCTTTTGGCGGCACGAGGGGGACCTACACAATATTAGGCAGGTGGTTTTAATATTGTGGCTGCTCGGTGTATATATATGTAGTATATATAAACATATACAGTGCATCTGGAAAGTATTCACAGCGCTTCACTTTTTCCACATTTTGTTATGATACAGCCTTATTCCAAAATGGATTAAATTCATTATTTTCCAAACAAACAATACCCCATAATGACAACATGAAAGAAGTTTGTATGAAATCTTTGCAAATTTATAAAAAATACAAAATGAAAAATATTACATGTACATAAGTGTTGACAGCCTTTGCCATGACACTCAAACTTGAGCTTGGGTGCATCCTGTTTCCACTGATCATCCTTGAGATGTTTCTACAAATTGATAGGACTCCACCTGTGGTAAATTCAGTTGATTGGACATGATTTGGAAAGGCACACACAACAGTGCATGTCAGAGCACAAACCAAGCCATGAAGTCCTAGGAATTGTCTGTAGACCTCCGAGACAAGATTATATCGAGGCATATCAAGGGTACAGAAAAATTTCTACAGCATTGAAGGTCCCAATGAATAGAGTGGTCTCCATCATCCGTAAATGGAAGAAGTATGGAACCACCAAGACTCCTCTTAGAGCTGGGCGCCCAGCCTAACTGAGAGATCGGGGGAGAAGGGCCTTAGTCAGGGAGGTGACCAAGAACCCGATGGTCACTCTGACAGAGCTCCAGTGTTTCTCTGTGGAGTGAGGAGAACATTCCAGAAGAACAACCATCTCTGCAGCACTCCACCAATCAGGTCTGTATGGTGGAGTGGCCAGACGGAAGCCACTCCTCAGTAAAAGTTTTGCTAAAAGTCACTTGAAGGATTCTCAGACCATGAGAAACAAAAATATCTGGCCTGATGAAACAAAAATTGAACTCTTTGGGCTGAATGGCAAGCGTGGAGGAAACCAGGCACCGCTCATCACCTGGCCAATACCATCCCAATAGTGAAGCATTGTGGTGGCAGCATCATGCTGTTGGGATATTTTTCAGCAGCAGGAACTGGGAGACTAGTCAGGATCGAGGGAAAGATGAATGCAGCAATGTACAGAGACATCCTTGATGAAAACATGTTCCAGAGCGCTCTAAACCTCAGACTGGGGCGAAGGTTCATCTTCCAATAGGACAACGACCCTAAGCACAAAGCCAAGATAACAAAGGAATGGCTACGGGACAACTCTGTGAATGTCCTTGAGTAGCCCAGCCAGAGCCCAGACTTGAACCCGATTGAACATCTCTGGAGAGATCTGAAAATGGCAGTGAACTGATGCTCCCCATCCAACCTGATAGTTTGATAGGTCCTGCGAAGAAGAATGGAGAAATTGCCCAAAAATAGGTGTGCCAAGCTTGTAGCATCATACTCAAAAAGACTTGAGGCTGTAATTGGTGCCAAAGGTGCTTCAACAAACTATTGAGCAAAGGCTGTGAATACTTATGTACATGTGATTTTTTTCGTTTTTTTTTTTTATTTTTTATAAATTTGCAAAGATTTCAAACAAACTTCTTTCACATTGGCATTATGGGGTATTGTTTGTAGCTAATAATGAATTGAATCCATTTTGGAATAAGGCTGTAACATAACAAAATGTGGAAAAAGTCAAGCGCGTGAATACTTTCCAGATGCACAGTAAACTGTAAATTACTGCCCTGAAGGTGATTTCTGATAAACGTATTAATACAAACATCCACAGGAAACAGAATAGCAGCTGAGCCCATACAATGAATGCCGCCCAGAAACTCACACACCCCGGGCCCCCAGCATGGCATACCCACTCGCTTCTTCCATAAAAGCTGTGCCTGAGTTTCTGGCCTTTGCTCATACAATCACTGCAATTTCCTTTTTTTCCACCATGCTTTCTTACTTTCTCTGCAAACCTCTGTGCCCACACACCAGTGGCCACATGATGTAGAGATACAGCTTTGACACTCTTGAGAGCAAGTAGAAACCCATACAAAACAAGAAAATAAATACAAAAAGAAAAATGCATAACTCATCGCCCCACATGGAGGTGACACATCACACTAAGGGACAAGTGCATGCAAATGCCAGGAGCACGGGGGAACCAAGGGAGTCCTAAACCTTTCTGTCCTGTGGGATACATGCCATATAGTGTTGTCAAAAGTACCGGTACATCGGTACCAAATCAGTACTAAAATAAAAAAGATGCAACGATACCAGTAATTCTACAGCACCGGTAGTACCGTGCACCGACTTAATTCGGTACCTGCACCAGTCTTACTGACAAATGACTACTTTTAAATGTTCACATGCTCATTTGAGCATGCGCTCTGTTACTCTTTTTACAATGAAATACACATACTCCAAGAGCACAGCGACAACTCTTCCTAGAAAAACTGGAAAAACTATAGAAACTGCAGGCCTCTCTCGCATCAATAAAGGTCACTGTCCATGACTCCACTATCAGAAAGACACTGGCCAAAAATGGCATCCATGGAAGAGTGGCAAGGCGAAAACCACTGCTAACCCAGAAGAACATCAAGTCTCATCTGCATTTTGCCAAAATACCTTGATGATCCTCAAAGCTTTTGGGAGAATGTTCTTTGGACTGATGAGTCGAATGTGGAACTGTTTAGAAGAGGTCCCATTAAATCTGGCATAAATCAAACACAGAATTCCACAAAAAGAACATCATACCTACGGTCAAGCATGGTGGTGATAGTGTGATGGTGTGGGGATGCTCTGCTGCTTCAGGGCCAGAGCGACTTGCATTAATTGAGGGGAACATGAATTCTGCTCTCTACCAGCAAATCCTAAAAGAGAATGTCCGGTCATTAGTCCTTGAGTTGAAGCTCACGCACAACTGGATTATGCAGCAAGACAATGATCCAAAGCATAGGAGAAATTCCACCTCTGAATGGCACAAAAGAAGTTAAATTCAAGTTTTGGAGTTGCCTAGTCAAAGTCCTGACTTGAACCCAGTTCAGTTCATGTTCAAAGACCCTTCAATGTGGCTGAACTAAAGCAGTTCTGCAAAGAAGAGTGGGCCAAAATTCCACCACAGCGTTGTGAAAGACTGGTCTCCAGTTATCAGAAGCATTTGGTTGCAGTTGTTGCCTCTAAAAGGTGGCACAATCAGCTATTAAGTTTAAGAGTGCAGTTAGATTTTCACATGGGTGGTATAGGTGTTGGATAACTTTTTTAAATCAAATATATATATATATATATATATATATATATATATATATATTTTTTTTTTTTTTTTAACTGTATTTTGTGTTTACTGAGGTTAACTTTGTTTCATGTTATATCTCATTTGAAGGTCTAAATTTTTTTTTAATTAAAATTACACAAACATATAAGAAATCAGGAGTGTGGCAAATACTTTTTCACAGCCCTTAATATTATATTATAGATTATGTAAATATACATACACTCATGTATATATATACATACATACATACATATATCACTGATTAATATAGATTGAAATTTTCACACTCGTTTTATGTGGCATCAATTCACCAAAATAATATCTGTCTATTCCATAATATGCAATAGTTGTGTGGTGTGGGACATTAAGTCAGTTGACAGATTTCACTGTGGTATTGATATCTAGATATTAAAGGAGTGGAATGAATAGTAGTGCAAATTTATGTAGTTGGTTTTTACACAAAGCAGTTTGTCTCTCGTTAGTTATATGGTGTCTTAGTAATTGCTGCCTTTGTGTGTCGAAGAGATTTGTTTTATTTTTCCAATTTAGGAGAATTGTTTGCTTGGCGATAGCTAGAGATAAAAGTAGGGGAGTTGTGTGTTCAACTAAGGGGATTATTGTTGAAAGGCCACCTGAGAGGCATATAGATGGAATCGCAGGAATATTGCAATTGAATAAAGTTGATATTTTAGTGATAACTTTCCAGAATGAAGCTACAATGAAGCTACTATTAGTTGCATGTTTAAATTTTTATTGAAACTGAAAGTTTTTATTCATTTGATTCCACATGGTATTATCAGAGGTGATGTCGAGATCCTGTTCCCATTGTGTGATTTGTATGGAGCATGTTGTTTCTATAGATAAGAAATAGTTTATGATTATTTTGGAGAGTTACTGATTTTGTTTAATATTTAGTGGAGATGGGTTAATTGTACATTTCAATTGTTGTTTTGATGACACTTTTTAGTTATATTATATTTCTTAGACAGTTCTGAAAATGTTATTAAATTATTATCAATGTATCAGCAGCAATATCACCCTGCACACCCACATAGTGGTACTGTCCAGTGAGTTAGTAAGCAACAAAGCAGCAGGAGAGAGTTTGTTTGCAGATTTTCTTTATATTATACAGCTTTTGTTCTGATTTTTTCATGCATTTCTTTTATTGAAATGTCAGTGATCATTTCTGTTGTTGTTTCTGAGATTTATATTACGGACAGATAGCATGGCTATACGATGGCTATACTATAACGATGACAAGAAAGGAAATGGACACAAAGAATGAAGGAGAGGAGTAAAGACAAAGTTTGGCAAACTGTGAATGACAAAAGAAAGAGAAATGACAATGAGAAAGGACATGGAACAAGCAAAGGTTTAGGAAGTGAACGAAAAGAGAGTGGGAAGAACTGCGGAGAAGTGAACGGAGAACAGAGAGTGAAAGAAATACTGCAAGGAGATAACAGTAGAGGTGGAAGGAACTGAGAATGTTTCCATGATGGAGTTATTGAAAGGGGTGAAGGAGCAGTGTGGAGAAGTGATGGGCGCAGAGTGAGAAGTGAAAGGATTTATGAACAATGAAAGGCAAAGAGGCAAAGAGTAAACTAATGGATGGGGGCAAGAATAAAAGGAGCGATGGTGCATGCCAGAGACATTATTAACAATGAGATGGTGGTGTCTTTTATCAATTGGTGTATCTAGAAGACGAAAAGATATTCACTAAACTGGAGGAGTGGGGAGTAAATCCGCTTTCAGCAATCAAATGGCGGGTATGGCCTGGAACAGAGACAGCTGATGGAACAAGATTTCTAAAGGTTCGTTTCACTGAGTATGTACATTCAGAATATTTTCGTGTTATTCCCGATAGACAAGTGCATGTCTGTAGACTATGTATTAAACCAGGGCTCATATTCAGAGAGTGCCATGAGTTTAAATGCTTCGAATGTGGCTCTCACTATGTGAGAATGTGATGATCGAAGGGGAGAAGAGAGAGTGGAGGAAAGTGGACAAGAAGATGATGGTGAGAGGAGAGAATATGAGTAGCCGGAGGAGCAGGACGAGGTGGAGAGAGAGAGATGAAGGGCTAAGGGCAAGGCTAGCGAAGGTGGAGATAAAATGGAAATGGAGATATAGAGCTGAAAGTATGAGTAAGGATGGCAATGATGAGGAGGGGATGGAGCAGATGGGAGAAAGTGAGGAGGGAGAAGAAGGTGGCAAGAAGGAGAGAGAAGTAGTGGCGGAAATGAAAGAGATGGTACAAGAGCCAAGATCAAGGAGTGGAAGAGTAAGGAGGAGAGAGAAGTTGGTTTGAGAAGGGTGAAGATGACAACCAAGAGATTGAGAAAGGCAGAGAACGACAGAGAACGAGCTAAACAGATTAAAGAACAGTGATCTGGTATGTGATGTTTGTTTAAAAAAAAAAAATTTCAACTCTTTTCTTTGTTTGTTTGCTCTCGTAGTCAATAAACTGCAATTAATGTAAATTTATTTAAGGGATTAAGGGATAGGAAGAAGATGTAATGTTTGTTTATTTTTCGAAGTAATATTATTTGTTTACAAGAAACTAATTGGGATGACGATAAGGTGAGAGAGGAGTTGAAGGGAGACATATATTATAATAACGGGGCTAGGAATGCAAGGGGGGGTAGCAATAATTAAAAAAAAAGACAGTGTAGAAGATATAAAGGAGGTGTACAAGGACCAGATAGGAAGAATATTAGTAATTGAGTTAAAATATAAGACAGAATTTAGATTAATTAATATATTTGTTCCAAACATAGAAATAGATAGGAAATAAATTATAGAGATGTTAAAAATTTTAATTGTGGGGAGGTGTATTGTAGTAGGGGACTTTAATATTAAATGTATTAGGTTTGATGTAGGGAAGGGGGTAAAATTTAGATGGGAGAAAGTGAGGGCGATGTTGATGGAGGTGATGAGAGATAAAGGACCTATAGATGTGTGCAGTTGAAAACCCAGGGAAGAGAGAATTCACTAGGAGACAGATGAGGAATGGCATTTTAAAACAGAGTAGAATACATTGTGTTAGTACAGGGGGAAATTTTTAGATATATAGATGGAACAAGGCACCGGGAAAATAGTTTTAAGTGATCATAATGGGGTTAGGTAAAATGTTAAAGTAGGGAGTGAGGGGGTAGGGGGAGGAATGTGGATTTTGAATGCGGGGAATATTGAGGAGGAAGAAGAATGAGCAATAGATTAGGGGCATTTTAAATAAGGAAAATGAGATGATGGAAGAATATAAGGCAAGAGATAGGATAGATGATAGTATAGGGGACAGTTGGGAGGAGATAATTAATGAAGTAAAACTAGTTAGTATTAGGCATAGCAAGAAAAGGAGATAAAAGATGAGGATGGAAAAGAGGGTATTGAGAGAAAGATTGAGGGTGGAGTTGAGCAGAGCTGAAGATGATGAGGGATACAGTATGAAAAAATATGTTGAGGTGAAGATGGAATTAGAGAAGTATGAGAAAGAAATGAAAAGGAGCAATCCTGAGAAGTAAGGCGAAGTATACGCTGGAGGGTGAAAAGTGCACAGGGTACTTCCTAGGACTGCAGAAAAGGAGGCAGAGTAGGACATACATAAATGAAATAAACAAAGGAGGGAGTGGCAATAAAAGATTATGTGGATATATATTGGAGAGGGTCCAGGAGTTTTACGGGGAGTTATACAAGAGAGGAGTGGAGGAGAAAAGTATAGATGAAGTTCTAGAGAGTGTGGAAAGTGAGTTGAGTGAAGAAGATAGGAGGCGGTGTGATAGGAAAATAGATGAGAAGAAGTGATAGAAGCTATAGACAGATTAAGAAGTGGGAAGAGATGGGATAGGAATAGATTGGTATAAAGTATATAAAAAAGAGATAGCACCAATACTAGTGGAGGTATTTAGGGGGATGAAAAGAACAGGGATAGTGCAGGATAGGATGGTAGAGGGGGTGATAATGTTAGTGTATAAGAAGGGGAATAAATTAGATTTAGAAAATTATAGGCCAATCAGTTTATTAAACGTGGATTATAAAATACTTACTAAATTATTAGCAAATAGGATAAAAAGAGTGATAGGGGATAGGGGACATAGTTCAACCAATGCAGAGTTATAGCATACCAGGTAGGGATATAGTGGATACAATAGGGACAGTTACAGATGTTATTGAGTATATGAAGCAAGAGAAGATAGGGGGAATAGTGTTAAGTATAAATTGGAACAAGACCTTTAATAGAAGAGAGCACAAATTTTTGAATAGGACATTAGAGAAATTAGTTTTTGGGGGGAGAATGGTGGGATGGGTTAAGAGACTGTATGGATGTGCACAGAGTTGCACTCAAATAACAAAATATTAACAGACACATTTGAGGTGGGGAGGTCGGTGAGGCAAGGTTGTCCACTACCTGCATTATTATATGCTATTGTAGTGGAAACCCTGGCCACACTAATCAAAAGAGACAAAGGGTAGAAGGGATTGAATTGCCATTTGGAGGGAGATGCGTAATAAACCAATATGTGGATGACACAACAATCACTGTGAGGGAGGGTGGAAGATTGGTAAGGGTTTTAGAGTTAGTAAGGAAGTATGGGAGGGCATCCGGGGCTAAAATAAATCAAGACAAATCAGAATTAATGGAGAGGTAGAGAAAATAGACATGGGATTTAGAGTAAAGGAAAAGTATATGAAGGTGTTGGGAGTGCACTTAAGGGTGGAAAGTAAGAATGCGATGGATGTGACGTGGGCAGGCGTGATAAAATAAGAATGGTATGCAGAGTGTGGAGAGGGAGGAAGTTAAGATTAAAAGGAACAATAATTGTTGTTAAAAGTCTCTTGTTATCAGTATGTGATGAGTGTTATTGAAATGCCAGAGTGGGTAATGAATGAGTTAAACAAAATTGTGTGTGATTTTATATGGGAAGGGGGTGAAAATTGCACAGAAAACACTGGTGGGGAAGAGGTGGGAAGGAAGTTTAAATCTGATGGACTTGTAAAAAACTCTACAAGAATATATGGTAGAGAAGTGGAACTATGGGTGGAAGGAATTTTTAAGGACATACATTGATGATGTAGGAGAAATAGGTGGTAATGGCTGGTGCATGGGTTTTAAACAGTCAATGACTATATGGATACCAGAAATTTACAGGAAGGTGCTGGAGGCATGGAGGCGTTTTCTCCCTAACATAGATTGAGTGTGATGGAATATAAATGTTTGTAAAACAACCTCTGTTTTTAAATGAAAAGTTCTAATACACCAACAAAATGTTAAATGAATCCAAATTCATGAAAGGTTGTATAAAGCAAGTAAAATACATTATTTATGAGGTAATTCCAGGATTTCTCAGAGTGAATTACAAATATGATTCTGAAAGTGAATTTGAGGGGATGGAAAATAAAGAAAAGGTAAATAAAATATATGAACGAATAAAATCATGTATACACGTGAAATAGGCTACTACCATTAAAAGACTATGTTTAAATAAAAAAGAACAATGTATGCCTGAGATTTATGTGATGGAAGATGAAGAGAAATGTAAAATAAACGATAGGAGTGTGAAAAAAAGTGTGTAGATGGCTAATAAATGAAGTGCTAAAAAAGCCAGCAGCGGAAAAAGTGTGGTGCAGAGTGTTTGAAGTAAGGTAAAATAAGGTAAATGTAAAATATAACAGCATAGAATGTGAGAATTATGATTTCTAAAAAAGGCATAACAGAATTTATACAAATGTGGTGTTAAATAAAATATAACAATGATGCAAATGTGATGTGTGATGTTTGTAGCGGTGGTCTGATTATTTTTTGGAATGTGACGCTTTAAGTTGATTTTTTGAATTTTTTGAAAGCACTATTAACAGAAAACTGGGATGTGGAGTTTGATTCAGAGGAAGGGTGGAAGAAAATGTTTTAGTTTGGTTTGTTTGAAAAAAAGTAAAATTTTGTCTAATTAATTTTGTTTTACACCATGCCAGACATGCGGTCGTTTTCTGAAGGAACTTTGCACACTTTGAAGGGATGGCAGTAAAAATAAAAATTATTTAAAGCAATAATGAAGAGAGACGATGAATTGATCTGTGAATATGGAGGGAAGGAGGTAAAATAAGTATGAATCAGTTTACTTATGAAGGGGAAGCAGGAGGAATCTGCAATAACTTGTAAAAATTAGGTTTTATTTTTTTGTGTTATATGATTTTGGTGTTGTAAATGAGATTTTGTGAAAAAGAGCTCTCTTTGGGTTGGGGAAATGTCAAAGACATACTGTATATAGGTATATATGATGTGAAATTATACTTTTTTTCTAGGATGTAAAAGTGTTTTCAAAGTATTGGTTCGGTCTTTAAATTTTATATTGAATTTATATTGAAGAAAAGTAGCTCAAGACTGGTTGCTGACTGAGTCTGCTCAGTACCAGGATGTGGAGACCTCCTGGGTAAACTAAGGTTGCTGTTGGAAGATGTATTAGGTAGTCCAGTAGGGGGTGCTCACCCTGTGGACTGTGTAGGTCCTAATGCCCAAGTTTAGTGATGGGGACACTATTCTGTAAAAAGGCACAGTTTAAAATTAAAAATCCCCGAACAATTATCGAAAGAGTAGGGGTGTAACGCCGGTGTCCTGGACAAATTCCCTCCTTGGCCCTTCTCAATCATGGCTTCCTAATAATCCCCATCCATTAATTGGCTCTATCATTCCAAACTCTCTCCTCTCCACCAAAAGCTGGTGAGTGGTGAGCATACTGGTGCACTATGGCTGCTGTCGCATCATCTAGGTGGATGCTGCACACTGGTGGATTTTGAGAGTCCCCTGTACACTGTGAAAAGCACTTTGAGTGTAGTGTAAGAAAAGTGCTATATAAATGTAATGTTCATTCATTCATTAATGTAGAGATTATGTAAATGTGTGATACCTTTTTCTATCCAATTTTTTTAACAAGTGGAGATTTATTTATGGTAAAATCTGGGTTATATCTGGTGTGTGGTGATCAAGAGTAACTGGTTATTTTGTAAATTTTCCACTATGATGTCAATATTGTCCACATAACTGTGTTATGGAATAAGTTGTGTTGTTACTAAGATGGGGTATGTCTGAAACAAAGATTTCAGTGCATACAGTTTGTTCTAATTGTAGCCGTGGGTTGTAGAAGTGATCATTCTTAGTCCATTTGCAAAGATATTGTAGTTGAGCTGCTAAATAGCAATAATACAAATTTGGTGCTGGTAGTCCTTCTTGGTATTTGCATTTTTGCATTCTAGGTTTCTTATTTTTCCAGTAAAATTTGCTTGTTATGCTGTCTAATTTATCAAAAAAGTTTTAGCCGGTTGAATTGGGATTATTGTGAAAAAGTAGTTCATTTTTAGTAATATGACCATTTTGAAAGTGGCTATTCCTCCTATGAATGTTTAGGAGTATTCCTCCTTGTAAGTTTATCCAATGATGTGGGTCATTTTCTGTTGTTTTTAAAGCTAGAGTAAACTAGTCTGAAGGGTTGGGGGAAATGTGTATGCCCAAGTATGTAATATTGCCCATTTTAAATGGAATGTCCGGTGGTATAGTCCTTTCAAATGTATGATGTACTGGAAGGATTATAGATTTTGTCCAGTTTATAGAATAGTCATATACTGTATATAGAATAATCAATAATAAGTTGAATGACTTCTGTAAGTGATCTATTTGGATTTTGTAGAGAAAGAAGTTGTAATATTTTATGGTTGGTATTTTTGGATGTGAAGCCTATTTATTATGTTGTCATTTTATCTTACGGCAGCAGCTAAGGGCTCTATGAATAATGCAGAGTAGTGGAGAGAGTGAACATCCTTGTCTCATGATACCTCGCTGTAATTGGAATGGTGGTGATATGATGCTGTTTGTGATGACTGATGCCATTGGTTTGCTGTATAATGTTTTGATCCAATTTATGAATGACTTTTCGAACCCAAACTTCTCCAGAGTTGTGTAAAGGAAGTGCAAGTTTATTTGATCAAAGATCTTTTTGGTGTGGAGTGATACGATGATTGTATTGGCATTTTGTTGTTTGCAGATGTTCATGGTGTTAAATAAACAACGTGTATTGTTCGATGAATGACATCCTTTGATAAAGGTTGTTTGGTCAGGGTGGATGCGAGATGGTATGACAGATTCCAAGCGTGTGTATAATACTTTACTGATTATTTTCATGTTTGTGTTAATGAGAGATAATGGCCTAGGGCAATAATGGCTAGTGCAGAAGAATGGGTCCTTCTTTGGATTAAGCAGAATTGAAAAATGCATATGTTGTGGTATGGAGGAATTGCCTTTGATTTCTGGTGTCATTCTCAAGAACAGTGGTGAAATTGTTGACTAGAAGTTTTCATAAATTTCTGGTGGGTAACCGTCAAGACCTGGATGACTACTGCTACTATTAATATAACAGACAGTGAAAAGCTTTTTCACAATTTTTCCTCATTAATATCGGATTTCTCACAATCAATCATCATAGAACACTAACACAACCATTAATCCAACATTATACAAAACTATTAATTTAGATCACATTAAAACATATGAATAAGCTTCGCCTGAGTGATATCTAGAGACTACACAATCCCACCTTGAGAGACAATTTATATTTCTCAATTTTTCATAATAGCATGCTTTTATAAACCATACTCATGTATTGATTTCTTTTTAACAAGCAATTCCATTATCCCAAACGTATCAAAAACAGCAACTAACCCAATTATCATATCTGATTAATCACCAGTTACACTTAAACTTAATGACAAAAAAATAAAACTAAATTCCACAACGATAGCGAATGAACATCTTTACTCCAGGATGAAGATTGTGTTATATGTTTAAGAGACTGGGCACCTTTCCTCAAAATAAATGAGGCACCAGGCATTTCTTCATCAGCACTCTGGGAAACAGCAAAGGTAGTATTAAGAGGGGAAATAATATGCTTCACATACAAACAAAAAAAAGAACAGAAACTAGAAAAGGACTTAGAAACCAAATTAAAATAAAATCACTCACTCACATTACAAAAACAGTGATTAAGATAATAATTTTTTTTTAACATGACATTAGGCTCTGGAAAAGTATCTTGACAACCTGCTCAAATGAAAAAGAGAAAACACTGATATCAACAATTAGAAATTCACAAGAATTTAATGAGACTTGAGCATTTTACAAAACTTTGTACAGCAATGAGAAAAAAGGAAATTAACAGAACTGATTTTTTTAAAATAACAGTTTTACCTACTTTAAATCCAATACAATTAGAAGCACTAGAAAAACCATGAACAGCAGATGACTACAAAAAAGCACTTTCCTCACTATCAAATAACAAAGCTCCAGGTCTTGATCATTACCAACAAGTTCTTAAGCTTTTAAAATGAATAAGCCTATGTGTTCTTGTTGTGCACCTACTGTATACGAATTCACTTACGAATCAATGTCAGCTGTTTTATTTTTTCTTATTACCTTCAGAATTTGTTTCCAGTAGTTCAAGCTCTCGAAGCCTCTACTGTATTTTCCAGTGTATTTTTTCAGCCTTTCGCAAAGAGGTAAATCCAGCTGACTCTCACGAGAAGTGAATTGCTCGCTCTCTCACCTTCCAAGTTCCATGTCCATGATTTGCTGTTAGCTGCAAATGTTACTCATTCATGTACACAAGCGCGTAAACTTATCTTAAACACAGGATCAAAGCACGAGTTGATAGAGAAAGTTGATGCACAGCATCATGGCACCAATTAAGCTTGATTGGATTGGTTCTCTCAACTCGAAACCAATCCTGGAACCCAGAGTTTGTTCAACGAGCTTCATGGTATATAGACCCCTGGTATTAAGATGCGACTCATTCACATGTGGTCAGACGAGACGCAACGGTTTACACCTGGTCGCTCAAATGCATGTCCTGTGACCATTTGTGTTCGCTTCAGATGTTCGTACTTCACATCTGTGTATCTGCATTTTGACATCAGCAAAACTAAAGAACTTTAACTTTTGTACATTTTCTGATCGGACAGTCATTTCCTTTTAAACCACTCTTAACCGGTAAAGTTTAAACTCTTGCTTGACAAGTGAAGGGTGGTGCTACACTGTGATCTGATCACAAAACATTTTAGACCCTGGTTATACCTGTATTTACCGCTGACCACTTGTGATCAGATCACCCAGAAAACATCTTATTACAAGGTGTAAACGGTAAGAATTACGAAACAATTTACTGAAATTAACACTTTAAACCAATTCACAAAATTGAATCAAACTTTCCATCTTGAATGCAGTTTTTACAAAAATTTAAATCAGAGACGTCAGTGAAGAGCACTTTTTGCAAGTCCCGTCTGGTCCAGCGAAGGTGGGTTTGTGCTCATAGGCAACGTTGTTGCCGATGATGTCTGGTACCTGGACCTGCCTTACAACAGCCCTCAGACCTGACAAGCCCTCAATACAGCCTCTCTCAGCCTACTGCGGACAGTCTGATCACTGATGGATGGATTGTGCATTCCTGGTGTATCTTGGGCAGTTGTTGTTGCCATCCTGTACCTGTCCCCCTGGTGTGTCATAGGTTGGCTCACAGTACAGACATTGCAATTTATTGCCCCGGCCACATCTGCAGTCCTCATGCCTTCTACAGCATGCCAAAGGCACATTCACGCAGATGAGCAGGGACCCTGGGCATCTGTCTTTTGGTGTTTTTCAGAGTCTGTAGAAAGGTCTCTTTAGTGTCTTAAGTTTTTGTAACTGACCTGAATTACCTACCATCTGTCTTAACCAGTGTTTCCCAACCTTACAACTAAAAAAAAAAAAAAATTCTACGGCACACCACTATCCCACATAGGCTAACCATCGTCAATATTTTTTCTTTTCAAGAACTTGTCCATGTTTTCTGTCCGTCTTAGACGTTTACTTCTAATGTTTGAAATTCAGCAATGAAAAAACAAAACAAAAAAAAAAAACAAGTCAAAGCAGATCTACGATATTATTACATTCACATTTATGCATTTGGCAGACGCTTTTATCCAAAGCAACTTAGTGCATTTATTACAGGAACAATCCCCACAGAGCAACCTGGAGTTAAGTGCCTTGCTCAAGGACACAATTGTGGTGGCTGTGGGGAAATCGAACCAGCGACCTACTGCAACCAGCGAACAGTTAAATAGTTGCCTATTTAAACTGCTGAGCATGGCTTTTATCAGAAAAGACCACAATAATAGACAAATAATAATCATTTTGAGTTTCAATAATGTTCTTTCGTCATTGTAAAGTGCATTTCACATGAGTGGACGTGTCAACGCTCCGTTCAATGCCAGCGTCAAGCATCGCATTGCCCTCCACATGACAAGAGTTGCAGAAAGCCTCACAGGGGGCGGTTTTACGAGTTTGCCATGTAAACAAGCACGGGGTGTGCACAATAAACATTGAAAACATATGTTGCTTTGATAGAGAAAGTAATAAAAGGACTTGTTTATGTTTAGGTCTAATGTTTTTTTTTGGTGAATTTAAATTAGTTCAATAACTGGGGTCTCCGATTTTCGTAAACGATAAGGTAATATTTAATTAAAAGAAATTGAGGCATTCGAAGTCTCTTCACAAATTTGAAAAGTTTTTAAATATTTCTTGTTGCTTAGTACTCTCAAAGACAAACACTTTGGTTTAAAGTGCCGTCCCTTCATAGACTTCAATGTATTCTGCAGTGCTGATGCGAGTCATGTGAAAGACCCTTAATGCGTATAAATATCACTCACTTTTGCACATTAATCATTGCTCTTCACAATCACAAAAGTGAACAATTATGGTTTTCAAAATTCTCTGAAAGGTGAGGAGTTTGGATCCCTGAAATTATAATTTTTTTTTTCATACATTTATTTTGTGGAATTTTATAATATTTCACGTCACACCTGTCAATCTTTCACAGCACTCTAGTGTGCACATTGGTTGGGGAAAAACTGGTCTTAACGACCCTTCCACAAGTACGTTCATTAATTGTTTATGGTTCATTGAACAAGCATGGAAAACATTGTTTAAACCCTTTACTACTTATTTGAATTTTTAACTAAATTATCTTTAAAATACAGTATCCTGAAAAAGGCCTTTTTTTGCGGAGCATGCACGCACACACAGTGTAGGTCCCCCTTGTGCAGCCAAAATAGCGCTGAGTGGTCAAGGCAGACCTCTGAAGGAGTCCTGTGGTATCTGGCACCAAGATGTTAGCAGCAGATCCTTTAAGTCTTGTAAGTTGCAAGGTGGGGCCTCCATGGATCAGAATTGTTGGACCAGCACATCCCATTGATGCTCAATCGGATTGAGATCTGGGGAATATGGAGGCCAAATCAACACCTTGAACTCTGTCATTTTCCTCCAAGTTCCTGATTGCGAGTCCAGAATTTTATCTGCGCTGTTTTAGATACTCAAATTTCATTCTGCCCCAGACCATGTATATTGGGTGATGGGGCAGTTATTAAAGTAGGTGACAAACATACTAAAATCTGGGTCCAAACTAGTGTAATGACTGGCAGAAAAAACAGGGGTGTGAAGTAACAAATTACAAATACTCATGTTACTTTAATTAGTTTTTCCCAGGAATTGTACTTTAAGTAGTTTAAAAATTGCATACTTTTACTTGAGTTCATTTTAAGTGCTGTAACTGTACTTTTATTGCACTATTTACCCACCATCTATGTTCGCTACTTCCCCATACTGATTTTATTTTTATAATACACTCTAGAGAGAGTCTCGTGACTCCCGTCGAATCAAATCACATACTTGAACAGCAGCTGTAGATTTGGCGCCAACTGTGGAGGATTCCTCACAGTTCAACACCCGAAAGGGCTTTTCGCAATGGAAATGGCCAATTGCATGATTGTGTCATGTGAGTTTAACTTGCTCAAGCCAGATATCAGCATTAATCCTGCCTCTAATTTTAAGAAACATATCAAAGGTAAATTTCATATTTCTGCTAGATTCTGTGTCTATTATGTAGCCTGTAATTTAACAATTCATTACTGAGATTGTTTGGTTGATGAGAGAGATTAAGGCAATTATATTAATAGGGCTGGGTGATAAAACAATCTTGATGTTTATCTGAGTAAAAAAAACAAAAAAACAAAGGATCGATATTGATGATAAAGTTGAGAGTAATTTTCTATACTTAGCCTATGATCTACATCTAGAACAGGGGTGTTTATTACATCAGTCACAATAGTAAGACAACCACTGGTTGGTTGAAATAGATGAAATATAAAAGATTGACTTTAATTCCTGACGTCTGTAGGTGCGTACCGTTTGATTGACAGGCGGCTAATGTTTGAGCTAGGGCTGGGCGATTAAAAAAAATTAGCAATATTTATCACGATAAAAAAAAAACAAAAAAAAACCTCCATGATATCGACGATAAGCTTTTGATTAATTTTCGATATTTAGCCTGTGTTCTACATACAGACATGCGTGTTGCTAAAAACGCTAGCGGTTTGGCTTTCTTATCGTATGTTTCCACTGGCGCGTAATGAGCAAATGTGAGCGAGCGCTTCCCTAGCGTTGGGAGTGGCTTTGTGTGGATTTCTTCCGTGTCAATGGAAACGCAGGCTCAGAATGTATGAAGTCGATACTGCCCCCGCTACACAGGTCACCGCGTTCTGTACCCCAGATTGAATCCATCTTGACTGCAAGACATCATGCCGACGGTTATGCCCATCATCTCTAGCGAGCAGCATGAAAAAACAACAGTGCTGGTTACATCATATCTGATCTTTCTGCGCTGTATTCTTGAATGTTTTTCTCTAGCACTGAAACACGATTCACCGATGCCCTGTCCCGGTCCGGTGCGCTTCCTCTTTTCCCCACATGTGAGCAAACATGAGGTTAGTGTTTCCAGAGCACCTTTAGATTATAAAAGTTTTTTTCTTTCTAAATTTTGTTTAATTAATCAGCATGTTCCAAGCCTTTAATAATAAACAAATAGATTTCTGTTCTAATTTTGTGAAATTATTTAGATTTCATCATCTCTGACAAGGATGAAAGACAAAACAATTACTAGTTTGTGGCCTAGTCTTTTTCACTTTAATGAAAATAGAAAAATGGTCCATTCAGACTTTTACATTTTAAAAAGTTTCTCTCTGGAGATACCCCTGAACCCCCATACAGTATCATTCCTCAGTCATAAGGGCTTCTATGCCCCCATACTTTGATATCTGTATGTAAAGTAATATGAAAATAATTTTATACACCTTCATTATGATTCAAAATGAACCGATCATCTTATCATCAGATCATATCCAAATGCACTCAATTGATAAACTATAAAATATTGTAATATTTTCATAGAAGATCCCTTGATGAGAAAACCACTCTGCTTTTGGCTGAATAACTTGAGTAGCTTTAAAAGTATTAATGTAACAGAATAAACAGTGACATTTTGAATAATAATGTTTAAATATTGTTCGTTTTTTTAATAATACCGACCCCCTGATGTAGTGTGTGTGTTAATTTGTATAATAAATTATTATTAATGCAGAGATGATAACATAATTTATAATTATGCTTCGCCTTTAACATGTTTTTTTTCCTTCGCCTGATAGAAAAGTTATCAACCTTTGCAGAGCAATACTTCAGGAAGAATATTCCACCAGTCACAAACTTCAGAAAATTGTGCATCATGCATTAGTATGAGAACATCAACAACTATTTCTGGGCTTAAAAGATACAAGAACTAAATCAATGGTGAACACTGTATCTCAAAGAGTACAATGTGCCCCCCCCCCCCAACCCCATGTGCTACTTAAAGAAATAGTTCACTCAAAAATGAAAATTCTCATCATTTACTCACCCTCATGCCATCACAGATGTGTATGATTTTCTTTCTTCAGAACAAAACAAATTAAGATTTTTAGAAGAATATCTCAGCTCTGTAGGTCCATACAATACAAGTGAATGGATGCCAAATTTTGACACACACAGTATAAAAGTAATCCATATGACTCCAGTGGTTAAATCCAAGTCTTCAGAAGCAATATGATAGGTTTGGGTGAGAAACAGACCAATATTGAAGTCCATTTTTACTAGAAATTCTTCACCCTGTACAGTTGGTGGCAATATGCATGAAAAAGGTGAATCACCAAAAACAAAAAGAAGAATGTGAAAGTTAAAGTGGAGATTGACTGAGCAGAGAGGAGAGTAAATTTATAGTAAAAATTGACTTAAATGTGGCTCTCTCACCCAACCAATCATATCTTTTCTGAAGACATGGATTTAATCACTGGAGTCACATTGATTGGGCTACTTTTAGAGGTTCAAAATTTTGGCACCCATTCACTTGTATTATATGAACCAAAAGAGCAGAGATATTTTCTAAAAATCTTAATTTGTGTCCTGCTGCAGAAAGAAATTCATAAATTAAGACTAAATTATGAGAGAATTTTAATTTTTGTGTGAATTATTTCTTTGAAGCCCGATGTGCCCCCTGTCCCAAACCACTGCTCTACCCCCTCTATTGTGCGGGACATAACGCACCAAGTGACCCTGCTTTTTTTAGTGGGTTTTCATATTAATTAATTTTTTTCCATTCCTTCCATTGTTTTGAACATGTTTAATGCGCAACAGTAACTCTCTCTGTCGGCATTAAGGAAAGTTTAGCCCCTACACATAAACTGATTTTAATGTAGTCGTTTCATACATTATGATACTGAAAATAACTTCGATCTTTTCTTTTCTGTAATCATGTCGCAATTTTATATTTTAAAAACCGATTCATGTAGTGTTTACAGTTTCATAGATAAGTGATGTATTTTAAAAGTTGTCAAATCACAAACACCTATAAAACACCTATATTTTTTATTCTTTCTGGCAAACAGCCATAAAAGGGAATGTAAATTACAGTGTGTAACATTTTTAAATTGCAGCATATAGTTTTTATTATAAACGGGCATAGCTTTTGCAACTCAAAACTCAATACTCATGAGTATTTTAAATGAGCTACTCTTTTACTCGAGTAGATTGTTAGGACAGGTACTTTTACTCTACTCGTACTACATTTAAGATGTAACAGTACTTTTACTTGAGTATTGTTTTTCAGTACTCTTTCTACCCCTGCAGACAAATAATTCTTAGAGGATGTAAGTCAAAACGTCCTCCCTCATTTCAAGAATGGCTCACCGAATTGGGCAGGGTTGTGGTTTGGGAGGGGGAAAGGGAAATAATGGGGGTTAAAAGTTATATTTGTGTGTGTGTGTGTATGTATGTATGTATGTATGTATGTATGTATAAAAAATTCTGTATTATATATAAAAATGTTAACAAAACATTATTGATTTGTTTCTTAGACCAACCTATCGATTTGCTAGAAGATATTGATTGATCAACTGGAGTCATATTCTGCCTAAATATGCCTTTTGGACTGTAAAACAGCCAGCAGCCTGATGGCACATGCATTGGGAAGATGGGTTAAAGTTCAAAGTAAATCATGAGATAATTAAAATGTTTGGGTGAACTAACCCTTTAATCATGGGCAAGATCATTAAAAATGCATCATTATTTTTTGCTCTCTTTATTGCTGCATGACACTAGGTCCATTCCCTCCACACTTCAAGCATAAATCAAGTCTGTTAGTCACACCACTTCTCAAGTTTGTTAACTTCTAAAGTTCTTTTAACATTTATCATTTAACCTAATACTCCAGTTTAAGGCACACTTACACTTTTCGGTCATTCAGCAACATGCCATTCATTTTCTCGATGGCTCTTTCAGCTGCTTCCTGGGTCTCAAAATGCACAAAGCCGTACCCCTTTGAGCCATTCTCATCACAAACAACCTTGAGAAATAACATCAGAAGCAAAAGCATAAGGTCGTGCACTCCCTGTTCAACATTTCATAGAATTCATGCATAATTTTACACGTTCATCAAATCACAGCAATCCACCTTTACAAACATGTCCAAGTCTTACCTTGCACGACAAGATGTTCCCAAAGGCAGAAAAGGTGTCATAAAGGGCCTTGTTATCGATAGACTTATCCAGGTTCTTAATAAAGATGTTTCCAACGCCGCTCTTCCTCAAAGAGGGATCACGCTGAGACCACATGATGCGGACAGGTCTGCCCTTGATGACATCGAAGTTCATAGTGTCTAGAGCTCGTTCAGCTGGAAATGAGAAGTAATTATGACTCATCCAACCTGAACAGAAACTGAAACATATCCTAAGCCAGGTCAACTAAGTGACAGAATTTATCTGCAGGTTTTTTTTGTTTGTTTTTTCACCTTTTGAGAGTATATTTTTTGTATTTAAAATGATCCATTAAAAAAAAAATACAAAAAGGTTTTGCAACAATTTAATCATTCATAAATTCTACATCTAAATAATTGATTAGGCCTAGAATTAAGAAGTGAAATGTTACAACAACAAAAAACAAAAAAACAGTAATTAATTAAAGGGACATTTATGTCCTCACATTTTGAATAATGGTGGCATTACTGCCAATTTCAGGGGCATTTTCCCCCAAACTCCGAATGAATATATGTTGTTATTTTTTTAAAGTTAGAGAAGCTGAAGTTTATAGTAATGGAAATACTTTGTGAACATGTTTTCATAATCTAAAAAACAATAATAAAAGTGCCAAGACAACCTAGAAATACAATGTTCTCAAAGCCACAAGTCTAAAGAAGTTATGTTTTAAATTTGAAGATGATCTCACAAAAAAAGAGGTTCCTGCAAGCTTTTTTCTCTGTAAAATTGCTGCCGGTGTACAGTGTAAAATTAAGGCTCCGCCTTTCAAGAAGACACAAAATCTGACTGCACTGCTTGGCTATTATGAATAAAACCATCTGAATTTAAAAGGTGAATTACCCAATACATTGGAAAAAATACAGTAATGGATACAAATTTGGATAAAATACTAATCTGTTTGAAATAAATTTGAAAGGTTATGCATGGCCCTTTCACACTAAAAGCCTGTTTCACACCACAAGACGAAGTGTGTACTTTTTTGGCACCAGTGTTAATGGGATAGTTCACCAAAACGTTTTAATGATCTCATTATTTACTCACCCCCATGCCATCCCAGGTGTGTTATGACTTTCTTCCTTCACCAGAACACATTTGAAGAAAAATAGAAATATCTCAGCTCATTAAGTCCTTAAAATGCAAGTGGACGGTGATCTAACTTTTGAAGCTCCAAAAATCACAGACAAACATCATAGACGTCATGTAAAGCAACAGGATCGCTTTTGGTGCAAACATATGAATATTTAAGTACTTTTTAAAGCATCACTTCCAGCCAGCAGCGGTATGTGCGTGTGAAGTAATCACGTTGGCATGTTCACGTGAGAACGGAAGCACGTGCGAAACACCTGGAAGAGAAGCGCCGTTTAAAACTGAGTAGGGGGCACGCTGTACAGAAGTACGTTGTCTCAATATCCATATTCCACATTCCTGGGGGTTTTGCTGGGGAAACGGATATGGGATGAATTTTCGCCGGAATTTGTTCTGTAGCATTCGCAAACTGCATGTTCTGTAGGCAGTGGTCATTTAGACCCCGTTTTCAGCTGGTATTAGGATACGATTTGGATGATTCAATGACAAGTGATCAGCACCATCATGACTCTGGTGACATGGCTTTAAAAAAGCCTTACATATACATGTAGAGCCCTTTACAGCTCTTCTTCAGTGTCTCTGTGTGCATTTAGAGTAAATTAAATTTGAGCTGAACCAGGTGCACCATTTTCCCCAAGCTTTGTCTTTTGTGAAATTTTTCAGGTTTATTAATTAATGATTGTTTTTTCCCCTCAAAATTAAATCACAAGTGCTCACAGGAGATGCAATTGTGCAACCAAACGCGATGCAGCTCGCCTGACCACACGTGATCGAATCACCCAAGATACAGCTCAACACTGTGATGATGTGCATTAATTACAATACCTGTTGTTCTTCAAGAATCCAGTAGATGGCACTGTTATAGCACATGCCCTTACAGAGGTCAGGGATAACGTGCGATTCATAGCTCTACATACATCCTGAGGCCACTTCTTTAAATCATCCTCCAAACCTCTATTAAAGATTGCTATCCGTATAATGTTCTTATTAAGCTCCGTCAGGCTGTGTTTACACATCTAGAAGTATGAATGAATGAATGATCAACACTACAAAGAAAAAAATTCCTGAACGTACGATGCAACTACAACTGTGTTAACTTTCGCACAAAGCATCAAGGTGTGTAGGAATAAGGTGGATATAGTATGGCAAAAACAGTATGCCAATGGAGTAGTATGTCCAAATCCACAGCATTCGTGTAGCAGTAAGCAAGAAGTACCCAGATGACCTCTTATTTCTGGTGAGATTCTGAAGTACGGATCAACTGGACACTAAACATTCCCATAATCCTTTGGGAGCTGATGCGACGTCACGTTCAAAACACTGGATTTAAAAGAATGGCAGTGAATCGTGAGTTGGACAGCTCTTCTCAACTGTAAGTCAACTGTAAAGATAATTGTCCCTTGTGCTTAAATGGAACTTGAGCAGACAGTTTTCATGGTTCTTTTTCTTACTTCATATATTTGGGTCACCGATGCCCATGTCCCAGGATTAAGTATGTCAGAAATATATTCATATTACTTGCATGCACAACTAAAAAATGTACAGTTTTTATGGCAGATAAGTACGATCTTCATAAAAAAAAAAGAACATTCTGTAACAGAATGTGGTTTCGGACACAGCAAAGCTTTGTTGGTTTTGGTTTAGATCTGTATTTGTATCTGACTGTTTTTCAAAATGGTGCATTTGTGTGCTTATCCAAAAGCAATCGTGTTGCTTTAGAAGACAATTATTTAACCACTGGAGTCATATGGAGAGGGGTGAAGATTCTGGAGAGGATTTATTTATATTTACATTATTTATACCATGATCAATTGAAACATGTAAATGCTTCATGCAGCAACCCCCCAACTTTCAAGCCAAATCTACACCCTTGCATATGGATGTTGTTTATACTGACTGTCTGTGATTTTTGGAGCTTCAAAAGTCAGATCACCAACCACTTGCATTTTAAGTACCTACTGAGCAAAGATATTTTTCTATTTTTTCTTCAAATGTGTTCTGGTGAAAAAAGAAAGTCATATACACTTGGGATATCATGAAGGTGAGTAAATGAGATAATTTTTCATTTTTGGGCAAAATAACAATTTCACAAATAACGCCTGGTGCACACCACTGTTTCACAGGAAACAATGCTTGTGCTTTTACAACAAAGCATTTCTGTGCGCTATACAGAAAATAAAGTTATAAAATGATTATCAAGAATGAGGTTTTGAGAAGTATTGCCAACTTGTTCGTCATGAAATCTTATTTACATAATGCTGGTGTAGCTCTGCAAATTTCAATTAGGGCTGCCCCTGACCAAAGATTTTCCTAGACAACTAGTAGTCCTTAGTTTAAGCCATTAGTCGACTTGTCACACGTTTATGATATTACTTAAATATATATATTTTGGGGGTCATCAGAAAATGGTTTGAGTTCCAGGGCTGAGAAAGAATGTTATCAGTAATATTGCTAACACTGTTCTAAACTACAGAGAAATACTAAACCGTAATAATGAGCCTTTAAAATATACATTTTACAAGCACGACCACGCATGAAGCGAGCCAAGACGATACCGGCAAAAGCTGTAATGATTCTGATTGTGTTGGAAAAACCAGCAAGAAGACTGTCTTAACTAGGGATGTACCGATACCACTTTTTCACTTACGATTCAATTCCGATATTGGAAAACTCAGTATCGGTCGATCCCTATCCCAAGGCAATACCAGTGTTGGTTTTTTGAATAATCAGTTTAGAATATCTTTAAAATTGTATTTCATTTCCGCCATTATAATTTTTCCCATATTTGCTGTAATTAAAAAAAAAAAAAAAAAGCACACTAGATTACAAATATAAGCTTATTTTCTTATATCTACTTTTTCATGTCTACACCACTTGAACTGAACAAAATGTGTCTTTGTATAAAAAGGTCAAAATAACTTGTTTATTTTACACACAGTCATGAGGGACAAAAATGGTCCTCTGTTGTTTTTTTGTTTTTTTTTTCAACATAAACAGCAAAATGGTTGTATCACATGACTTTGATTTAGTGGACATAACTTTTTCAAATATTCATAATTTTTTTTAAACAGTTGTTTCACTGCTTTATTTTTTTTAGAATACAAATAAAACAATATTCTGCACTGCTAATGCCAACATTTACTTTTTTATGACCTCTGGATGGTTACATCACATGACATTTTTTACTTTAAGCCCCCCCCCCCAAAAAAAAGAAAATGAATTTGAACTCTGGTGACATGGCTTTAAATTTATAGAATAAAGGTTTAAGTTAATATTTTGTGAATTGCATTTTATCTGTATTTTATTTATTTCACAGATCTGGACAAAAAATAAAAAGAGAAGAGATGCATTGATATGGAATTACTGGGCCACTGCCAATTATTTTTTTCTTTTAAAGTTTTAATATTTTAACCTGGAACTGCTAGCTAATTAAAGGTGCACTCAGTAACTTTTTGTTCGTGTCATATTGGATTTCCAGTGACACCTAGTGGTGTGGATGCAGCATCATTCAAACAAGTTTTCAGTTACGGATGCTATTGTAGAGATTCATTATTCACAATCCATAATTAATCAATGTGTGAAAGTGTCCAATAACAGGGCAGTTACTGAGATTAAGTGAGTAGAGTTCGGCTGATCATGTGATACTAACATGGCAGTCCTCATGTGCGGACCCTCTCTCCATGTGGAATAAAACAGCTTTTATAACATTATTGAAATGACTAAAGCCCTCACCTCATGCGAGTGCTCATGATATTATACATGGGTTTCAAAATTTCCAATTAATTTCTTGAGAAAAACTTTTTAACTGGGAAAAAAATAACGGAGTGCACCATTAATTAAAAGCTACTGATTTGAATAATGGATGTCATTCCCAACTGCTGATATTACAGGTTTGCCAGATGTAACACGAACCAAAAATGTGCCTATATGACAGACGAATGCGGATTTGAATGGAAAAAAAAAAAAAAAAAAAGAGTCATGTCATGGCCTCTTGAACCTTAAGACATTACCATAGTATTGCATGGCAAAAACCATATCCAATGCGATCAAGGCTTCCGGTGTGATAACATAATTTATCGCAGCTGCACACTCTCTACTCCACCCACGCCCTAATTACGATGACATGCATGCAAGTCGACGCTGTCATAATACATCGTGCTGCATGCACGCAATCCTCACTCCAATCAATCGATCAATACACACAAATCGACTGATAACCCCAATAAATCAAGGCTTAAGGTGGATATTGTCACTTTATGAGCTTAACAATATGTGCAATGTATCGCCATACTAGCAGGAGCCAAACGTATCACTGAATGTCATTTTCACCATGACATCACTGTAAAACGCATCATATGCAGCACACTCACCGTCTGCAGGTTGCTGAAAGTTGACATAAGCGTAGCCGAGCGACCTGCGGGTGATCATGTCCCTGCACACACGGATGGAAAGGATGGCCCCGGCCGGGCTGAACTTCTCGTAGAGCATAGCTTCAGTCACGTCCTGGTGCAGGTCCCCCACATACAGTGAGGCCATGGGGTAACTAGGAGCGCTGGGGTTCATTTTCTCTTCGGTAGCAGGCGGAGGATTTTGACCGGTTTTGCGGCGCTAGCGTGTGAACTCAACTACGTCAGAAAACAGTTAGCTGTCAAGCTAATTTCAATACCAATTTTTTTCCATTTAAAACCGTCGCTTAAATGAATTCGACACGGGACCGACTAAAGTGTTTGGTTCTTCGTTTAAAATCGGGAATATTTAGGGCAACTTAAATTTTAAAACGCAAAAATTTCGAAACCAACTTATCAAGCACAACCGCTAGGCCTCCGCGAGCTCACAGACGTCCGTTATTTTCTTCGGGTTTGTTGCGATGTTTCTCGGCCTTCCGCTTCACCGATTTTTTATTTAAAAAGAAAATAAAGGAAATAATTTTTTGGAGTTTTTAAAATTTTTAAAATATTTTTTTTTTGTATTTTTTATTTTTTTATATATAATGTGTGCCGAGGCAAGCTCTGGAGCACACACGCACTCACACAGCTCTAACAGCCGGGGGTTTCGGGAGTAAAGGGGCGGGGAGAGCTGTCAAATATATACCCACAGTTACGTCATCCACATCACTTGCGCATGTCACAGTGCACGCGCAACAGATGTTCAACGAATTTGATGATGATTGGATGATAACATTGGAGTTCGCGGAAATGTCCAATCATCTTTTGTAACGATGAACAGTTGTTGATATTTGGGACGCGCACCGAATAACAAAATTAATGATATTTTTTTCCCGTGACGGTTTCCAACAATTAATTTCAATCTGATTTAACATTTAAGCTTAAAGATAACACATTAAGATTTTAAATTAGTTGAATAAATTGTGAGAACTTCAATGGCTAATGTCTGACCACTAGCTTGCTTTATATTGAATATAGTACATTCTAAGATATTCAGTAATAAGTATACTAACCATTTTGTTCATGTATTAATTCATCTCTACTTACTGACTTCGCTTCAATCACAAGAATAATGGGTCTTTGAATTTAAGTCTGTTAATTAGTCTGCTCAAGCAGGACATGATAGGGGATAATTTAATCAATGCAATGCTTTGTTTACTTCTTCACAATTTATTGTCACAACACGTGATTTAAAGCCATAATTCATAACTCTATTCAAGTACTCAAATACTTGGCATGTAGCTATAACTACTTTTTCTGTGATGATAAAGAACATAATTTTTCTTTTCGACCATCAGGGGGAGTCATAGACCTTGCTAAAAAAAAAACTGAGCTGATGCCATCAATTTCACTTGAAACTGAACTGCGTGCACATTAGACTCAAATCCATGGTTTTTACGGTGCATTACAAATATATACAAACCTGTGGATGGTATTTTCATGCATGGGTTCTGTGTTGGTCAACATGTTCAGGCAACTGCAGAGAAGATCTGAATATGTGCTATATATTGGTTGTTCCATTTTCAATCAATGTTTATTTACATAGCACATTTTAAAAAAAGTGCCTCACAATATATAAAAAGACAACAATCAAGACATGTAATAACAATAAAAAATAAACTTACAAATATTTTTTTTTAAAATGTTAAAAGCCAAGGAAAATAGATACGTTTTAAGTTTAGTTTTAAAAACCGAGATGGTTTTGGCAGTTCTAATATGTGCCGAAAGACTGTTCCATAGCTTAGGTTCAACAACAGCAAAGGCACGATCGCCACTATTCTTAAGTTTAGACCTGGGAACACAAAGCAATTCAGATTCACCAGATCTAAGAGATCTCGACGGAGTGTACGGGTGCAGGAAGTTGGCTAAGTACTGTGGTGCCTGGTTATGGACCGATTTAAATACAAAAAAATACAATTTTAAAATCCATTCTAAATTTAACAGTTAACCAGTGCAATGAAATCAAGACTTGTGTGATGTGCTCAAATTTGAGTTTCCCCTTAAGGAGCCTAGCCGCAGTGTTTAGAACAAGCTGAAGGTGTGAAATAGATGAATGAGTGTCACAACTGTAAAGCAAGTTACAGCAATCCAGGCGAGAAGTAACAAAAGCTTTAGTTTTAACTAAAGTTTCAAACTTGCTTAATGACAAGAATGGCTTAAACTTCATTAACAAATGAAGATGATAAAACATGATTTTACCACAGCGCTTATCTGCTTATCAAATTTAAGTTTGCTGTCAAACAGAACACCCAAATTCCTACCGCATACGGTCCTTTAAGGTGAGAGAGAGTCCAGGTCAAAATGACATGCACTGTTGTTATTCGAGCCAAAAAGGATGATTTCAGTTTTACTCTCGTTCAGCTTTAAAAAGTTTTTCGTAAGCCAAAATTTGAGTTCATCTAAACAGTCTAACATGGGCTGTAAGGCATGTTTGTTGTCACACTTTAAATGGAGATAAATTTGGGTGTTGTCAGCATAGAGATGAAAGGCCACTCCATATCTGTTAAAAATGGAGCCCAGAGGCAGCACATACAGAGAAAACATTACAGGGCCAAGAATTGAGCCCTGTGGAACACCACAACTTCGATGAAAATGGACAGCAAACCTCCTATTAGTAAGGTATGAACGAAATCACTGCAACACTGTGCCCAGAAGGCCCACACATGACTTCAGTCGAAACAGAAGACTATTGAGATTGACCAAATCAAAGGTGGACCTAAGATCTAACAGGACCAGAGCCATAGATTTCCCAGAATCAGTGGTTAGGAAGATGTCATTTGAAAATCGTAAGAGAGCAGATTCGGTACTGTGACGAGCTTTAAAACCAGATTGGAATAATTCATGAGTTATAGGACAAAAAAGACTGTATGTAATTAATATTACTTTCTCCAAGATATAGAATTGAAAGGCAAGTTGGAGATAGGGCAAAAGTGGATCAGGGAAGTGGGGTCCAGATAATTTTTTTTAAGATAAGGCGACACCGTAGCATGTTTAAGGCAATCGGGTACACTTCCAGTGTGGAGATATTTGTTGATGACTCACAAAAGTCCAGGGCCGACAACATCAATGATATGTTTAAGGAAGCATGGGGGAAATAACATCCTGAGGGCACATTTCTTTTTCAACAATTTCATTAAGAGAATGCAGATTAATGTGCTCAAAAGCAGACAATGTAGTGGAGCATAGAGGGACATCAGACAAGGTGTACACAGACGTAAACATCTGAGATCTTATACCAGTGATCTTATCATCAAAAAACCCTGCAAAGCCCTCACAGAAAGAGACAGATGTCTCAGGGAAGAGATTTATAGTGGGGTTGAGAACAGAGTCTATTGCGGAAAAAAGAATTTTAGGTCTGTGACCATTTTTTTGAATTAGCTCCGAAAGATATTTGCACTTAGCAGCCCTCTGAAAAGTAAAAAGAGAATCTCTCAGGATTTCATATGAGACCTGTAATCTGTCCTTTTTCCATTTACGTTCCTCTCTTCTACAGGACTGTCTGAGGGAACGAGTAGTGTCATTATGCCAAGGTACTGGATTAGGCTTATGTATTTTTGCCTTTAATGAGGCAATAGATTTCAAAATATTGGTGCAAGTAGAGTTGAAAAAGCTTAGATGTTCATCAGCATCTAAGTGGTGCAATGAAGATTCCATGTCCTGTGAAGTGCATACTTCTAAATAAGCTGTAGAAAACTCTTGACTTGAACGGGAAGAGAAGGTGCGGGTCCAACGAGCCAGGGGTGGATGTCCAGAGAGAGGTATAGAAAACAATATAGGCATATGATCTGAAAAACTTGTGTGGATAGACCATGAGATAAAATCAGATCCAGAGTGTGGCCCTGAGAATTCGTTGGGCCAGATGCCCACTGACCAAAGTCAAATGAGTCAATCAGGTTTAAAAACTCTTTTGATAGTGGCACAGAATAAATGAATGTTAAAATCCCCCCCCAAATTAAAATTCTATCATGAATGGTGACAATTTCCCCAACAAACTCAGCAAATTCATTGAGAAAATTCTTAATTTGTTGAGGTGGACGACACACCACGGCAAACACAATAGGATTACCCAAGGCAATTTGAAACAGTTGCACTTCGAAGCTGCAGTAGGCACCTGTGGGTAAGGTGCTACAATGATAAAAGTTTTTAAAAACTGTCACTAGTCCCCCAACACGGCCAGACAACCGAGAGGAATTAAAAAAATTACAATCCTGTAACAGATGAGTAAACAGATTTAAATTGCCAGGCTTAATCCATGTTTCAGTGACAAAAAATCCAAAGCATAAGAAGTGAAGAAGTCATTTAAAATAAAAGTTTTGTTTACAATGAACAAGCGTTGATCAGAGCCACCTTAAGTAGCAAAGAATCACTCTCAAGCTGTGTTGCTCGGCACAGCAGTCAACACATCCTGTAGCTTTTAATAAAACATCACAAAAACAACAGAGCAAAAATATGGTTAGCAATTGCTGACATTGATTAAAGGTCAGAAAAAGTACTATTTAAACCCCTCTGTAGAGAGACTGATAAGCCCTAAATTACAATACTGATATATCACAGCACAAAAAAGGTCAAGAAGGCCAAGAAAAGGTCAATAGGTAGCAGGAGGTATGACTCACATCCTGATTGTCTTTAAAAACTATTATATCTGTTTGTCTGTAATTTGTATTTAAATAAATAAATAAATTAGTTTAATTAATTGTACTTGCTTGTTTTGATACACACACACACACACACACTTTTACACTTTTGCTTCACTATGATCAAGGACTGAGTCCATCAATAGATTAAAGTCTCCTCCCAATATTATATCATGAGGAGTTCCAGCGGCTTGCAACATCCCTTCAAGATCGATAAAAAAGCCCTGATCATCAACGTAAGGTGCGTAAATATTAGCCAAAATCAAACTTTGCCCCTGAATTTCTGCTAAAACAATAATGACTCTTCCTAATTTATCATTAATCTGTTTGAGGCATTTGAATTGTAGATGGTTATTTATCAATATAATGACTCCCCTACTCTTACTCGAGCCAGCACTAAATAAAAGATGTCCACCCCATATCTTCCTCAATTGTTCAGCTTCCTGTGGGGAAAGATGTGTTACTTGAAGAAACACTATATCATATTTCTTACGTTTTAGAAGAGAAATAACCTTCCTTCTTTTTATGGGTGCCCCAACTCATTCACATTCCATGTGGAGATAGACAATCCACACATATTAACATTTTGACTGTGTGTCAAAAATAGAATTATAAAGACCACATTCCAACATTAGTGCAAACAATCAAACCCCAAACTTCCCCCTGAACCAAGCAAACAGAAAAAAGAAAAGAGTCCATGTACACTTACGAAAGCACCCAAGACAGCTTTGCCATCAGGTTGCTCAAGTCTGGTGTTTCTATACAAATTTGTGAGACAGAATTACACAACAGAAGATAATCTATAAAACAAACTCCAGCCATTAGGCAGAATAAACACAAAAAATGTGCAGACATATCCACAACACTGTCCCAAAGGAGTGACACTACACAAAATAAAATACAGCCGCTAGGTAGAAACAGCACAAAAAGAAACAAAAAAGGTGCTCAGTTTCCTTGGACGTTCAAGGGAATGTTCAGTGAATCAGTCCACTTGGCTGCAACCAGCTGCGGGCCGTGCATTTTAAGTCTAGGCCTTCATTGCGATTCATGCCATTAAGAAAACACAGTTTCACAATGAATAAGACACCATATGCCTATCATACATTATGTGGCAGTCAACTAATAATACCAACTTACATTTTAAAAACATGTCCACGCACGAAAGCTAGAACTTGAAAAAACAATTAATGATCAAGCAAGCCTAATTTTAACTGCACCATGACTGTTTTGGGAAATTAACATCAACAATCATAGTTTTCTATAATACCTGGAAAAATCTATCCAATAATATTTGCGATTTAAATGTTGCTTGCAATTTATTTTGTTTCATCAGGGTACACAGTTATGCTGCATTCCATTCAAGTTGGATGTGGGATATTCCTACTTGATATCTCCGAGCATAAATGCATTCCATTCCCCGATATTCAGAACTGCAACACTCCTGTTAATTTTAGCAGGGTTTTGACTCTCTTTAGAGATGTCTCCTAGCAACCAAACTGATAAACAATGCTGCATTGCTAGCATTTGTACTTCAGGTGTACGATTATCAAAAGAGATTATAATGTTTTATACAGCTGTTTCTGCAGGCGTTTGCTAAACAAGCTTTAATATCATGTAATGTGGAAATTAACTAATTAATCAATATTACTTAATAAATTTAATGTATATCTCCCTGACTGTTCAGTTTGTTTGACATCATTCATCTGCATCTCAGAGAAATCGGAATTGAGAATTTCTGCACAAGCCTACAAGTTGTAATTCTGACTTCAATATGCATTCCATTGCACTTTTCCTAGTAGGAAGTTCGACTTTCTGAAAGTAAAATCCGACTTTCCAAGTTAAATGGAACGCAAAGCTACTTCTCAAAACTTGATCCAACACTGAATGCTCAAGCAGCCTCATTTACACAGGGAAAAGTCCTGATGTTGCTATAACAATGCAAAAAGCATTCATTATTAATTTGCACTGTTGAGGGATTCTGTGGAAATTCTGAAGGCCTGACGGGGTGGAGCTCAAACTCACACGCTACTTCAGTCATGTGATTTGTGAAACAGTTGTCACACTTCGCTTGTAAGCATTAAGGAATAAATTCTGACTGGATCAACTTTTATTTTTTCTCAATTTGTTTGTAGATTAATTAAGAGTGGAAAGAGATTAAAAATACATAGGCAAAAAGGTGATTGAGAATGAAAGAAAGCAAAATATTTATTTATTTGGCATGTTAGGCCAGCAGAGAAGGCTTTGCTGGCCCTGAGAAATCACCACTGTCTGCAATGTTAGTACCACAAAATAACTTACTCAGTCCATTGACTTTATGAAGGACATAGCTTGCTGGGGACATGTAAATATTTTACGGCCATCCTTTGCATCTATTCTTAATTTGGCCAGGAACATCAGTACAAAAGCAACTTTACATTGATGTAAGAGTTTCTTATAATCCTTGAATCGATCACGTTTCTCTCTTGTTCAATTCGCAGATTATGGGAAAAAGAAAATGCTGTGGTTCTTCCAAGAAATCCTTCCTTTACTCCTCGCCATGTGTACCACAAGATCTTTATCAAATGACCTCAGAAATTTCGCCAGAATTGTTTGGGGACTGTCTCCTTCAGCAGATCTCTGAGCCAGAACCCTGTGAGCTCGCTTGATTTCCAGATTATGGCCTGTTATGTCAAGCAGACTCGGAAAGAGCCCATCCAGGAATTTCAGCATATCCTGACCTTCTTCGGCCTCAGGAATTCTAACAATACAGACGTTATTCTGCCGTCTGTTTTCAAGTCCTCCAACTTCTCCCAGACGCGCTCCAAATCCACCTTAGTCACTAACGGATTAGCAGCAAATTCCCTCGCCGATGACTCCAGATTCTATCAGTTTCTCGACATCCCCCACTCTTGTAACCACCTCAGTGAATTTAGTCTCCATGACAATGATCGATCAGCGTATTATAGCAAGATCCTCCAAATCAGCAACGACCTTCGTCAGTATTGCCGACAAGTTCAACAATTCTCACCGAATTTCCCACACTTCTCTGGCCAAATTGACTCCCTTGCACAAGACCTCCACAGGGTTATCATCTTGAGCTGTCTCAAGAGCCAAAGGATTTTGAATTCTTTGACAAATTTTCTTCCTAGAACAATCTCACCGGTTTATGACATAAAAAGTATTAAAACTAGCAAAGTGCGCAGTGCTCACCGTTCAAACGTCCGAACCTCGCATGGTGTCATGTGACTCCCTAAATAGTTGTTATTAAGATTTCATAGAACTTTTAGCTTTTTTGTAGTATTATGTTGTTTTATTGCAAATAGTTGTTTCATCTGATGTCACCATTAGGGTGATCTGTGTCTCCTTTAGTCACAATGGACCCTGTTCCCTCTTGTTCAGTTCTCCTTCTGCATGTGCAGCTGAAGCACAGGTGTACAGGATATTAGGGATGGTAAGATTCACCGATTCACATCGGTGCATCGGCATAAAAGATGCGATGCATCGATTTAAAAGTGTGCATCGGATACAAGTTGGCATTTGAATCGCGATGCATCGTTTCTAACATATTTGCATCGGTAAAAAACGATTTATTTATATATAATTATTAGTAGATGCGCTATACTTTTATTATTTGGAAAGTGACCAATCATTTGTGACCATATATTATACGCATTCATATGCATTCTCTCATCACCACTGCTGCTACATGAACATGACGTATAACAACATTACGGAGAACGAGGCGTGTCCTGACAGTCACAAACGTCGATCGCACAAAATTTTAATGTGTTTTCGTTCAATTTGAATACAAATAAATATAATGTCTTTTCTTCTTTTAGTTTCTATCTGACTTGCACTTGACGAGTAAATTTTGACCAGGCAAGATTTTATTTATTCAGCTGCCATGACAACTACGTTCGCGCCTTCCAAGGGCTTCTGAGAACAGAGCGCGAAATTGCGAAGCTAGCAGTGGTTGAGTCTTGCAACCAGCAGCTACTGCCCGGATTACGCAAAACTGTCTGATTCCAATCAGTGCAAATCTTCAGAATAAGGTTTAGTGTTAAAACTGAATAACATTATTATATATATTTTTTTTATTAATTAGAAGATGAATTCCATGTAGGGATACATGCAGTAGTCACAACTAGCATTTTTTTCTTAATGAAACTTTTTTTTTAGTTGGTTGATCTTATTGAGTTGGTCATTTAAAAGTAGATAATCAAGCAAAAAAGCATGGACACCCCTGACATAGAATATACAGTGCATCCGGAAAGGATTTACAGCGCTTCACTTTTTCCACATTTTGTTATGTTACAGCCTTATTCCAAAATGGATGAAATTCATTATTTTCCTCAAAATTCCACAAACAATACCTCATGATGACAACGTGAAAATAGTTTGTTTGAAATCTTTGCAAATTTATTAAAAATAAAAACTGAAAAAATTACATGTACATAAGTGTTGACAGCCTTTGCCATGACACTCAAACTTGAGCTTGGGTGCATCCTGTTTCCACTGATCATCCTTGAGATGTAACTTGATTGGAGTCCATCTGTGGTAAATTCAGTTGATTGAACATGATTTGGAAAGGCACACACCTGGTTGTATAAGGTCCCACAGTTAACAGTGCATTTCAGAGCACAAACCAAGCCATGAAGTCCAAGGTATTGTCTGTAGACCTTTGAGACAGGATTGTATCGAGGCACAGATCTGGGGAAGGGTACAGAAAAATTTCTGCAGCATTGAAGGTCCCAATGAGCACAGTGGCCTCCATCATCCATAAATGTAAGAAGATTGGAACCACCAGGACTCTTCCTAGAGCTGGCCGCCCGGCCAAACTGAGCGATCGGGGGAGAAGGGCCTTAGTCAGGGAGGTGACCAAGAACCTGATGGTCACTCAGACAAAGCTCCAGTGTTTCTCTGTGGAGAGAGGAGAACTTTCCAGAAGAACAACCATCTATGCAGCACTCCACCAATCAAGCCACTTCTCAGTAAAAGGCACATGACAGCATGCCTGGAGTTTGCCAAAAAGGCACCTGAAGGACTCTCAGACCATGAGAAATGAAATTCTCTGGTCTGATTAAACACATTTTGAACCCTGAATGGCAAGCATCATGTCTGGAGGAAACCAGGCACCGCTCATCACCTGGCCAATACCATCCCTATAGTGAAGCATTGTGGTGGCAGCATCATGCTGTGAGGATGTTTTTCAGCGGCAGGAACTGGGAGACTAGTCAGGATCGAGGGAAAGATGAATGCAGCAATGTACAGAGACATCCTTGATGAAAACCTGCTCCAGAGCGCTCTGGACCTCAGACTGGGGCGAAGGTTCATCTTCCAACAGGACAACGACCCTAAGCACACAGCCAAGTTAACAAAGGAGTGGCTACAGGACAACTCTGTGAATGTCCTTGAGTGGCCCAGCCAGAGCCCAGACTTGAACCCGATTGAACATCTCTGGAGAGATCTGAAAATGGCTGTGCATCGACACTCCCCATCCAACCTACTGGAGCTTGAGAGGTCCTGCAATGAAGAATGGGAGAAATTGCCCAAAAATAGGTTTGCCAAGCTTGTACCATCATACACAAAAAGACTTGAGCCTGTAACTGGTACTAAAGGTGCTTCAACAAAGTATTGAGCAAAGGCTGTGAATACTTATGTACATGTGATTTTTTTTTTTTCTTTCCTTTTTTTCTTTTGTAAACATTTACAAAGACTTCAAACAAACTTCTTTCACGTTGTCATTATGGGGTATTGTTTGTAGAATTTTGAGGAAAATAATGAATTTAATCCATTTTGGAATAAGGCTGTAACATAACAAAATGTGGAAAAAGTGAAGTGCTGTGAATATTTGCCGGATGTACTGTAGATTAACATGGCAGAGGCAGAGCTGCATCTTCCACCAAATAATTAGAAATCCAGTGTTTGGAAACACTTTGGGTTTTATAAGAGAGATTGAGATTTTGATAACCCCAGCAGTTTGTAAAATATGTCATGCTGCTATAAAATATACAGGCAGTACGACTAATTTAAGAACACACTTGAAGCGCCGACACGAAATCACATTCATCTACTGGCAAGTTACGGAACATTTCTTCATTGTTTATCCCTGAGCATCCTTAAATTGTGTAACTGTTAAATGTGTGAGCTGTTAAAAGTGTAACTAGAAACATAACAAGAAAATAACGTCTGGTTTTATTTATCTTTTTATTTATTTTTTTGCACTTCAAAGGCCTTTTTGTGAAAGCTCCATGTGTTAGAAGTCAGAAGGCACTTAAGTTAATTTATGATTCGCTGTCTATCTGAACCAAAGCAATAAAAGCAAACTCTCTGTATCCTAGCATATTGAATTGTATTGCATTGAAAATCTGATTGAATCGAAATCTGATCACTCTGCATCGTAATAGGGGTGAATATGTATCTTTAATGTATCGTATCGTTGGCTATGCATTGAGATGCGTATCGCATCGGCCTCAGTTTTGGAGATGCACATCCCTACAGTAAATGCATTTCAGTGAAGAAATATGTTTATGAAATGACTGACCTAGAATCAGTTATATTCTTCTTTATTTGAGCTGTTATTGTATGATCTGAATCTGAGTCCTTTCAACTAAACTTAATCTGTTGAAACAACAACATTTAAATAGAAAATATGAGTTATGTCTACTTGCAACTAGTTACCTTAACTTAAATAGTTAAGTTCATTCTATATGAACACCAAGTTAAGTGAACTTAATTACACAGTTTTGGAGACACCATTACTCAATTCAGTTGAGGTAATGAGTTCACTCAATCAATTGAGTAGACTCAACTCACATAGAAATATTGTTTAGCCAATGACATATTTTAGAGCTGAGTATAGCTAGAAAAATGTAGCTTTTACTGTAACTTTGCAACAGATTTTTTAAAATGAATTTTACACTTCCACATTCGCTGCCATCTCTTGACACCGAAAAGGCGTTTGATAAGGTAGAATGGGATTATTTTTTTAAGAGTTTGAAAATATATGGGTTCGGGAATTTTATTGGATGGATTAAGTTTCTTTATAGACACCATGTAGCGGCGGTACAAACAAATGGAATAATTGCTGATTATTTTACTCTGGATAGGGGCACCTGTCAGGGTTGCCCTCTTTCCCCATTATTGTTCTGTCTTGCCCTGGAAACATTAGCAGCCACGATAAGAAAGGAAGATGATTTTCCAGGGGTGATGGTGGGAGGTGTGCCGCATAAGCTTCTGCTTTACGCAGATGATATTTTATTATTCGTCTCCGACCCCATTAGATCTATGCCTTGCCTCCACAGAATTATTTATTACTTTTCTAAATTCTCAGGATAGAGAGTTAATTGGTCTAAATTTGAAGCATTGTTGTTGACAGTGTACAGTAACGGCTTTTCAGCTGCGCACCTTCCAGTGGCCCAAACAGGGCATTAAGTATTTGGGAATTTTTTCCTAGCTAATTTGTGTGATTTAGTCAGAGTTAATTTTGACCCCTTAATAAAAAGGTTTTCGAGTGATGTGGGCAGGTGGGCTTCATTACATTTATCGATGATTGGGAAGGTTAATGTTATTAAAATTAATTGTATTCCAAAATTCAACTACCTGCTACAATCTCTCCCTGTAGATGTCCCCCTCTTTTATTTCAAGCAATTTGATAGCATAGCGAAGTCCTTTATTTGGAATGGTAAACCTCCCAGATAACATTTGTATAAGTTACATAGGCCGATTGACAAAGGTGGGCTAGTCCTACCAAAGATTTTTTTATTATTATGCATTCGGTCTCAGACATTTGGCTCATTGGTCGCATCTTCCTTGAGAGAGCCCCTCCTTTGTTTCATATTGAGCATGAAGTCCTTGCCCCTATTTCGCCATTGCAAAGGCTTTCTATCAAACAAACCGCAGAAGTTAAGTCACACCCCGTTATCTCACATTTGCACTCGGTATGGACAAAAGTGCCCAGAGTGTTTCATTCAGACATTTATTTAAATGTTGTCTCGAGCATATGGCTGAATCCCAAATTGTGTATTAATAAGTCCCCTTTCTGTTAGTCAGAGTAGATTGGGAGGGGGGTTACTACACTCGGTGACCTATATGGGAGTGGGGTGCTGAGATGTTTTGAAAATTTGTTCAACATTTTAAGATTCCTAGATCCCAGTTCTTTAGGTTTTTACAGCTGCGCCACCTGTTATATACTATGTTTGGGAGTAGTGTACACCCACCTAAAGTGGCAGATACTCTGGGAGTGCTGATTACTGCTTATGGGAAAGGTCATGAAGCATCTGTGTATTACTCCCTGCTACTTCAGAGTCTGGGGGATGGAGCTTTGTCTTCTCTCAAGAGATTATGGGAGAAAGATTTAAACTTTGTATTGGAGGAGGGAGTGTGGGCTAGGATCCTGTATCTAGAGATGCAAGGGTCCGTCTAATGCAATTTAAGATTTTGCAATGAATCTTCTGGACCCACTCTAGATTGTATAGGTTGGGTCTTAAAGACATACCCACATGCTGGTGGTGCCAATCAGAAGACAGGGATACAACATATGTTTTTTTGAGTATGTTTAATGATACAAGAAATTTGGTTGGGGGTTCAGAAAGGTATGTGTGAGGTCATTTTCATTTAGCCCCAGACTCTGTATCCTGTGTGATGGGACGACTCTTAAAATTGGGGACAGATATTTAAAAAGTTGGATCATCCTCAGGGGATGGAAGTTGGCTGGGGCACCTTCATTTAGGGAGTTGTGCGGGGAGATGGGCAGTTGGCGGCATTTGAGGAGATGTTTTTTAGAAGGCTGGGGAAATGGGATTTGTTTGTCAGGAAGTGGGGGGGTTATTTGGCTTTTTTCCATTATTTAGTTTTCCATGACTATGGAAAAATGTTCTTTGAAGGAATTTATAGAATATTAATTGGAGCAATTTACAAGCTTTTGTTTGGATAAAGGTCAGAATAAATTATTATAATTATTTTTTTATTAAAAAAAACAACATTACGGAAACCAAACTTTAACCACATTTATGTTTTTAATGCCTTTACATGAAAGGACAAGTGGAGAAAGACATTACCTAACCTAATTCAATACAAATCAAATTTCACATGAGGCATATGCCTAAATCCAGGGACATTGTATTTTTTATAGTCATATGACAAAATTACAAATCAGTGTATAAAATGGACTAGTAATTTGGGGGGCTATGCAAAGTAGTTTGACAACATTTTCCTGTTCGTCATTATGAGAAAACATTGGAAAAAATCAGGGCAACCGAGTTAGTCATCACTTGCCTCAGTCACCAGTCCATAAAGTCACCTCTCCTCGGTCCACTGAATCTGGTGCTGGGCTCAAAGCTTCTGCAAACTCAAATGACTGCAGCGTCCACTGAGATTAAGTGACCACTTCCTGCTCTGCATTTTAAGCAGGTGTCAGGAGACAACCAGTTGACCACAATCAGCACTCCAAGCCGAAGCACAGCTTTCCTATTAAAGTCGTGTCCTATATTAAAAATTTAAAGGAATAGTTAAACCAAAATGAAAATTGATCATTTACATCATGTTGTTTTAAATCTGTATGACGTCTTTCTTCCGTGGAACACAAAAGGAGTTAATAAGCAGAATGTCTGAGTTGCCATTTTTCATACAATGAAATTGAAAGGGGGACGGGGATGTCGAGTTACTAAAAGGACAGATAGAAAAGTAGTCTATATGACTCATGCTACAGATCAACAAACCAAAATTGTAATATTCACTTATCTCATTAGTATTTATCAATAACGTTTGATGACATTGATCTGAAACTTGTTAATCATTTGTCAGTTTGAAAATCCTCATTACCATTAAGTCATTTTATGAAAAACATCCATTTTACATATTATCTCCTTTTGTGTTCCACAAATCATAGAGGTTTAGAAAGAGAATACAGGTTTAGAATTGAGAAGAAAGGCACCTGGCTAACCCAAAATAAGCAATTCCATTTTTCCCATGTGGGGGAATTTTCAGGACAGAAATCATAAGTTGACTCATTAATATAAATAACTTCTTTCAATAAATTTGTTCTTATATATTTAAAAATTTTCACATTTATTTGACAACCTAAAATCAATTCAGTTTAAATCTCTCTCCTGCATGCACACACACACTGCATGAATGCAGAATGGACACGTTTGGACTAAACATCACCTTTTGTAGGCCAAATGATTTTGACTATTTTAACACTGGTTTTTAAACTAGTGGTGTCCTTCAGAATCAAAGTGCATGCTTATTAGCAAAATTTGTTTTTCATGCATCAGGAAGTGATGTAATTCAGAAAATATTCTATTATAAACTATTTGGTTTCATAAAAATTTATCGGAACAAATTAACCAGTTATTAACCGGGAACAACTGAAAGGGATTTCGTTTCCGTTGTCGGTTACATTCTGCAAAAAAAAAATTGTTTGGGAATGGCTAATTCAACAAGTGAAAGTTCCAGAGTGGCTAAAATGATCTAGGCACTTTTAACAGTTTCAGTAATGATTCTTACTTTTGAGGAAGAAATATCTGGAAATAAGAAATGCCATTTTTATTGTATTGTTGGTTACCAAACAAGATCATTTCAGATTTCCACAGAGCAGATATAACAAATCAGATAAATGTAATGCAATACTTGCAAAATAGTGTTTACACAGACTTTAGACATACAGTATATGTAATCCAAATAACTGGTCCCACTGTGACTATATAGATACAAATTCTAATCAAAAAAATTTGTAACATATTTCATATGAGGGCGAGTAAATGATGAGAGAATTTTCATTTTTGGGTGAACTATCCATTCATTAGCATATCTCACAGCATTAAACACTGTCTGAGAGTATTTAAATTTGATAATCAGAAGGAAAATGTACTGTATTTTCAAGAATTGTTTTAAGAACTTAAAATCGTGAAAATCATACAGTTCCAGTACTTAAAAAAATAAGGAACTGATGCTTGGTTCCCAACCAAAGACTGGACGCTATACACAGAGATCAAGAGTCCATGTGGTTTGTTTTTTATCTTTTTTTTAATTCCACTAACATGAAATCCAGATCCCTTCTCCCACCCTCGGTAACAAATAACAATAATGCTGAGTGTTCTGTATGAAAATTCCAAAGACAGCTTCTAAGCAGCCCGATAAGCCAACTCCAGTCAACTCTGATTAACTAAAGCCACATGCAGTTTAGCAAGTATCAAAAGAGTAAACAAAAAACTGAAACTAAACAGATTTAGAAAGTAGTAGTAGTACAAATAAAACAAAATGATCCAAATAGAAAACAGTATTAATCAGATAAGCACATGAAAAGCATGACTTCTTGTTAACAAGGTGTATATATCAAAGTTACAGTATAAGCCATGTGTCAAGTCTTTTTGATCTTAGGTCTGTGGTTGACAAGGACAGATTGTACATTATTCACAGATGGGAATTCGAACACTTGAAAACTGAAGTAGAATGTCATCCACAAGCCCAATCCGCCACAATTATCCTTTCATACTGACTTTTTGGTTAGTTTCCATTGATTCTTTAGGAAAATGAAGAATTTATTCTAAGCCACAAGAAACCTGATAACTATACGCTCCCCTAGCAAAACTCAAAAATGGGTTCATACTCTCTCGCTCGCTCATATATGCGCTTACAACAAAGTTTAATGACACTGCCACATTGGCTTCATGATGACTTACATAAGTGATGCAAAAGCATGCCAGCCACCTTATGTACAAGCTCACATAAAGCCAACAAACTACAATGTGCTGTCCACCACATCATGTTTAATAAACAAACAGCTGCTGTTTGCCCCCCAAACAAACACACATGTACACAAACACAGTCATGAAACGGTCTTTTCTTCACACTCTCATTTCCAAACACACATATAAACGACAGGCTGGTGAGTATGAAGCTGGAACTGTAAAGCGTCAGCATCATCTCTCGCTCTCTTGCTGTGCTGACTGAAAGGTTCAATGTAGAGTTGGCTTTAGTTTTCTCGTCCCTCCTCTGTGTCCTCACCATCAGCCTGATTGTCAGAGGTCCACAGCTGAAAAAGATTTTTCACATTTATCCATCTGATTAATTCATATCCATTTAAACTACTGCTGCTTATTTTGCACAAACAAATACTATTGGGATAGTTTTGACCTATATTGCAATTTGAACTGCGATATAAACATTTAACATATAATGCTGCTGCTTAGATATCAAGCTTTAAGAACTAAGAGGCACATTGCATGACTTAGTTGAAAATGCACATGACAGTGTCCTAACCAGGCATGATGAGATAAAGCATTTTGTTAGTCAGTTGGTGGTAAAATTATAAGTAGCCCCACCCATAGTGAGGTTTCTTTGCCCCAAAATCCTGCTCCACATACAGCAAAAAAAAGAAAAGAATAGAAAATGTATCCGAAGACCCACACATCCTTGGAGTATGTGTAGTATAATACAGAGGAGTACCACCACTTCATTTTGAAGCATGCTGTGCTTGGAGATAAATAAATTACAGCCTTCTGTGGATTAATAACCACATGGGCCATATTTTTAATTTTTTTGATTAACTTGAAATGTGCAACCCTAATCAAAACCAATTTCTGACTTTATGTTATCAAATAATTTATGTTATCACAGGTCACTGCATCCTCAACGGAACAAATTTCAAAGAGCTGGGTGAAGATGATGACTGAAGAACTCACTGTCAGATTGTCTCTTAGTAACTGCATGATCAATGTGCTGTCTTTATACGAATCCTCGGTTAACTGGTCCAGCTCAGCAATGGCATCATCAAAAGCCTACATAAAATACAGATCCATGGTTAAATAGATAGCAATGCTAAGCTTTAGGTCCAATCAAAATAAAAGCTGCATGTGTGTGTGAGCTTTATGCCCATTCTAACCTTCTTGGCCAGTTCGCAGGCCTTCTCTGGCGAGTTTAGGATCTCGTAGAAGAAGACAGAGAAGTTGAGGGCCAGGCCCAGGCGGATGGGATGAGTGGACTGCATGTTGTCTTTACTGATGTCAAAAGCAGCCTGGTACCCTTCCTGAGACTTCTGGATGATATCTGTACAGAATACAAACAAGGCAAGCATTATTGTTACAATTGCTCATTTTTAGGGTTGGGGTTTGTTCAAAACACCCATTCCGTTATTGTGTTGACGAGTAACTGCTCCAAACGATTCTGCAGCGCGTACATGAGCTTTCAGAGTCATTCAAATTCAGACTGCTTTGCTATCATGTGTGACCAATTCATTGTATAGTGCTGACTCAAATGAGCAATTCATTTGTGAATTGGACATCTTTAGTTTGGATTCAAAACCGTTGTCAGTTGGGCTGCAACGGTACACAAAATTCACGGTTCGGTACGTGCCCTTGTTTTGGGGTCATGGTTCGGTATGGTTTTGGTAGAGCAGGGAAAACAAAGAATCTTTCTTTAAATTATTTATTTTGAAAACAGTGGCTGATGGGCAACAATTCTTATTGTGAAGGCTCATTTACTGTATACATGACTGCACTATGTATATTTCTTCAACAACATTACAATAAAAAACTTAAGAGCCTCTTATATGCACATTGTATAAAATATAAAGTAAAAAAAAGTGCATTAGCAGTGTAGATTTCTGTCTTTTGCATTTCAGCTCACCACTTCTACTTACCACTCAAGTTTATTATGGGGCTGAAGCACGTTAAGCGGATGCTTAAATCCTGCGTTCTCGTCGACCGAGTTTGGTTGCATATCTACAGTAATAAATACTCCTATGGCATTTGTTATCGCTTTAGCTCTGACTGAGCTTGCATCGAAAGGCTGCTTGAATACTGTGGTGAGACTAACTTTTACAGGCTGTTTATGATTTTTTCCCATAAGCTCAAGTGTCATGTGGATAATGTCGCCGCAAAGGAGTCATCATGCAAGATGTGCTTCTTGAGACATACCCGACTTTGGTGAAACAGATCCGACACACAGCATTCATCCTGTTCACTACTCATTGCCCAGTATTACGGATGTTTACTGCAAAACCTTAATGCTCCAAAACAACAGATTTTAGAGACGTGGTGGGTCTTCAATCTCAGGCTTATTTAAGTCTGACATATTTATATTTTGTTTAGTTCCATCACGGTTGGGGAAAAATAGCAAGCTAGTTAGTATAAACTTCATGTGCATTTATCTGAACAACAATTTCTAGTGTACCATCTGGCGCTCTGTTCTGTTAAGTTTTAATTCCGTGTGGTCCCATGTTGCTCCACAATCTTTTTTCATTTGAGTTCTATGCGGTTTATGTTGTTATTTATATGTTGTTTTAATATTGATTACAAACACTGATTTAAAAACTAGCGAAGCTACCACCTCACAACTCAGAAATATAGTTAAAAGGTTCGCTATTTGCCCATCTGATTACATTATACATTAGGGGGTAAAACGGTAATTCTACTATTTTCATAACAGTGGAACTTTTCCAGTAACAAGCTACTTTGTCCAAGTAGTTCAAGTGTAATATGACAAAACACTACATTGTCACATTGTTTTGCACACTTAGCTGCCGATCAAATGTGTATACCTATCTCTCTCTCTCATAGACAGTCCAAAACATTTACCTGTAAGTGAATCGATACGTAGGGCTGGGTATCGAGTTTGATACATTTTAGGCACCGACCGAATTGCCTCTAAACTATCGAGTATCAAAAAATGTCTTGTCGTTCGGTACCAAATTTCGATACCTAAGGGTTAATCTTATCAATGTCAGTGATAAGCATATAGCATGCTAGATGTGCCCAAATCTAAAAGTGCTGGTGATTGGCTGTGTTTAGGCATCAAGGAAAAATACTAGTTTACGGCGGTTATGCCCAGAGACGTGGCTCACACGTGAGGCTGTAGTGTGTATGCGTCTCAACCCCCATATATGGAAAAGATGTGGAAAATCACAAAAGTGTGGACACATTTCATCAGGCTCGATGCCAACAGCACGCAATGCAATATGTGTGACAAGATAATTGCTGCCAACACCGGCAACACGACAAATGAAGCACTTGACAGTGCACGGAATAAACTTAAGAGCAGAAAGTTGCTCCGTCTTTGACGAGAAGACGACCGAGTCGGTGCAGTCATCCTCTCAGCGTCCTCCTGATACAGAGCTTCCTTGAAAATGCCCACCACACGAGTCCTCTTCCAAAACTACTGATGAATGCAGCGGCGCTGTGACTGGGACACCGACAGGTAAGATTAACGTTTAGCAAACAAACCAACAAACAAAATTGGCCAAATTGTAGTGGTACATGCTTGTGTACTTGTTAAATGAACGTTTCTGTGCATGGTGACAGTCCTATAAACTGGGACCTACATAACATTAGATATTGTTTGGATGTATGGCTATAGATAGCTAGCTAAATCGATGCAAAAAATGCTTTAAGGTTGACAGTAACTGATCAAGTTTAACGTACATTAAACTAGTTATCTTGTTATTCGTACTTATCCTTAGGGTTGACTGAATTAACAGTTTAGCTTTATTGTTTTGTTTTTTTCCTCTTCACATTAATGTTATAGCCTCTGCCCCAGCCGCCCCTGGCATGAGGAGACCAGAAGGCTCAGGAGATGAGTCTCTGTAAAAAAAAAAAAAAAAGTCAACACACTGAAAAAATAAAAACAAAGTTTTTTTGAGGTAATGTTTGAAATCTTGTTAAAATGTATTTCATAAAATTGGTATAGAAAAATTATCATTTAGGAACCGGTATCGAAGTCAAGATATCAGTATCGGAATTTTTTGAACGATTCCCAGCACTATCGATTCGTTCAGGTGGTTAATGTAAATTAATCTGTTAAAATAAGGGATTACCAATCCACTTACATCATTGGAAAATCCAAATAATTTTAGTGAACTGGTACGTTTGTACGATTGTAGTGAACCAGTTCAAATAAACGATTCACAAGAGCCCATGCCTTGATGTCAATGTGCCTTCTTTGTTTGAAGTGAAATATTTAGATACTGTACCTGAAGGTGCTTATAAAGGTGTACAAATCAGTAATATAAACTAAGTTTTAATAGTTGTATTTAGTGTACATTTTATTTAATAGCTATGAATTTATTTCTTTAATGTTACCACCCTATTTGTTTAATGTCACCCTAAATGAGATTGACATTTTTGTGCCAGGTAAATTGATAAAGAGTGTAGAATTTATCCTAGAATAAAATAATATAATTTGATAGTTATAGTATTACAAGTTATTGCAAACATTATGTTTCTATGTATAATAGCATCAGTGTAGTGTTTAGATCTGCTAGAAGCCAGGACAGGCCAAGGGAGTCAAATCACAAAATAAAAGGCCACATGTGTTGATTAAATTGGTTTTGTACTCAAATAAAAAGAGAATCACTGTAACATGGTTTCATGTTGAGCTCACACTGTAGGGCTGTGTCATAGCGTGTCATACTGTGATGCATTAAAGGCTTGCCTGTATTGATCTGTGCTTCGAGTGCAAATCAAATTTTCGAAAAGGTAGCTCTATAAGGATGAGCAGTAGTCATTGTTCATGTGAAGAGCTTTTGGAGACTGCTGAAGAGTGGCCAAGGCAGTGCATGTATTAAACCCACCCAAAGGAGGTTCTGCTTACTGCCGACACCCAGCTGGACAACATGCCTGCGCCAGATGCTGTTGCCATGGCGATGATCAGGCAGCTCATTACACTGACAGTAGTAGGTCAGCAGCGGCACTGACAATGAGGCTGAGAGGGCTAGACTTAGTCTCTTCAATGGCACACACAGTATGAATCTGTATAAAGTTACTAGATCCCATCTGATTTTCCACAGCTCATGTTGCCTTGAGTTTTTATTTGTCTTCTGAGTGTTCTTAAAAATATGTTTTCAATGTTTCATCTGCGGAACGATCCTAAAACATTTTAAACCACAGTAGAGCTCATCGAAGAGACTGTATGTCTATCCCTCACAGCCTCGTTGTCATTCCCATTAAAATTCAAAGATGTCGCTAGCGTGAATAAGGTCAACATTTTGGCCGTTATCAATAGCCGAAAATAACTGTCAAGATATGGCCAAAAAACATATTTTAGGCGATGTTGTAAATTTGGTTATCCATCTTTTAAACAAAGTATCACTCACACTTAGTGAAGTCACATACTTCAAATGAAAATGCGTATCAAAACTTTATTTACAGAAAAAAAAATATGAAAAAGAATTTAGTACTTTTGATACCTAACAGAAAAAGAGTAGACTGCTTGAATTCCATAAAATATACATTTTTTTGAAAAAAATAATTGAAATACTTTATTTAAAATAATAATACTACTAATAAATTAATAGTATTATTTGCTTCCAATACTGACCTAAAAAATAAAGTCACCAATTTATTTGCATCCATAATGGAAAAAACCGTAACCTTTTCCATATTACTACAGAAACACGACTGATGTAGGATCTGCTGCAAAGCACAATCATGTCATTTCCACAGATGGTACTTTCAGCTGTATCTCTCAGATCATTTGCTCCTGTGCTGCCATAGAAATACACCAGGCTCTTACAAATTCATCAAAGCCAGCAGGGAGCAGAAGAAAGCCTAATAAGTCCATGCATCCACTGAAAAGAGTGAATTATTACTTTGCCAGACAGACCCACCTGAGCCAAAGACCACATGTGAAGGGAATTCCCTTATTAGTCAATCATTAATGACGAGAAATAAGGTGCACTGTATCTAGCCATGTGCAAAATCTACATTTACAAAACAGAGTTGTGGGTTGCCTGAAAGACTTTGATCCTAAAGAAACCCTGTATAATTACTGATCAGACACAATTCTTACAGTCATATACTGTAGATGCTACTCACAGCTGTCTTAACAAATTCAACAAATATCTGAAACAAGTACAACCTTTTATTGGCCAAAAGTGTCATAGGCCTCAAAAAATGGATTATGCCCAACAACAGAAACATTGCTGATTGAAGACCGACAGTACTTTTCTTGAAATGTATTCCTGAACGCGTTGAAGTGTAGGACTGGGTATCAATACAGATTTCCTGATTTGATTCCGATTCACAAGCTTGATTTGATTCCAATTAATTTGGGTATAGTTAAGTTCTAATGTCTATTTTGCTAACTTTTACAATTCTCTAATATCAATTTCGACACCACAACAAAATACTAACTCATATGAGTACATATTGTTTCAAGTTCAAGTAATTATTTAAGACTATAAGGAATATATAAGGAAAGCAAAACACATTTAAACACCAAGTGTACAGAAAAGACAGACAGAATCATACCTACACGTGGGCAACTCAAGACACAAGAGGCATGAAATTATATAATGTCACACGGGATGTCAAACTAATCTGCAAGCAGATTGTGTCTCATGAGCTTTTTTTTATGAACTAGGACACAAGACCTTCAGATCTCAACTTCCATTCTACAGCCTCTCAACATGACAAAAATAATTAATGAAAACCAAAGCTGTGGCCACCTTGTTTCTCTTTGGGTGACGTCTAACTCTATTAAGAAAGGTTCATTGATTGACCTCTTATGTTCAAAACAATAAAAGTTAGGTAGATGTGTCAAGGGACACTCACACTAGTGAACTGCATTACTGTCTTAACCAACATGGAACCTGATGATTGACCGATTTCAACTCCTCACATATAGTGCATGAGACACAACTAACAGTCACAGTTTAATTCAATAGCCTGATGAAAGCATTTTGCTACACTTGAATTATAAAAATACACAGCACACAAAAACACTGGGGAAAATAGTGTATTTTAATAATGTGGAACTGTTTTGAATAGGGATGAGACAATATCATTATCTCATGTTTCATTTCGATGTACAATATCGACATAATCTCGATTATATATAATAGCACTTTAATGACAAATGGTGCATTCAGACCAGAGGTGTCGAGAGCATCAAATCAACCGGAAGTCATTCATTTTCTATGGCAGCCAGTGTCTCTCGGTGGCGAGTGCAAGGTGAGTTGATGAAGTGGATATTATGGTTTATATAATATTATATAAAAAATTGTAACATGGATATTTTATATATAATAGATACTGGTCGACATGTCTGGATGTTTTGCGGGCCCTTTAAATATAGTTCACAAAAAAAAAAAAAAAAAAGGATTCTGAAAGAATGTTGCCGCCTATTTCAACTACGTCAGAGTATCCATGAATCTTCGATAGCGTTGTTGGCAGGGCAGCCAAAGCAAATTTTGACACTTTCAACACCTGTGGTCTGAATGCTTGGAAAGTATGACAGCTTTTTGTTTTTTTTAGAAAGTTGATTGAGCAAAATGCACATTATAATTTCATTATTAAATAATTATTTTAGTTATTATTAATATTATTATATTAGTTATTTAATACACAATATAAATGTTCAAATTTTAAATAATAAATTACTCATATACATTTATCTCTATAAAAAAGGTCAAACTATAGTGGGCTACATTCAGGCTGATCAGGTGCAGAAGAAGCAACAGAACTGAACATGTCCTGAAAAATGATATGAAAGTGCTTGCATTATTTTTAATAATGAGAGTGCACGAATGGTCAAAACACATCATCTCTTTGCGAATAAACTGTTTCCATCACATTAACGTGCATTTTAACTAATGCAAAACTCCAAAAATCTACCTATTCCTAGAGCATTACATTTTAAGCTGATTTTGAGAGTTTATTCACATATCAAGCATTTCCATTCAGGATTTCTTATGCACAATTTTAAAATGCACATAAAAATTGTTGGATGGAAACCCCATAAGTGCCAGCTACAGTGCAAAATGAATTTTTGTAAATCAGACAAGCAAACAATAAAATAAGTATCTGTTGCATGAGAGCCGAGCACTCTGCCTCTAAGCTATCAAGTGTACATATAAGTTTATTTAAAGCTTTTCTCTACTCCACACCATCCTCTCTCATTTTAAGGCATATCATATACTGTATAATAACAACATAATGAACATTACACTTATGAGCGGGGTTTCAATTGAAGCACTCTATTTTAGTGTCAATTATTACACGGGTTAACGCAGTTTATTAAATGCGCTGTTGTTGATTTTTTTTCAGTATGGCTAACAAATAAAATTGTTAATTCATTTTCATTGAGATTTTTCAGGAAGATAATTATTTAACTAACATCTATTAAGCAACATTTTTTTATTTATTGAAAAAGGCTGACATTCTAAAAAAAAAACAATTTCCTCATTCATATATAATTTAACTTAAATACTACCATTAATTTTCTGCATTGTTAGATCCCCTTCTACACATCAAAATGTACAAAGTACAATACAAATAATAATATTATATAATAATAATATTCATAATAACTCAGTGTGAAGAAAGTAATGGTGCCAAAACTGTCCCTTTGCGCCTCCTGGCGGTGATTTTGCAAAAGGGTTTTATGTGTGAGAATTTGAAGTTTTACCGCCACTTTAATCCCCTCCATAGTAAGGGCCATTCTAGTTGGATACCTACTGTAGTAAAGAGTGTAGAAAAAAGTGACAGAGATTTTGATGTTTGAAAGGTAATTTCAAGTATGTTCACATGGCCAGATAGCAGTATTGCAAATTTCAAATTTTGCCTCAATGTGATTCATCATTTATTTTGGTTCACGGTATTTTGAAATTGAATATATTGTCCCATTCTTAGCTTCCTATGGATTCTTTTCTTTTCAGTGCTGAATATAATCAACATTTCCCTTGACATTGTCCACCATCTTGCAAGTAACTTTGCAGTTAGCTTTTTTCCATGCATGGGTGAGACAAATATCAATATTTAAGTCATTTTTCACAAATAAATCTCAACTTTCACATTCTTTTGTTTTTTGGCAAATAACATTGTTCATGCATACCGCCACCTACTGGTCAGATCTGTTCAAAGGTGGAGATTTAGAGTAAAAAAGGACTCATCAGTCTCATATCGCTTCAGAAGACATGGATTTAACAACGGGTTTCATATGGATTACATTTATGCTGCCTTTGTCCATTTTAAAGATTCAAAATTCAGGCAGCCATTCACTTGCATTGTGAGGACCTACAGAGCTAAAATATTCTTCTAAAAATCTTAATTTGTGTTCTGAAGAAAAAGTCCTACTGATAGTATGAGGGTGAATACATAATGAGAGAATTTTCATTTGTGTGTGAACATATTAGCTCAAAGACAAATAAATAAGTACAACTGCGAGTAAAACTATTATCAGAGTCAGCCTCATAATATTAAATGCAATAAAGATTGACAGCACTGAAGAGTGCTTACAGTTGTGTAAGATTATTCAAGTGGACACTATAGCTCAGTTGCAAAAGTTAGCTGCCTAAACTAGACAGCATTTTAAGGAGGGTTTGCACAATCGCATATCGCGATGATGATTCACTTTTCTTTCACAGACATGCTGGGTGTCCCTCATATATTCGGCGCAGTTACATTCGAGATCCAATTATGAAATTGTGATGCATCAAAATATATTGAATCGTGACATATGTATCATGATATACATTCACCGTTTGGTGACACCCAGACCTAATTTTAAGGCATCACAGGTGAGCGGTTTCAAAAGGTAGGTACTAACATTATGCTGCCTTCTAAGATACCTTGTCCAGGTGAAATACTAAGGCAGAAATTGCATGCAATCCTAGAATTCACTGCAACAACCTCTGATAAAAGTTTTGATTGAATTGTTCAATTAAAGCAAACATTTTCTGGGTGCTCAAAATCAGCCACTTACGAGATTTCATTTCAGTTCTGATGCTCCCTTAGGCCACGTCCACGCTAATCCATTTTCACTATAGGTTTGGGAACAGAGCTTAAGTATTGTAAGTGTAGCCTAATATTATTTTTTTTTACAAAAATATATTTTGTGAAACAATCCCTCAATAATCAGCTATTAAGGGTGTGGAAGCACAAGTTATGATCTGTTCCTTTGGCACACATCAAACCAAAAATATCTATGTGTCAATGTGTGAGTGATAGAGGTGTGGCTACAAAGTTGGCAGGAAGATATATCGTACGAAGTCTCATATGCTGAGGACATGTTGAAGATCACAAACTAGGTCTCGCAATTTGGAATATATTACATATTTCTGCAAGGGAAAAAACTGATGATAATTTTCCAAGAGTATAACGATCTGATTTGGATCTGTTTCTTAAAGGGTTAGTTCACCCAAAAATTCTCTAGTGATTTACTTAAGTTGTAAGTGATCTGAAGCTTACATGTGACTCAGCTGTTGAATTAGCCATGCCACCTCATTCCAAAACCCTGCCCTCCAAAGATAATTTTGAGGTCAAAACAGAGCAAAAGAGCAGCACTGTTTGTTCCTGTGGCTGTCAAATTCAACAGTGGCACAATAGCACCCTCAACTGCAAACATTATGAATAATAGCCTCAAATATCTGCTTCATATGAGAACGAGGATAATGGTTGACAAGTGCAAAGCGTCAATGTCCATGATTTGCGGACACATTTTTGTTTTGTTTACAAATTCTAAAGCTGTCACAGAGACCGGTGAGATATCTCAGGATACTTATTTCAGTAATATTTTTAAGGGAGTAGGAACATTTTTTGCATAATTTTTCCATGAAAAAATAAATACAGCACCTTTAAAGAGGCCCTATTATATTTTTGGGGATTTTACCTGTCCTTTAGTGTGTAACATAGCTGTGTGCATGTTAATGGTCTGCAAATTACAAAGTCCACGCAAAAGGGAGTTATTCTCTCCCACAGGCAACACTGCTCTAGAACTACAAGAAACGGCTGGATTGTAGTCCAGCCATTTCTTCCGTTAAGTATCTACGTCACTATGTAATTAATTTGCATAATGCCCTCCTAAGGGCTACTTTGGTCTACCCTCAAACAAACGTAGTTATAGCTGAGGCCAGTATGAGTTGGGTTAGTGTTGTCGCCATGTCGAGAAGATACGGTTTTCTTCACAGCAAAAGCTCTTTGTTTGGACTTACAAAGGCAGATGAATTGAAGAATCAGTGGTTCAAATTTATTTGAATTATATAGAAGTACAACCACAACAAATGCTGGATTTTCAAGATGGTTACTCCTGAAAAATGGTGCAGTTCCCACTTTGTTGGGACAATCTGACACTTCAGGATCACAACTTGTTATTTTCTTACCTACCAACCTATCAATTTGCCTTTTGGACCGTCAAACCACCAGCAGCCTGATAGCAACCACTTGCATTGTATGGACAAACTGAGCTGAAATCTGCTTATAGAAATCTTCACTGCAGTTCTGCTGAAGAAGGAAAGTCATACACATCTGGGATGGCTTGAGAGAAATCATGACAGGATTTTCATTTTTGGGTGAACTAACCTTTTAAATCAAAATATAGTGTATTAAATAAAGAGAAATTACAATCTCCAGTATAAAGCCAGCATGGGAGATTTTGGATTCCAAAGGGCCGCAGATACTCACTGGTTTTCTCTTCTCCTGTGGCGACCTCTGCCAGGTAGCGGTAATAGTCTCCCTTCATCTTCAGGTAGAACACCTGGCTCTCTGCCGGAGAAGTTTTGCGGACCAGAAACTTGTCCAGGAGATGCTGCGGATGAGAGACACACGTGCATGTGAACACCCACACAGCTTCGGTCTAAGTCGGACAGTAACTTCAGCAATAAGCTGAATACACACATTTATGATCAGACTTTAAGTGAGCCAGCTCAGAGCTTCACCGATATATTGGCCAGGGTTTTTATTTTATGATATTTGACCATTTTTTCCCCTCCCCTTTTCTCCCCAATTTGGAATGCCCAATTCTAAATCCTCATTGTGGCATAGTGGCACACCTCAATCTGAGTGCTGGAGGATGAATCTCAGACCATCAATCCACGCATCTTAACACGTGGCTTAAGTGCGTTACCGTGGAGACGTAGTGTGCGTGGAGGCCTAGGCTATTCTCTGTGGCATCCAAGCACAACTCACAGCATGCCCCACTGAGAGCAAGAACCACATTATAGCGACCACGAGGATGTTACCCCATGTGACTCTACCCTCCCTAGTAACCGGGCCAATTTGGTTGCTTAGAAGACCTGGCTGGAGTCAAACTTGCGACTCCAGGGGTGGTAGTATGCGTTAATACTCACTTAGCTACCCAGGCCCCCAGATATTTGGACATTTTGAGATTGCCCAAATGGTTAATTATCAGAAGTGTTCATTCCATCAAGTATCAGTTCCAAAATCTATCAAACCCCAAAATATAATATACATTCTGTTTTCAAAAGCAAAGTTTTAGTGATTTTTTTTTTTAAAATACTGTGAATAAAAGTGTAAATTCAGCAATATAGTATGTGCAGCAAATATTATTTATGCTTACCCATTTGCTCCAACAGCAAAATAAATAATCCACTATCTACTAATCCATTACGATTAATAGAGTGGATTACGAAGATGACACATTTACTTTAACTCCCTCAGAAGCTGTTTTAGAACCCCATCGCAATTGTTTATCTAATTCTAGTGTAATTTAACACAAAGCATAATGTTATAAAATTACTCTAAATAATTGAAAATATAAAGAAAAGTTAGCTAAATTTACGCTGATAAAGAAGGCAGAAACGAGTCATCATAGTCTGTAAAAAAGGTCTATTGACAGCATTATATTCTGTGAATTATAGCAGATGGCAGAACAGCTGAAAGGTGCATCTATAGTACAAGTGTGTGTGTGTGTGTGTGTGTGTGTATATACACATATTATTTATTTATTCCAACCCTCCACAAATCCATGTTCATGCTGACATTAAAATACCTCATGGTGCTTCATCCAATCACCTAACAGAACTTGTTAGAAACAAATATTTTATGTTGTTTAAATGATTTCAGATGACATGGCATTCTAGCATGTTATGTCTATGTATGAGCCAACTTCAACACATTACCCTCCTTATGCCAACATTAAACATCACATTCTTATGAAGGCAGTCTAAATAAAAGCTGGAAAATGAGAGGAATGTCGTTCATAACATTCAATTTTCCACCATTGCAAGATGCCTCGGGTAACAATCCAACTAAAAAGTCCCAGTAAAGAGGGAGGGAAATGGCCCAGTCCGATTCATTAAAGCCTTATCCAGTTGCACTGAGTGAGTCTAACTTTCAATTTCCTAAGAGAAAAAAACACTCAAACAACAGACCCCATTGTTTTGCTGATCTAGTGGTGGGAATACAGTGAATAAGAACTCGTTCTTGATTGCCAGCCCTAGTTCTGGCTAATACCAAAAAGATCAACTAGTTTGCAGTAAGTTACTCACACTACCCAATATAACGTGTATTCCTCTGCAATGTTTATAATGCCCAACAGAAAGCTCACCAGCACGTCTTTGCAGATGGCCTTCAGCTCTGTCTCAATCTTTTCCCGGTACTCTTTAGCCATCTGCTGTTTGTCGCTGCCCTCAGTCTTCTGCTCAATGCTGGACACCACCCTCCAGGCAGACCGGCGAGCACCCACAACATTCTTGTAGGCCACAGAGAGCAGGTTCCTCTCCTCGTCGGTCAGTTCCTCTCCAAGCTCCGTCACTTCCTTCATGGAGGCGGCCATGTCATCGTAGCGTTCGGCCTGCTCAGCCAGTTTGGCCCTCTGCACGTGTTGGCTCTTGTCCATGGCTGCTTGATTCTACAGGAGCAAAACAGAATTGCAGTTGGAAGTCAAAAATCTATGTTTCAGGATATGTTAGAATGTCAAAGAGGTATCACATTGCGGCACGTTGCTAATTAGGCATATTAATTGCACAATTAAATCAAGAAAATGCTTCACTGGCTAAAAAACAAAATAAATGAAAAAATAATAAAACAAATAAGAGAGAGCAAAGGTGCACAGACTTTTACAGATCCACTTGGACTTTAAAGCACGTACAGGGCACAGGAGACGATCTCTCCTAACCACATTGGATGGAGATGAGGGCAGATGAAAAGCAGCCAGATTAATAGACTGATTCACAAATTGTGGTAACAGTTCTTTTGGAAGAAAGGTTGGATTAGGACAAAGAATGACCCCTGAATCCTCTGGCAACTAACGTAAACAACTCACTCACAGAGAGTGCATGGATCTCAATTACTCGTTTAGCCGAAGCAACAGCTAACAGAAATGCTGCCTTTAAAAGACACCCACTTAATATCTGACTCACCCATTGGTTCACATGGCGATGTACTAAGAAAGTCTAAGACAATTGGCAAGTCCCACATAGTAAAAAAGAGTCCCACGAACCAGCTTTAAGCACCTTGCCCCCTTCAAAAAACTGCAAACAAGATTATGAGACCCCGCAGAAGAACCATCAATTGGGGCATGATGTGCAGATATGGCAGTGACATACACCTTTAAAGTAGAAGCCGCTTAATTGTTGTCCAACTAGAGTTGCAAAAAACTCAAGACCTTTGGCACAGTACAGTGAAACAGATCAATTCCCTGAGCTCCACACCATGAAGAGAATATTCTCCAACTAGCAGCATAAAGCTGTCGTGTAGAAGCAGCTCTGGCATTATCCACAGTACAGACTACCGCCAGATCACAATCTGGTAGAAGTGGGTTGGCCCCAGCCGCCAAACCCAAAGCTGAATTTGAAATGAATCTGGATGCCAAATGCGCCTGTCCATCTGGGAGAGGAGATCTCTCTGGGTGGGAAGTTGCCACGACTTGCCCTCTAACAGACTACGAAGGCCATCGTGGCACCACTAGAATTACCCTGCACATGCATAGGATTATTCTGTGTATCGTCTCCCACAACAGTGAAAAATACAACAGGCATTTCAGACACTCATGGGCCAGACCATCCTGTCCCAATGGACTTGACTTTTCGGTCCTCGCAAACCACCAGCGGCAGTGAGCCAGTTGACAGAGGTGGCTGCAGCCAACATCCCCATTAGTTGTAGGAGAATGCCATAAGGAAGTTTCGCCCAAAGGCGAAAATGAATCAGTAGACGAATACTTCTCGTCCGAGTGAGCGACAATGTGGCCGACAACATGAGAGACTCCAGTGTCTTTCCGATAAAGGTTATGGACTGCACTGGAACCAAACAACTCGTCTCGTTCACTGTGAGACCCAACTTTTGAATGTGCTCTAAAAATACCTTGCTGTTGTATAGAGCAAGAAGTTTTGTTGGAGAACAAAGCAACCAATCGTCCAAATAGGGCAGAATCCTCATGCCTTTAGACCAAAGAGGAGACAGGGCTGCACTCATGCATCTTGTAAAAACTAGGGGAGCCAGACCAAAAGGTAGAACCTTGAACTGGTAAACTTGATCCTGAAAGATGAATCTCAGGAACTTCCTGTGGTGTGGTGCAATAGGAACAATATATATATATATATATATATATATATATATATATATATATATATATATATATATATTATAATATTTAAAGATAACTATTTATAATTATTTCATCATTATATATTGAATTATTGTTATGAGGGACTTTCTCAGCAAATATTTGTATATGCGATTAAATGTGATTAATCGCGATTAATTAATCGGGACATCAATTAATTAATTATATTAATTTTTATATATATATAACTAACTTTAAAAAGCCAAAAACGTAAGCACTCTGCATGTGATACATGAGCACATGAGTGAAAATGCCCAAAAATGCGGACATGACTTCGACCACGCCCAGTCCACAGCAGCGCAGTGTTGTAAGGCACCTCACTCCATATGGATCATCTCCAGTCTGATGTATAAAAATCATCACGGCCCTTCCAGGAATGTGTCCGTACAAACTGTTCCCGCCCTGCTCGCGCGTGCCCAACAGAGCGCGTCTCCTCTCTACCTGCCGTTACCTCTCAAGTGTCTGCTTTTTGTCGAAAATACTACAAAGAAGTAGAGGTTTATTTGCACCGGTTGCTTTGCAATGAATGGCCATTCAGACAGGGAGAATGTTTTCCGACAAAGACCAAAACACCTTTACATTTCCATTGGCAAATTAATATTGACACATTTTCGACACCTTCTTCTGACAGGAACTCCACAGAAGTACAGCAGGAGGTAAACGCCCTACTTTTTTTGCCTAATGTGCCCGACATGATCTAGCGTGCCAGATATTCTCAGAGAATAAGTCCTAACATGACAATTCGCCATTTTACACTCTTATTCGCACAAGGTAAAACACAGACGAGTGATATTTCTGTGCGGAGGAGGATTGTCGACTCATCCTTCCGTTGTCTGGTGGCAGTTTGAAACGGGTTATAGCACTATCAGGAGCGAATACTAGGAAATAACACATATTATTGTGTGTCATAACAGCCCGGATTGCACGTCAAAAGTAATTTACAGCGAATTTTTCATGTTCGTGTAATCCGCTCTGGACTGAACGTCATTGAATCTTTTCTGAAGCAAAACGAAGAATCCCTCTTGAATGCAGCAATTACAAACCATTTACTTCGCTATAAATAATCAAAATAAACAGACTCAGAATAAAGAAATACAGCTCATATTTATGTAACAACACAGATAAGAGATGAATGAAGCGAAAGTAAACTAACCTGTGTGTGAGAGTGCTCGCTCAGTCTCCGGTTGCACCGCTCAACTGCCGCGTTCCCGTGTGATCCACGGGGTTTCCCTCCCACTCACACACTCCTGCAGCAGGGACTGGGCAGGGGTCATGACGTCAACCGCTGTCAAGGCAACAGCGCTTCTGATTGGCTGGAGGGAGAACCTGAAAGTGATGGATGATCTTCTTAAAAAATCTAATTTTGCAATTAACATTTTTTTATAAAATCATACAGTAACAAAGAAATGCAAAACACACACACACACGCACACACACACACACACACACACACACACATATATATACAATCAATATTTAAACCCCACTTTCTGTGACAAAATAGTATTATATCTATATTTCAATTGGGTCAGTTCTCTGAGGCCATCAGACAACATTTGGCACTTCAGCTCTGCCTCTGCACTTTTAATATTCCCTTCACACTACACAAGTTCTCGTGCTTTGGATTCTTTGATGAATGAGGCATACTGTATGATCCAACCCCTAAGAACCGCCTTAAGTGCCTCCCAAGCCATGCCCACAGAGGATACTGAAGACCAGTTGGTCTCCATATAAACATTGATTTCAGTCTTTAACAGTTGTTGGAAATCCAGATTTTTCAAAAGGGACACATTAAAGTGGCAACTATATGATTTATTTTATGTATGTGGCAGCACCTCTAAACACACCAGGGCGTGATCTGAGACTAAGATGTTTCCAATTGAGCAGTCAAGAACAGATGAAATAAGGGATTTAGATATAAAATAAATCTATATTCTAGAATAAATCTTATGGACTGATAAAAAAAATGTACAGTCCCTACCAGATGGGTTCAAAAGTCGCCAGATATTTGTAAGATCAAGATTTTTACACATCCTGTGAAGCGTCAGTGTTGCTCTAGGGGGCTTGCACACTTTTGATTCACTATGATCAAGGACTGAGTCCATCAATAGATTAAAGTCTCCTCCCAATATTATATCCTGAGGGGTGCCAGCGGCTTGCAGAATTTGCCCCTGAATTCCATCAGGGAACAGAGGTTACATACGTAACTAGACGTTCCCCGTCTGTTGCTCATTTCGACATCGTGTTGAAGAAGCGACACTAGGGGTCCACTTCAAATCACGCCATTCGCTGAGCCGTGTACGTGTACTGCTGACACAGGAGCGAGCAGGTATTTCACGTGCACAAGCGACCAACTGTGTCAGACTGCGCGTACCCTTCCCCAATGCCCCAAAAAAGTCGTTGGAATCCTTCTGGTTACCCTAGAGGGGAACAAGGCGACGCTTGCCAACCTGGGAACGGGCCAAGCCTGGCTGGGCCTCTTTTCTCTCTATGTTTCTCTGCATAGAGCAAGAACAGCTGGGGCCCTTACACGCATTGAGGGAAGGGGGTCTTACCCAGTTTCCTATTCTTTCAGGGGGAAAAGACCCTGCGGAGGCCACACCTGCCAAAAGGGGAGGTAAAGGTGGCGAATACATCACATGGGTTTTTTAGGCAACATGTGGAATGTGGCGCAGTGGTAGATCCAACCTCATGGAAGGGGGAGTTGCTACAGCCTAGCGACCGGAGGACAGTTAAAACTGCCTAAGGGAGACACGGGTCCACTTTGTAAGGGGACCGTACCGCGGAAAATACACAGGGGGAGTCAGTGTAGGAGTCCCGATCTGTGGAGCACCTATTCCAGTACAGGGTAGATTTGAGTACCCGTAGTGGACTGTGTCGGCAAGTCCTTCCGCTGAACTGTGGACTCAAAAGGGCTAGGGAGGATCAACCAGGGACCCAGGTGGGTGGGATCACCTGGGAGAGAAAGCGCACAGTTTTACCTCGGCAGAGGGAAAGGGCGCCAGGTGCAAGCGATTCACCCGGCCAGATCGTCAGCGCGTTACCGAGTTCTACCGGCTCGGACCTGAGAAAACACGGGACAATACTGACTCAGCCCTGAGATTGTAAGATCTCGCAAAGGTATTAGGTGTTGCCCAACCCGCTGCTTTACATATGTCTGCTAGGGAGGTGCCTCTGGCCAGTGCCCACGAGGACGCAATACTCCTTGTTGAGTGCGCTTGGACACGCAAAGGGGGGGGGCACGGCCTGGGTGCGATAGGCCAATGAAATGGCATCCACCACCCAGTGGGAGAGCCTCTGTTTGGAGACAGCGTTCCCTTTCCGCTGTCCCCCAAAGCAGACAAAGAGCTGCTCAGAGCCTGATGATTAAGTCGTGCTTACCCAAGGACTTGCTGTCTACTGCATCATGGTGGGCCGCAATAGCAGCGACATACACCTTCAGGGTGGAAGGGGACAGCCTCCCTTCCAGCCTCTCTTGCAGAAATAAGAGCACTGACCTAACTGCGCACCTCTGTGGGTCTTCAACACTGGAAGAACACCAATTCGCGAACAAGCGCCATTTCAGGGCATAAAGTTGCCTGGTAGACCAACCTGGCTTGGTTGATCGTGGGTGGTAGACCAGCTAGATCTTCCACGTCCCATCCAGGGGCCAGACGTGGAGGTTCCAAAGGTCTGGGTGCGGATGCCAGAGTGTGCCCCGTCCCTGAGAAAGAAGGTCTTTCCCTAGGGGAATTCGCCAGGGAGGGGCTGACGCGAGGAGTACGAGATCCAATGTACGCCGATTTATGTACGCTACCACAGTGGTGCTGTCTGACCTGATCAGGATGTGTTTGTCTCGAACTATCGGGAGAAACTTCCGCAGGGCAAAGAAAACAGTCAGCAACTCCAAGCAGTTGATGTTTCAGCGCAGCGGGGCCCCTTTCCAACGGCCTGCTACTGCGTGCCCATTGCACACAGCACCCCAACCCAATCTGGAGGCGTCGGTCGTGACCAAGATGCGTCGGGACATCTGCCTCAAGGGTACTCCTGCCCGTAGAAAACAGAGGTCTGTCCAGGGTTTGAATGTTTGGCGGTGCGTGCCGTGGCGCCATGCTCGTCTCGGGACTCAAGTTTGAAGCCAGTGCTGAAGCGGTCTCATATGCATCAACCCCAGCGGTGTGACCACCGCAAGGATGCCATATGCCCCAGGAGCCTCTGTAAATTTTTTAAGGGGACCGTTGTGCCCGGCCTGAAAGCGGCGAGGCACCTCAACACTGACTGCGCACGCTCGTTGGTGAGACGTGCTGACATTGAGACTGAGTCTAAATCCATGCCGAAAAAAGAGATGCTCTGGACCGGGGTGAGCCTCTTTTCCCAGTTGACCTGAAGCCCTAAACAGCTGAGGTGCCTGAGCATCTGGTCTCTGTGAGCACATTTAGTAACTCTCGTGAGTGGGCCAGAATGAGCCAGTCGTCGAGGTAATTGAGTATGCGGATGCCGGCTTCTCGGAGCGGGGCAAGGGCTGCCTCTGCGACTTTCGTGAAGAAAGAGGGGACAGAGACATGCCGAAGGGGAGGACTTTGTACTGATACGCCTGGCCATCGAACGCGAAACTTAAGAAGGGTCGGTGTCGAGGCAGAATTGAGATGTGGAAGTACGTGTCCTTCAGGTCTATCGCTGTGAACCAATCTAGATGCCGAACGCAGGTTGGAATGTGTTTCTGCGTGAGCATTTTGAACGGGAGTTTGTGCAAAGCTTGGTTGAAAACTGGCAAGTCCAAGATCGGTCGTAAGCCGCCACCTTTCTTGGGTACAATAAAGTAAGGACTGTAGAGACCCTTCTTCATCTCGGTAGGAGGGACAGGCTCTATCGAGTCTGAGTAAGAGAGTAGTAATTTCTGCGTGCAGGGATTTGGCATGTTCGCTGTGTACTGCGGAGAAGCGGACGCCCGTGAAGGGGGGCGAAGCCTGGCACACTGAATTGCATAACCGAGTCGGATGGTCCAGGCCAGCCAGCGAGACGGGTTGGGAGGTGAAAGCCATGCATCCAAACTCCGTGCTAGAGGCACCAAGGGGACAGTTATTTTTGACATACCCGAGAGGCCGGGAGGTCGGCATCCAGCATGCTGGGACTGGCGGCAGGTTGCTGTGAGAACGGCATTTGCAGGTCAGGTGACCCAGAGACAAAGGAAATAGCTCTGTTATTGAGAATGTGAAAATAAATTCAACAAAAGATTCTCCTTCCGGCCCTCCACCGGGGGACGGAATGGTCTTACCAGCTCCGGAGCTAACGTCTCGGGCACTGGGTCGAGCGTCTCAGGAGTGCCTGGGAGCCTTCCGGGTCCTCGGGGGGGGGGCCCATGAGACGGGGGGCGTCTGCTTCCTGCGGGGTGCTTGACACTGGGGCTGAGAGTTGGGCCCGTTTTATTGAGGCGGAGCAGGGTGTTTCATAGCCGCAAGAGGACTCCCTCGGCGGGCAGACGAGGCATGGCCCATGGCGGCAGGTTTGCGGCGGGGCGGGATGTGTGAAATGGCCTCCGTCTGCTTCACCGCTGAGGATTGCTGGGTGGAGTCGTCAACGGCACCGCCGAATGGATGGAGCTGGGAGACAGGGGCATTCGAGAAGGTGTGCCTTGTCTACCTCCCGCATTTCGACCAGGTCATCAGCATCAGACACCGCTGTAACGCTCTCCGATGCAGCGGTGATGTCATCCAATTCCGGGAGCTCCAGGGACCAGCCAGCCAGCCGTGAAGCGGGCCGCACTCATCCTGAGCTCGAGTTTTGAAGCAAGCAAGCGTGCCGGGGAGGCGGGTGGTTCGAGGGAGTTTACCCGGCGAAACACAACCCGTCGTTATCCCCAAATCGCCTTCAACGCCCGCGGCGCCTGCCCCAATCCCATAGGAAGGAGGCGAGGTGCGGGGGGGGGGCGGCTGAAATGGCTTTCTCTCATGACAAATGAAAGCCGCGACCACAATGCTGGAACGGCCATGTTCTTGCACTGAGAACATGAACCATTGGAGAGAAATCAATCATCCCAAGCTCAGACGGAAGCAAGCAAGCGTGCCGGAGAGGCTGGTGGTTTGAGGGGGTTTACCAGGCGAAACGGAACCCGTCGTTATCCCCAAATCGCCTTCACCGCCCGTAGGAAGGAGGCGAGGTGCGGGGGGCGGCTGAAGTGTCTTTCTCTCATAACAAAAGAAAGCCGCGACCGCAATGTTGCCATGGCTATGTTCTCGCACTGAGAACATGAACCATTCATAAAACGCTGCCTGCGTGTGATCGCAGCCCAGGCACGCGAGGCAGCTTTTATGACCGTGAGAGGTGGGGAGAAATCACCGCATCCAGAAATTACACAGGGGTGGAATGGCATCTTTCTAAAGACGCGTCCTGAAAAGGACATTCAACGCCGCTGTGTATTGCTTTTTAAAAGAAATATCACTCTTTTAATATGCTCTTGCACTGTCGAAGCGCCAAGGGGCAAATTGCACTGCCGTGCAAGGAAGGAGAAAGCCGCTGTAGTGCGCCGTAGATCCAACAGCAGAGAGCGTCAGAGGAACAGGAACGGGTGTGTGACTCGCAGCTCGCTGTAGTACAACCATCAGCTCCGAAGAAAATTTCTGAATGAACTCAACGTATTTCCCCGCTTTTATACCCGTATGTCCAGGGCGGGGTATGCAAATACTGTCTGCCAACTTCTCATTGGCCTTTTTTCATAGATCAGAGGCATATTCGGTGCTCAAGAGAGACCCCTAGTGTCGCTTCTTTGACACGACGTTGAAGTGAGCGACAGACGGGGAACAGGATCATAAAAGCACATTCCCAAATAGTGCAACAATCAAACCCTGATCTTCCCCCCGAACAAAACAAACAGAAAAAAATAGTGTGCATTAACCACGTGGACAACAGGACCAACTGGTGTCCATTCCTCTAAACTCAAAAGGTGCATGTATGCCTACGAGAGCCCCTGCGACAACTTTGCCATCGGATTGCTCAAGTCTGGTGCTTCTGCAAAAATTTTGTGAATCAAAATTACATAACAGAAAATAGTTTGTAAAACAGACCCCAGCCAACAGGCAGAATAAATACAAAGAACATTCAGTTTCAAGAGCCAAACTCACTCGGAGGCTGCGAAAAAAAACAAAAAAAACACCATGACTCGTCAACTTTATAAAAGACGTCCTTTATATATTTTGCAGTCATCCATAGTGTCCATTCTCAATCTGATTGGGAACTTCAGTTTAAAAATGATCTTCTGTCAATGCAAAAGTTTCTTGAATGAAATGTCATCCCACAAAACAAACTCCAGCCACTAGCCGGATCCAACAGAAAAAGAAACAAAAATGGCGCTCAGCTTCCTCAGACAATCGAGTCACTGAACAGCGAGTCAGTCCAATAATATAAGAAATATCAAATGGCTTACCCAGTGTATTTATGAAGGAGAGTGCCCATTTGGGACATGTAAATACTTTGCTGCCTTCCTTGGTGTTTATTCTCATTTTGGCCGGAAACATCAATGCAAAAGCGATTTTCGAAATTAAAAGCTAAATTAAAGATGTCACCTCTGTGAATAAGGTTTATACCCTCTGTTTTGTATAGTATGAGTGTCTCATGATTTCTTGTATTTTGTTATACCATAAAAGCTGTAGACACCAATGTCACAATGCAACATTATGCTCAGTGTAAGTCAATGCCAGATTAAGAAGACAATATTGTCTGATCAGCTTCAGGCTTTGCCATACTCAGATCTGCTCAGACCCTTAACTGGAGCAGAGGAAAGAAAGACTAATAAAAGCAGAATCTCAATTATCTCCCATCCAGAACATGTTCTATTTTTTAACACGGTCACATTTTCACTTTGGAACAGTGTTTTAAGTTTGGGTAACCCAACTGATGGTACAGTCACACCAGCATTGTGAGATATGAATCCTCTCGGCATGAATACTGTAGGTTTCATTCATTTGTGTAATTGTTATAACATCACTAACAAAAATGAATTGTTGCTCAACAAACACACTTTCTCAAATATAAGATTTTACTCATAAGGAGGGATTTTTACCCCACCCAGAGCCACACCTCTAGATGTTCAGCAATTATAAACCTTTGAGTCAGTATGACACAGAAAATAGATTTATCTGTTTTTCTGAAAATGACCTCAGTGTCTTTAAAGGGTGTCCTAATCAGGTTAGTTCAATGACAATTAGTTACAATAAGCAGTTCTGGCTCAGAAAAACTGTCAGAAAATCTGTAAGGTCTGACAAATCATTGTAGGTGATTACGAGTCACATAATAATTTCCTGTTATGAGGGATCTGCTGTACTTCACCTAGTCCTTCATCAAATGTAATCAATCTCCACAGCAGAATTATTCATTGAAGGGCGTTTCTCGCAGAGAGCAGCCCTGACTCGTCTCAACCTGCAGAGCTACTTCCAGTTCATACACAAAATTGAGTGACTACCTGCATTCCGCTCCAGGTAGATAAGTGGGACGAATAGGGATAGGCTCTTTTGGACTGTAAGAGTATTGCATAAGTTCACCTTAGGAAACAATTATGGGTTGAAAAATTATGTGTGTAAGCTTAGAGAACATAAATAATTAAGTTTTTTTATGCATTTCACAGGAAACTAGTAGAACATGCTTGAATCAAGATATTGTACCTTGTCCTACTTGACCCACTCCTAGTGGGATTTGAACCGGCATGGGAGGCTAAAGGCTGCAGCCTCTAGTGTCAGTCGCTAGTGCACCTCTTGAGGCCATGGGAGTGAGGTTTACACACTGCGCAACATGTACCAGCTGGCTACCGTTACACTCTCCCCCCTAATCCTCACTCCTATCCGGGTCATGGCACCACTGTAACCGGTCCTGCTTGACCGGCTCCTATCAGGATTTGAACCAGCGTCTCTGGTGTGAGAGGCCAGCGCACTAACATAGAGGCTAAAGGCTACAGCCTCTAGCGTCAGTCGCTAGTGCATCTCTTGAGGCCAGGGGAGTGAGGTTTACACACTGCACAGCATGTACCAGCTGGCTCCCATTACAATATGAAGGGAATTCTAAGCTGACAGTACACGTACAGGAATGTTCTGGGTTCAGTACAAGTTAACCTCAATGGACAGCACTGGTAGCGTAATATTGATTACTTCAGAAAAACATTTACCCTTTAATTTAAAAATCATGGTTGCAGTGTGGCATTTATGCTGGAAGTAAATAACCACAAGATGTAAACATTATTCATGTTAACTTGACTACAGTCAAGAAAAAATCAATTAGGGTTTAACTTTAAAAGAATGTAAAATCATACACAAAAAAAGTTAATTAGTTAACAGGTAGTTATCTAAACATATATGGTAAAAAAAAAAAAGACAATACATGTAATTATCCTATATTTTAGGGTAAAATATTGTAAAATAAAAAAAAATACAAAAATGTAAGAAGATGATTTTATAGGATATTTAATGGTAAAATTGTTAAAATGACAGTGAATAACAATAATCGGGTGTTCCCAAAAGTCCCTATGTGACCCATCACGTTTTATTATTTTTTGTAATAGTTAGAATAGAATAGAACATATTCTTCTTGTTTTTTATATCACTATATTGGGGTGTTCTTTGCAATATTTAGGTAGTTTAGTTAATGTTTATTGCATAATTTTGGAGTCACATGTGTTACCCTGTTTTGTGTTTGTGTGAGTGCCACTGTGCATTGGCTCTGTGTATTAATTATTGCTACTGGAAGGGTCACATTTGATGAACTTTAAGTCATCATGTGGCCTTTTATAGTTACTACGGTGATTAACAATACATTTTAGGGCACCATGCGAGGGTCGGACGTGTGAAGCGAGCTCTGCGCACTTTGCTAGTTTTTAATACTTTCTGTCATAAACCGGTGAGATTCGATATACCCTGTTCCATAACTGTTCAATGAAGACAATATGTCAAAGAATTCAAAATACTCAGGCCCTGGAGACATTAAAAGACACATAAGCTGATACCCCAGAAAGGGCCACAGACTGGGGACTCGGTTTGGCGGTGGGGGAGTTTCAGCATCAACTGTTGAGCATATCGGCAATGCTGGCAAAGGTCGTTGCTAACGTCTTACTGTAATACGTCAATCGATCACTGCCATGGAGACGGAATTCTCTGAGTTGGATACAAGAGTGAAGGGATGTTGCATGCTGCTGGCACCCCTCATGATGTAATATTGGAAGGAGACTTGAATCTTTTGATGGACAAAGTCCTTGATCATAATGAAGCAAAAGTGTGCAAGCCCCCTAGAGCAACAGTGACGCTTCACAAGATGTGTAAAAATCTTGGTCTTACAGATTTTGGAGACTTTTGAACCCATCTAAAGACTATAATTTTTTTTATCAGTCCATAAGATTTATTCTAGAATAGAATTATAGAATAGAATATAAAATACATCCAAATCCCTCATTTCATCTGTTGTTGATTGTTCAGTTCACTTTAGTCTCAGATCATGCCCTGGTGAGTTTAGAGGTGTTGTCACATCTGGAGAAAAATACATCATATAAACTCATCAAAAGAAACGTTCCTTTTTCAAGACACTGTATTTTAAAGATAATTTTGTAAAAAAATCCAAATAACTTTACAGATCTTTATTGTAATGTGTTTAACAATGTTTTCCATGCTTGTTCAATAAACCACATACAATTCATGAACATGCACCTGTCGTTAAGACACTAACAGCTTACAGACAGTAGGCAATTAAGGTCACAGTTTTAAATACTTAGGACACTAAAGAGACCTTTCTTCTGACTCTGAAAACTGCTGAAAAAAAACTAAATAAGATGCTCAGGGTCCCTGCTCATCTGCGTGAACATGCCTTAGGCATGCTGAATGGAGGTATGAGGACTGCAGATGTGGCCAGGGCAATAAATTGCAATGTCTGTACTGTGAGACACCTAAGATAGCGAGACAGGAAGGACACCTGATTGTCCTCGCAATGGCAGATCACGTGTAAAAACACCTGCACAGGATCGGTACATCCGAATATCACACTTGCGTGACAGGTACAGGATGGCAACAACAACTGCCCGAGTTACACCAGGAACGCACACACCCTCCATCAGTGCTCAGACTGTCCACAATAGGCTGAGAGAGGCTGGACTGAGGGCTTGTAGGCCTATTGTAAGGCAGGTCCTTACCAGATATCACCGGCATCAACGTCGCCTATGGGCACAAACCCACCTTCGCTGGACCAGACAGGACTGGCAAAAAGTGCTCTTCACTGGTGAGTCAAAGAGCCTGGATCTCAATCCCATTGAGCACGTATGGGACCTGTTGGATTGGAGGGTGGGGGCTAGGGCCATTCCTCCCAGAAATGTCCAGGAACTTGCAAGTGCCTTGGTGGAAGAGTGGGGTAACATCTCACAGCAAGAACTGGTAAATATGCTGCAGTTCATGAGGAGGAGATGCACTGCAGTACTTAACACCAGATACTGACTGTTACTTTGGATTTTGACCCCCACTTTGTTCAGGGACACATTATTCCATTTCTGTTTGTCACAGGTCTGTGAAACTTGTTCAGTTTATGTCTTAGTTGTTGAATCTTTTTATGTTCATACAAATATTTACACATGTTAAGTTTGCTGACAATAAAAGAATACCTGTCAACACTCCGGTATTTCCCAGGAGTCTTCCGTATTTCACACCCATCTCCCGACCCCCTCCAGTTTTGTTATTTCTCCCGGGAAACTCCCATAATACATATGGCCCAAACCTCATTATATGAATAATCATATCAATATATTATTCCAAGGTTGTCCAGTTGCAAGATCATGTATGAAACGCATCCTACTCACACAATCGACACATACAAATTTCAACCTATTTGTGACCTCAACCTGGCAACTTACAACCCAGTTGCGCTGTTGATATATGCGCAGGTAGTAGATGAGGGAAGTTGAATCAAGCATGACTGCAGGGCTGGACTGGCAATCTGGCAAACAAGGCATTTTCCAGGTGGTGCGACGCACTTTGGGGCCAATGAGGGGCGGACTGGCCATCGTGAGAACCGAGCGGCTGGTGAATCGGCCGCGAAACGGGCCAAATGGGCTGCGATAAGCTAATGTGCCACTGCGTTATGCAAAACGGACCATAAAACGGCGCCGCGATATGTAGAAAAGGAAAACGAACACTCCACAACTAACCCCCCCCCCCACCCCCGCCCCATGTAAAATCCTGGGCAGATTTCTCTTCCCAGTCCAGCCCTGATGGGAGGAGAAGACTCAGGTGGTGCTTTGGTGAAAAAAACTAAATATACATGTAAATTTAACAACAGCTGGATGTAAGAATTAAATTTCATATCTCAAAGCCATATCAACAAAGCCAACGCCTTTTGCAAAGTGTGTCGCACTGATTTCAATATTGGACATGGTGGGAAAAATGACATTACTTCACATTATATCACAATGGCACAATTTGTATGTATTTAGCCTGCCTCTGCCATCCAGCACCCCCAAACCTCTGCCGAGGCAGAGCTGAAGTGCCGAATGGCATCTGATGGCCTCAGAGAATTGACCCGATTGAAATACAGGAATAATACTATTTACATTTACATTTAATCATTTGGCAGATGCTTTTATCCAAAGCAACATACAAAAGAGGAAAACATAAGCGAATCATCTTAAGGAGACATTTGTACAAAAAGTGCCATACTATAAAGTTTTACTAGCATTAGAATAGCATTCAAAACAGATTTAAGTGACTGGTTAAGTGCTCTTGGAAAAGATGTGTTTTTAGCCGTTTTTTGAAGACAGAGAGTGAGTCAGCTTCACGGATGGCGTTGGGAAGGTCATTCCACCAACATGGTATGTTGAAACTGAGAGTCCGGGAAAGTGTTTTGGTGCCTCTTTGTGTTGGTACAACAAGGCGTAGTTCCTTAGCCGACTGCAGGCTTCTGGCAGGAGTGTTGCTCTGCATAAATAATTTTAGGTATGCTGGAGCAGACCCAGTGACTATTTTGTATGCCAGCATCAGAGCCTTGAATTTAATACGTGCATCAACCGGCAGCCAGTGGAGAGAGACAAAGAGTGGTGTAACATGCGCTCTCTTTGGTTCATTAAAGACCAGATGTGCTGCTGCATTCTGGATCATTTGCAGAGGTCTAATTGCACATGCAAGAAGGCCTGCAATGAGAGAGTTACAGTAGTCCAGTCTAGTTATGACAAGTGACTGAACAAGCAGTTGTGTGGCATGTTCAAAGAGGAAGGGTCTTATTTTCCTGATATTGTAGAGTGTAAATCTACATGATCTAGCAGTCTTTGAGATGTGGTCTGTGAAATATAGCTTGTTATCGATGGTTACCCCTAGATTTCTGACCGTTTTGGAAGGTGATACTGTAGTTGAACCCAGCTGCATGGTGATGTTGTGTTCAACAGCAGGGCTGGCTGGAAAGACAAGGAATTCGGTCTTGGCTGGGTTGAGTTGCAGGTGGTGTTCCTTCATCCAGGCCGAGATGTTTGCCAGACAGGCAGCGATTCGAGCAGTCACTGTGGTGTCATTGGGCTGAAAAGACAAGTAGAGTTGCATGTTGTAGGCGTAGCAGTGGTAAGAGAAACTATGTGACTGAATGATGTGTCCCAGTGATGTTGTGTATATGGAGAAGAGAAGTGGCCCAAGCATTAATCTCTGAGGTGCCCCAGTACGTAACTGATGTGGCTTGGATACCTCACCTCTCCAGGCTACCTTGAAGGACCTATCTGAGAGATAGGAGATCAATCAGTCAAGCACAGTTCCTCTGATGCCAAGAGTAGAGAGGGTGGAGAAGGATCTGATGGTTGACTGTGTCAAAGGCTGCAGAAAGGTCCAGCAGAATCAGAATGGATGATTAGGATTCAGCTTTCGCATGTCTCAGCGACTCTGCGACAGACAGCAGGGCAGTCTCGGTGGAGTATCCACTTTTGAAGCCTGACTGACTGTCATCCAGCAGCTTGTTCTGTGAGAGATAGGCAGAGATCTGATTGAAAACTGCCCTTTCAAGTGTTTTTGCCATGAATGGGATGAGAGAGACCGGTCTGTAGTGTTCTATCTGTGTGGTGTTAAGTGCAGGTTTTTTCAGCAGTGGGGTTACTCAAGCCTGCTTTAATGTAGTGGGAAAAGTGCCTGTAAGTAGAGATTTGTTAATTATGTGTGTGAGTGCAGGTAAGATGGATGGAGAGATGGCCTAGAGAAGGTGTGATGGAATGGGGTCAAGGGAACAGGTGGTGGGGTGGTTGGAGAGGAGGAGTTTAGAGACCTCAGTGTTAGTCAGAGGAGAGAACATAGAGAAAGAATGGTTGCATACAGGAGCCAGGTGTTTGACAGGGTGTGGTGCTGTGAATGTATTGCTGATGGTTGTAATCTTATTTGTAAAAAATGTGGTGAAGATATCTGCTATCAGTGATGTGTCAGGTGGTGGAGGGGGAGGGCAGAGAAGTGTGTTGAATGTTCTAAATAAGCTACGAGTATCTGTGGTGCTGTTGCTCTTAGTCTGGTAATAGGAGGTTCTTGCAGCTTTTATCTGAAAAAGTTGCAAGCAGAAGTTGATATTTACCTAGATCTGCTGGATCTCTAGATTTGCGTCAACTCCTCTCAGTCACTCTGAGATCAGTCCAATGTTCACGAAGAACGTCAGACAGCCAGGGGCTGGGTGGTGTAGTACGAGCTGGTCTAGAGGAGAGAGGAAAAATGTTGTCTAGACAGGTTGTTAAAGTAGAGTTAAATGTGTCTGTGGCAGTGTTCACATCAAGCGTGGAAAATACATTTATTGTGGGAAGAGAGGTAGAGACATCAGTGGAAAGGCGAGAGGGTGAGAGGGAATGGAGGTTACGGCGAAAGGAAACCAATGGTGGAGTCGGTTTTACTACAAATGGGAGAATCATGTTGAATTGAACAAAGTAGTGATCAGAAACATGTAAAGGTGTAACAAGAATATTTGACATGGTACAGTTACGTGTAAAAATTAGGTCCAGCTGGTAGCCCAATCTGTGAGTTGCTGTGGTGTGTAGTCTTTCCAAATCAAATGAGGCCAGAAGAGTATTCAGTTCAGTGGCCTGGGGCTTGTCTTGGTGTATGTTGAAATTGCCAAGAACCACAAGTGGCCTGCCATCCTCTGGCAAGGAGGACAGCAGGACATCCAACTCCTCAAGAAAGCTTGTCAGCTGACCTGGAGGGCGATAGATAACAACAACATGTATTTTTGTGGGATGCATTGTAGTAACGGCATGGAATTCAAAAGATGTATTGTTACATAGCGAAGCCTGTGGTGAAAATGTCCAGTTATTATGAATGAGCAAACCTGTTCCCCCACCCATACCGGTATGACAAGGGGTGTGAGAGAAGGAGAAGTTGTTGGAGAGAGCAGCAGGTGTTGCTGTATCCTCAGGACGTATCCAAGTCTCCGTCAGTGGCAGGATGCTGAGGGTGGACTGAGTGGCAAAGGCTGGAATGAATGCAGCTTTGTTCACACCAGACTGGCAGTTCCAGAGTCCCATTGAGAATGAGTCGGAGCAGGTGCTGAAGTGCAAAGATGCCGTAGGTTGTATGGGTTGCGTTTGATCCTGCATCTGTATCTTGTGAACAGTCTACAACAGATAACAGGGATGTGCTTGAAGGCATGTGTTAGTGAACTTGACATGTTAGTATGTAGAAGTAAAAATATTAAGAGATAAAATTTAAAAATACTTAAGTGCTATGGTGAGTGGCGCCTTGTCGGTGTCCTTGCTCGGTGGACTCGCACAGGTAGACTCGCTGGTCTTTACCCAAGTAGGTCTTCACACGAGGAGGGCTTGACACGAGGGCTACCACTTCCGCTGTCGCTTCCGTGTCAGCATTCATAACTACTATTTTTCGCAGAAGGTGGAGTTTTGGCTATTCAGGGCAAGACAGTCATGTTTTGAGTCGGGGGACAAAGCAGGGAAGCTTTTGGCAAGATATATAAAGCAGAGAGAGTCTTTTTCTACTATTCTCACAGTGAAATCTGCTGGTGGTGAAATATTTACCTCAGCCATTTATATTAATAATGCTTTTAAAGAATTCTATCTTGTTCACCATAGTTCCACATCTTTGTCTACTGATGATGACATTAGAAACTTTGTGGAACCATTAGAACTCACTTAATTGACGAATGAGCAAAAAATGATCTTGATTCTGAGATAATGAGCTTGGTGAGGTAATTAGGTTCTGGGGCCAGATTGTTTTGCTGCTGAAGTTTTTAGACAGAACTGGCTCCAATTTTGTTAGAAGTTTATAGGGAATCATTAAAGAGAGGAAAGCTTCCATCAACCATGATGCAAGCCTGGATCAGTCTGATTCTTAAAAAGGACAAAGATCCAAGTGAGTATAAGAGTTACCTTCCAATTTCCCTGATTCAGCTAGATGCTAGAATATAGTCAAAAATACTGGCTAACTGATTAAGTTATGACATCTCTTATACATACAGATCAGGTGGGGTTTATTCAGGTGGTCAGTGGTAAATTATCAGACTCCGTTCGTACTTGATGCCATTTGATATGGTAGAATGGGATAATCTTTTAAAGATTTTGGAAATAAACAGGTTCGGGAATACTTTTATTGGATGGATCAAGTTACTATATATTACATTTCGGTAAGCTGCATGCCGATTGACAAAGGTGGGCTAGGCCTACCCAAGATTTTTCTTTATTATTATGCGTTTGGTCTCTGACATTTGGCTCATTGGTTGCTTCCACCTGAGAGAGCACCTCCCTGGTTTTGTATTGAACAAGAATTTCTTGCTCCTATTTCAATATTGCAAAGCCTTTCAAACTCACCAGAGAAGTTAAATTACTCCGTTATTTCGCATTTACACTCGGTATGGACAAAAGAGCCGAGAGTGTTTAATTCAGAACCCAAATTGTGTATTAATAAGTCCCCTTTCTGCTGGTCAGAGTGGATTTTGAGGGGTGTTACCACACTCTGTGACCTATATGTGAGTGGAGTGTAGATCCTCAGTTTTTACATATTTACAGCTGTGCCACCTTCTCTGTTCTATTTTTGGGTGTATCACACATCTCCCTAAAGCAGCAGATACTCTGGGAAAGGTGATTACTGCTTTTGGAAAAGATCATGCAGCATCAGTGTATTACTCCCTGCTAATTCAGTGTCTTGGGGATGAAGCTTCGACTTCTATCAAGAGATTATGGGAGAAAGATTTAAACTTGGTATTGGAGAAGGGAGAGTGGGCAAGGGTTCTAAAAATGTCAAGTCTGAATCTAGAGGTGCAAAGGTGCACCTTATGCAATTCAAGATTTTGCATCGATTCTACTGGACACCCTCTAAATTGTATAGACTTTGTCTTAAAGACACACCCACCTGCTGGCGATGCCAATCAGAGGATGGAGACATAACCCATGTCTTTCAGGGGTGTGTTAAGATCCAGGAGTTTTGGTTAAAGGTTCAGAATTTAATTTTGTCCCAGACTCAACATTGAGAATAGGAACATAAAGAGTTGGTTCCTAACCAGTGACATGATCGCCAGACAGATTCTTTGGGGTTGGAGGTCAGCTTGAGCACCCTCATTTCAGGAGTGGTGCTCAGAGATGGGGAGGGTGGTGGCCTTTGAAGAAGGGTCATTTAGAAGACTAGAGAAATTTAATTTGTTAGTGGAGACATGGGGTGGATATCTGATCTGATGCTGCTGGATGTGTGATTATTATTATTATTTATTTTTGTGTGTGTCTATAATCATGTATGACCACTGGGATGTTGTTGAGGGCCAGGGTGGGGTTGGGTTTTGGGAGGGGGAGATAGTGGGGGTTAATTGATTCAGTGTATATTTTTTGTTTTACTGTGTTCAATATGTGAATCAAAAAAAAAAATTAATCAGAAAAACATATTTTAAAGTAAAAAAGTAGACTTTTATAGTTACAGAAGGTTAGTATATCTAGTTTCTGTCCATTTAATAATATAACCATTTGTGAACCGTAAAATATACAGGAATCAAAGTAACAGCCGAAAAGCCTGAAGCAAGGTCACCATATTTTTTTTACGGAAATTTCTAGCAACCACCACTGCCAGTACTTTAGCGTAAATTTAACACTTTTTTTTGTTTTAACTGTGTAGGTCTAAATCTACAATGTTCAAGGGCAATCATAGTGTAAATCTGCATTCACAACAACCAATGGGACCTGAAGGTCTAGAGAAAAATAGCTGCTCTCTGGTTCTTGGCATAAATTAATCATCTAGGTAAAACAGAGATTCAGTTTGATTCTGCTCTGGTAAATGACCTGTTGTTTAGTTCCCAGGGTAATTATGCATATTAACTGACCTATTTAGAACATGAGCGTTAGACTTACAGAGCTCCATGGATGCAAATAAAAGACCACTGGCAAAATAAGCAATGATGACATCTCTAGCAACATTGACGAGACATAGCACAACACTTTAAACAAAGTAAAATTTTATTAAAAAGATATATTACATTGGTGTGGAAACCAGGTGGATTGAGCAGGAATATCAAACATTGAGGCATTATATTGTCTTTGAAAATTCCAGGGAGAAATAAGACTTTCTGCAGCATCATTAAACTAAAAACACAGTTACCTTGGGCACATCCAGTGATTTCAGAGAAACAGTAGATTCCAGTTTGAAACGTACAGAATAAAGAACTAAGAGTTTTCAAGTGGGACGTAAAGTTAGTAAATGAGAAAAGTAAAGTAAAATCAAAATTAAAGTTTTTGCCCAGACTTATCATGAAGTAGCAGGAAACAGGCCCAGCTCCATTTTTACTGTACACTTACCCATCTCACTTATCTAACAAGCAAAAAGCATGACTAATATGTCACTGCCTACCACATTTATATTATCCTTGATCAATTTAATACATTGACTTACTGGTAGTGTTATACAAATTAATCTTTATCCTTTAAATGACACCAGTAATATGATGACAATAGAAAGCATCTGATCGTAGCCAAGGCAAGTGCTCTGAAACAGTGTTGAGAGAGGGAAGCTAAATGTCATCAGTCTATGATCCACAAGATTCAAATCTGCAGTGAAGGGGAGGTTGTATGTATAAAACACAGGTAAGGGTGCTGATCATATCCTGATGAACAAAACCTGAGATCAGGACTCTTATCATGATGTTTTATACAGTCAACTTAAGGTCTCAAGTTTGTTCATGCCTCTACGCCCACCAGCTCTGGAGGAAGGGGACTCTTGGGATGTTTGCTCTCAAAATGTTGCTTGAAGGTTTTAGGATCTGGCATTTGTGACTGAAAAACAAACAAAAAAAAATTATAATATTTATATTGCACATCATACAGTTGAAGTCAGAAGTTTTAAAACACCTTAGCCAAATACATTTAAACTCAGTTTTTCACAATTACTGGCATTTAATCATAGAAAACATTCCCTGTATTAGGTCAGTCAGGATCACTTCTTTATTTTAAGAATGTGAAATGTCAGAATAATAGTAGAGAGAATCAATTATTTCAGCTATTATATACTTAAATCACATTCCCAGTGGGCCAGAAGTTTACATACAATGTTAGTATTTGGTAGCATTGCCTTTAAAATGTTTAACTTGGGTCAAACATTTTGGGTAGCCTTTCACAAGCATCTCACAATAAGTTGCTGGAATTTTGGCCCATTCCTTCAGACAGAACTGGTGTAACTGAGTCAGGTTTTTAGGCCTACTTGCTATACTCGCATGCTTTTTCAGTTCTGCCCAAAAATATTCTATCAGATTGAGGTCAGGGCTTTGTAATGGCCACTTCAATGCCTTGAATTTGTTCTCCTTAAGCCATTTTGCCACAAATTTGGAAGTATGCTTGAGGTCATTGTCCATTTGAAAAACCCATTTGCAACCGAGCTTTAACTTCTTGGCAGATGTCTTGAGATGTTGCTTCAATATATCCCCATAATTTTCCTACCTCATGAAGCATCTATTTTGTGAAGTGCACCAGTCACTCCTGCAGCAAAGCACCCCCACAACATGATGCTGCCACCCCCATGCTTCACATTTGAGATAGTGTTCTTCTGCTTGCAACCCTCTTTCCTCCAAACATAAAGATGGTCATTATGGCCAAAAAGTTTCATTTTTGTTTCATCAGACCAGAGGAAATTTCGGCAAAATATCTTTGTCCCCATTTGTACTTGCAAACTGTAGTCTGGCATTTTTATGGTGGTTTTGGAGCATTGGCTTCTTCCTTGCGGAGCAGCCTTTATGTTGATATAGGACTCGTTTTACTGTGGATATAGATACTTGTCTACCCGTTTCCTCCAGCATCTTCACAAGGTCCTTTGCTGTTGTTCTGGTATTGATTTTCACTTTTCGCCCCAAACTACGTTCATACCGAGGAGACTGAATGCTTCACCTTCTGGAGCGGTATGATTGCTGCGTGGTCTCATAGTGTGCCATGAACGTGGTACCTTCAAGCATTTGGAAATTGCTCCCAAGGATGAACCAATCTTATGGAGGTCCACAATTTCTTATTATTTTCCCATGATGTCAATCAAAGAGGGAATGAGTTTGAAGGTAGGCCTTAAAATACATACACAGGTACACCTCCTATCAGAAGCTAATCGGCTAATTGTCTAAAGGTTTGACATCATTTTCTGGAATTTTTAAACTGCTTAAAAGGCACAATTAACTCAATTGACCCACTGGAATTCTGATAGTCAATTAAACGTGTACAATGAAACAATCTGTCTAAACAATTTTTGGAAACATTACTTGTGTCATGCATGAAGTAGATGTCCTAAACGATTTGCCAAAACTATAGTTTGCTAATATGAAATCTGTGGAGTGGTTTTTATGACTTAAACCTAAGTGTATGTAAACTTCTGATCTCAAATGCTTATTCATGCAATTATCTAATCAGCCATTGTGTGACAGCTGTGAAATGTTTAAAATAATTCAGATATGTGCCAGGAGCTTCAGTTAAGGTTCACAAAAACCATCAAAATGGGGAAAAAATGTGATCTCAGTGATTTGGACCATGGCACAATTGTTGGTGCCAGATGGGCTGTTTTGAGTATTTCTGTAACTGCTGAACCCCTGGGATTTTCACAGACAACAGTCTGTAGAGGGTGTACAGAATGGTGCAAAAAAAAAAGAAAAAAAAAAAAAAAAAAACATCCAGTGGGTGGCAGTTCTGTGGGTGAAAAATGCTTGTTAATGACAGAGGTCATAGGAGAATGGCCAGACTGACCCAAGCTGACAGGAAGGTGACAGTAACCCAAATAAACACGCATTACAACAGTTCTATGCAGAAAAGCATTTCTGAACATACAACACGTTGAACATTGAGGCGGATGGGCTACAGCAGCAGAAGACCCCTCCGGCTACCACTACTGTCAGCTTAGAACAGGAAACGGAGGCTGCAGTGGGCACAGGCTCACCAAAACTGGACAGTAGATAATTGGAAAAACATCACCTGATCTGACAAATCTGGATTTCTGCTGAGGTACACAAATGGTAGGGCCACTGCAGCCTCAGTTTTCTGTTCTTGGCTGACAGAAGTGGAACCCAACATGGTCTTCTGCTGTTGTAGCCCATCCACCTCAAGATTCTTGATATTCTTTTCATTACAATTGTACAGAGGGGTCATCCGAGTTAACATAGTCTTTCTGTCAGCTTGAACCAGTCTGGCCATTCATTCTTAACACTCTAGAGACTGTTGTGCGTGAAAACCCCAGGAGATCAGCAGTTATAGAAATACTCAAACCAGCCTGTCTGGCACCAACAATCATGCCACAGTCCAAATAACCAAGATAACATTTTCCCCCATTCTGATGGTTGATGTGAAAATGAACTGAAGCTCCTGACCCATATCTGGATGATTTTATGCACTGCTGCCACACGACTGACTGATTAGATAATCGCATGAATAAGTAGGTGTACTGGTGTACCTAATAAAGAGGTCAATGAGTGGTTGAGATATATACATTTATTTATTAGGGATGTCGGGATTACCCGATTTCACAATTAGCCGTGATTAAAATTGTCATGGTTATTAAACGTAAGAATTTGGAAGCTATGGTTAAAAACCGGAACCATGTTGTCTATTTTAACTACTTGCGCCGCGTGTGTGCCCTACCCTCTGCCTGGCTTGTCTGTGAGGATGTAACTATATGTTCAGAGGTTATTGTCTAGGTAAGGCGGGGCACGTACAGAACGTGAACTTTCAGTGCACATGAAACTCTCAAAATGAAAACATGGCGAAACAATGTGAACTCCCGGAGTTGTATCCGCCGAAGAAGCAAATTAAATCAGCTCTTTGGGAGCATTTTGCTATCTAAAAAAATGACACAGGAGTTGTTGAAGATGGGCATCCAGTATGCAAAATGTGCAGACGAAAAGTGCCAGCAAAAGTGGTGAACACATCTAATCTTTTCCAGCACCTGAGGGCTCACCATCCAGAGATTCATGCCCAGATGAAGGTAATAATTTTACAAACACAGTAAACATTATATGTAGTGTACCATTTACCTTTTGGTAAAGTCACTGAATTGAAACTGTAAATCTGAAGAGTTGTAAATTTTAAAATTAAAAGAGGAGGGGTTCAGCATTATATTGTGAATGTAATGCTTCCAAATAGTTTTTCCTACTTGAATAAGATTTCAGTGAGCGAAAAAGTGCTGTGATTATCCAGCTGATCCAAAGATTAATGTATAAAGAAAGAAGGTTCTCCTAGCCTGACACTGTTTTAATTTAAACATATGTTTTTAGTTGTTTTTGGTCATTTATTTTTAATTTATATTCAATTTGATTTGTATTTATTGAAAGGGTATACATACTTTTTTGTTGAAAAGGTACAGTACGTTTTGGTGTCAGAGGGCAGATAGAGAAAATAGCACCTACTTATAAAAGTTTTTTTTATACTTATAAAGAAGTACTTTACCTACTTGTTTTACTTAGAAGTAGGAATATATGTTAACTGCATGTCCTAATGAATTCTGCAATAAAACTTAAATTGTGATATGTTTGTGGAGGGTTTTAATGATGCATAATAGATACATTTGCAAATAATCTGAAAAAATTGTGAAACTGATTTTTTTTTGTCAGACAATAATCGTACCATCAAAAATAAATATATATTTATTAGGTGTGTAACGGTTTTGTATTGCAGTTTTAGGGTCACAATTTGGTACTGTATTTGCCCTATTCATAAAAAAAAAAAATAATTCTGCCAAATCCAAATAATAATCTATTTGTTAAACACTTCAACAGGTTTGCCCTTAAATAACAATCATTGTTTTACAACAGTAACCATAGCATTTGAAGTAAAATCATAGTAACCAGAATATAACATGGTTACTGTCATGGTTAAAATATAGAGTAAAATCATGATTACTATATGGAAACTACAGTATTACGGTTATAAAACCATGATTTCTGTTCAGAAAACCATGGTGACAGCTATCATGGTTACTACAATATTACTATAGTAAAACTGTGGTTAATTGGTTAAAACTAAAAACAGTTTCTGTAATTAATAATTCAACATTTTAACTTAATAAATGCACTAATATGCTACATGCATCAACATAATGTCATAACTTCAAACTCATCTCAACGTATATTCAATATTCAGAAGCTGTACATCACTATAAAAGGAATAACCTTGCTATTAAAATGCATATGAGAAGGGATGATGTGATAATCCTGCGAGTATTTTAATACGTGGAAATCCCACATGAACGTCCCAAGCACTTTAGTTACCATTTCATGTCTGTCCGAATTAGCACTGGAAAGGGGAGTGTGCAATTTCGGCTCACCTGCGGCTCTTTCCCTGGATGATGTCAGAGTAAAAGTTTAATCATGTATTACTATAATGGCATCTTAATGCCATTAATCAAAAAGAGCATTATTGACACTCGCGATAGATTACAGCCGCAGGAGGAAACAGGATGAACATGCACGCACATTTTAACCCTCACACGCATTATTGACAAATATTACCAGTATACAGAACTTGAGTTGAGCAATGTCTGCAAACAGTGCCTGTTTTGTAAAAGTCTTTTGACCAATGACTGCAAAAAGAAAATGTTCCCAGAAAGCGGGCTTCTCTATCATTGGCTTGATTCTTCGATTACCAATTTCAACTACATGCAGTGCGTGCAGAACAGTGATGTCATCAAGTTGACCCACATGAAACACAGGCCATCTATAAATCCATTCAGGTGCATTAGCATTGTAACGGTGCCTGTCTGTTTGACGCTTTGTTTTCTGGTCCAAAACTTGTGCTCCAGTTGCGTCAGTACACACAGCTCTGGAAAAAATTAAGAAACCACTGCAAAACTATCAATTTCTCTGGATTTACTATTGATAGGTAATGGGTGTGTGTGTGAGTAAAATGAACATTTTTGTTTCATTCTACAAAGTACTGAAAACATTTCTCCCAAATTCCGGTAGAGAGCATGCCAAGACAAAAAAAAAAAAAAAAAAAAAGGGGATATTCCACCAAATATTGATTTCTGAACTCTTCCGAAGTTAAAGCATTAGTATTGCATTGTTTAAAAATGAATATGGACTTGTTTTCCTTTACATTATTCAAGGTCTGCAAACACTGCATCTTTTTTGTTTTTTTGACCATTTGTCATTTTCTTCAAATACAGGTGAAACTCAAAAAATTAGAATATCGTGCAAAAGTTCATTAATTTCAGTAATTCAACTTAAAAGGTGAAACTAATATATTATATAGACTCATTACAAGCAAAGTAAGATATTTCAAGCCTTTATTTGATATAATTTTTATGATTATGGCTTACAGCTTATGAAAACCCCAAATTCAGAATCTCAGAAAATTAGAATATTACATGAAATCAATAAAAAAAAAAAAGGATTTTAAATACAGAAATGTCGGCCCTCTGAAAAGTATAATCATGCATATGTACTCAGTACTTGGTTTGGGCCCCTTTTGCATTAATTACTGCCTCAATGCGGCGTGGCATGGATGCTATCAGCCTGTGGCACTGCTGAGGTGTTATGGAAGACCAAGATGCTTCAATAGCGGCCTTCAGCTCTTCTGCATTGTTTGGTCTCATGTCTCTCATCTTTCTCTTGGCAATGCCCCATAGATTCTCTATGGGGTTCAGGTCAGGCGAGTTTGCTGGCCAATCAAGCACAGTAATACCATGGTCATTGAACCAGGTTTGGGTACTTTTGGCAGTGTGGGCAGGTGCCAAGTCCTGCTGGAAAATGAAGTCAGCATCTCCATAAAGCTTGTCTGCTGAAGGAAGCATGAAGTGCTCTAAAATGTCCCGGTAGACGGCTGCGTTGACTCTGGACTTAATAAAGCACAGTGGACCAACACCAGCCGATGATATGGCTCCCCAAACCAACACAGACTGTGGAAACTTCACACTGGACTTCAAGCATCTTGGATTGTGTGCCTCTCCATTCTTCCTCCAGATTCTGGGACCTTGCAAAATTTGGAATTTGAGAGCGCTTGAGACGCTTCTGACGTTGTTTGTTGTTCAGGAGCGGCTTGACAAGAGGAATACGACATTTGAAGGCCATGTCCAGGACCTGTCTGTGTGTGGTGGCTCTTGATGCAGTAACTCCAGCCTCAGTCCACTCCTTGTGAAACTCCCCCACACATTTGAATGGCCTTTTCCTGACAATCCTCTCCAGGCTACGGTCATCCCTGCTGCTGGTGCACCTTTTTCTTCCACACTTTTCCCTTCCACTTAACTTTCTATTAATGTGCTTTGATACAGCACTTTGAGAACATCCAACTTCTTTTGCAATTACCTTTTGAGGCTTTCCCTCCTTGTGGAGGGTGTCAATGATGGTTTTCTGCACAACTGTCAGGTCAGCAGTCTTCCCCATGATTGTGAATTCAACTGAACCAGACTGAGAGACCATTTAAAGGCTCAGGAACCCTTTGCAGGTGTTTTGGATTAATTAGCTGATTAGAGTGGGACACTTTGAGCCTACAATACTGAACCTTTTCACAATATTCTAATTTTCTGAGATTCTGAATTTGGGGTTTTCATAAGCTGTAAGCCATAATCATAAAAATTATATCAAATAAAGGATTGAAATATCTTACTTTGCTTGTAATGAGTCTATATAATATATTAGTTTCACCTTTTAAGTTGAATTACTGAAATTAATGAACTTTTGCACGATATTCTGATTTTTCGAGTTTCACCTGTAAATGCTCTTACTAGCAATATTTTTATTTGGAAGAAATATTGTTAGTATTATATAATAAAACAAAAATGTTAATTTTACTCAAACACATACCTAATTTTTTCCAGAGTTGTGTGTGTGTGTGTGTGTGCAAGTAAACAAGTGGTAATGCTAAGACTTATGATACATTTTAATAAAATTTATTAAAATCCTGCACCCCCTTTTTCTTGTTGAACACACTTTCTCATTTAAAAATAATGAGAGGTCGTCAAATAGAGGCAAACATTGGTTGCAAATGCCGTTACATGTTGACTTCATGCATTTCTAAAACCGGTCTCATCAGAGGCTCTCATTTATTTTAATAAGTAGAAGGTGTACTGACAAGTCTGATTTGAAACAGTACCTACTGGGGAACAACTCAGACTGAAAAACAAGTTCCAGCTTGAGAATACATTTTTCCAACCCATAAGTAAAATCAGCAGAGCTTTACACCGACACATCAAGAACTATGGGTTCTTTTGGGATACGTTTCATTACATGTCAAAACTCAAGTTCAAAAAGTGTAAACAATTGGAAGCTGGAGCCCGTTACGTGCCGATAATGTTAAATTCAAAGTCCTGAGGATGATGTGTTGGGGTAAAAATAACCTGCTATAATTGCAACTGACCCTGCAGACGCCACATGTGAACACAAGCGCCGCTTTTGCTGCCGTTTTCTGGTCATGGCCTTTGGATTTCTTGATCTCTGCCTGCTTCTTGGCGTTTTTCTGCTGAGACTGAAGTTTCTGGTGTCCACGAGCCATGCTGTTGTATTGGCAACAAACTGATATTAATAACACAAGACTGACAGGCTACTATGAGTCATCAAGACAAAGTGAATGCATTTGCATACATTTATTGTCCTAATAAAACACTCTGTTAACATTTCACCATGACTTTGTATCTGCCCCAGTGAAGGCTTAAGTAATGTTTAGTGTGTGCCATGTTGTCTTTGGCTTAGTTTAAAATATTAACAAATGTCAGACGGCTTTTGTTTTTGCTTGATACAGAAGAAAATCACAGATAACTTAGTCTTCCATTTTAATGGAGAACAAGTGACTCCTTATCTACAATATTAACAGCTACTTAAGTAAACAAAAATAAGCATTTTAGCCACGTTTAAAAACAACAGCAATATATCAGTCAGTGCACAATAATTTTAAAGATCATTTCTAACAGTACTTGTTGTGTACAAGCTAGCTGTCAAAGGACCTCAAGGCTCGATAGCTATCAGCATTTCTTATAATACCGATATATATATAGATAGATAGATAGATAGATAGATAGATAGTCCAGACGTTAACAAGCCAGTTCAGAGGCTGAAACTGACATCTAAGGCTCGCGTAGTTTGTAAATTTTACAAGATTAGTCAGTACAGATGCAAGGCATAGTTAACAACACCATATGGTTAGCCAGCTAGCATGCTAAAGGCACACCGACAAAATCAGGTCTTCCCACACAGCAACACACGAATAATCAGGCACACAACATACATATGAGTAATACAAAAAATATATAAATATTTTTATATATTTTTCTCGCTCTATAGCCACACATTATGAGCTTACCTGGCGAACAAAAGCGATCAGCAGACAACTATGAGTTTGTAAAGTGTACTACAGCACGCTTATGACAGCTGTGCTCTTCAGAGTTTATTTATCAGAGATGGGCCACTTCAATTTAATTGAATGGGAGAAATTGGAACACCCAACCAAAGAACTTTAAACGCCCAACGGTCAACTGATGTAGAAAGGAAGTCCCGCCTTATGGTTAAAAGAACCAATCATCCTTTAGATACAGACATTGTCTGTCAAGCAATTCGACAACGCGCGTGCGCATTAGCTATACAAGCAGGTAAAATAATATTTTTAGCGTAATATGATGTTAAAAAACAAAACTCATATTATTTATTGCTGGTTTGAAATATGTTCTCTGATGGTAATCTTTACCTTAACCATTGAGCTCTTGGCCTTTCTCCATTCAAGTAGAGAGGAGCTGCAGTGATATGACTGTAAATAGCCACCCGAGAGCGTTCCAAAGATGGCTGACAGTGGACTGACTTGCTACAGACACTTGGGCTCATCCAAGAGCATGTAGTTCCTGCACTGAACACAACACACTACTGAGCACTAGAGAGCCACATGCGCTCTACTCGTTTAAACTGGCGGTGAATTTAAAGGGATAATTCACCCAAAAATTAAAATCCTCTTTTCATTTACGCACCTCATGCCATCCCAGATATGTGTGGCTTTCTTTCTTCAGCAGAACACAAAGATTTTTAGAAGAATAATTCAGCTCTGTAGGTCCATACAATGCAAGTGGATGGTGACCAAAACTTTGAAGCTCCAAAAAGCACATAAAGGCAGCATAAAAGTAATCTAGTGGTTTTATCCATATATTCTAAAGTGATATGATCACTTAAGGTGTAAAACTGATCACTATTTAAGTTATTTTCACTATAATTGTTTCACATGAATTGTGCATCCATGAGAGAACTGACGCCACACAACCGGAAGTGCAGCTCAATTTGTTTACCAGAGAAGCTGTTCACAAGCTTCATTGTTTTTGCTTTCACTTGAACATGCTAATGCGCTTAAATCACACTGTAGCTTGACTTAAACTACACTTGTGTTTCAGCTCCGGATTCTTACCTCAATTGGCGCAAAAACATATGGCAAGAATGAGAGTCTTCAATTATGAATTTAAGTAGCTGATTTCACAGAATTCAGTACATTTAAGTTTGTCATTTTCTTTATTTTAATTGTGAATAGATATATATTCCTGTCTGACCATAATTATTATTTGTCTATTTGGGACATATAGAGAATGCTTCTTAAAACCAAGATCAAACTTGTATGAGAAGGGAAATATATAATTTGTATTATTATCATTAAATATATGATTTAAGTTAGCACATGTATACTGGTACTGGGAAAACATTCACGTGTTTTAAATATTATAAATGTAGAAATAGCTCTTCAATGTAACACCATGCAACCACTTTTCAGTGAATAGCATACATTTAATTAGCATGTGGTAAGGTTAACATGACAATATTATTATAAATATAATAATAAACTTAACATCTGTGCAGGTACAGCCCAGGTGTGTTACTTTTGTAAACTGTTTGTTTTTAACATGAAAGTGGAGCGAGAACAGTTTATTTAATTTGAAAGCACAGATGCCAAAAGATATCTGCTGCCCTCATGAGGAAGAGAAGGGCAAACATTTCCCACTAGCCAATGCGATGAATGGTTAAGTAGCTTTGAAATAACAGTGCAGTATCATTTACATTCATTTGTTAATTCTATTCCCAAAAGCTTACAAAGTTGAGCATGTTATCGTTGCGTGGGCAACAACAATCAAACTAAACATGGAAGTCAAGCACATCTGCAGAAGTGCCACTGTAGAAACTGAAGTTGATCTCATAATGTCTTTTAGAGCATCATGTGCTCTAGAAGCATGAAACCATGTGATCTCTGGGACTAGGAAAACTCTCCAGAGACATTGTGTTCCATACAACAAAAACTCTCATTTAATCAAAAAGGTTTTTAGCTGGACGAATGATATACAGTATTAGTAAGTTCTCCCTGTCTCCTTGTATGAGGTCCATTTAGCAGCATGGAAACATACAGACACAATAATTATCAATACAAATCTCAATGAACAAAATAAATAAAAGTAACTTAAGACAAATGTAAATGGGTCAATGACATCATTCATTTAGTTTGTCCGGGTTAACTGAGTTATTAAAAAATACATAAAAATTCCAGTTGACAGAAAACAATATGAGTTTGTTTTGAATCTGGGGCTTAAAGTAAATAAATAAGTGTACTAAAGGTACAGTGAGGGTAAAGTACAGTAAAGATACACTGACTTTTAGTAAAATATATTTTAAAAGTCTATTGTCTCTTTTATAAATTAATTTTCTGTACACCTTCAGAAATGTTTGTGATGTGATTTGCAACTAAAATTCATGAAATCATAATGAAAATGTGAATTTAAAAATCAATGTCATGAAAGGGGTTTGCATAATGGTTTAGTAAAATCAACTGATTAAAAAAGGCTAAATGCGAGAGGTTGAATTTCTTAAAAAGGGGAAAGGTACCGCCCATGGCTGGCAAAGAGAGGTATGAATAATTCTACTTACCTTTTCAGCAGATTCGTTTAATGTGAATTGTCAAGGAGCAAAGAAAAGTCATTTTGCACATGATAAAACATTTTGGTATCATTATTAAATCAATTTTTTTCATCAATGTCTGTTCTAATGACTTTGACACAGTTTACGAGCGATTTTAACCGTTTTGCATGGTCACATGGTTGCCCATGTTAACTTGGGACATTGGTTTAAATGGCGATTATTGTCAGAGCAGTAAATCACGTGTTGAATTATTGAATTTGCAACACTAAAGCATCATAGGCTGTTATGTGTCAACAATATACTTTCAGTTGCTTTTATTTCTTTATAATGAATAATGGCTTGATGAACTAATAGTTTGAGTAGCTTTGTCCGACAAAGTGAATGAATGATTACAGATGGGACACTGGTTCAGCAGTAAGTCATAATGGTAGTAAATATAGCAACCCTGTTTCAAATCCCAATCAATCAATACAAATTTGAAGCGTTGCTGCAGATTATTATTGTGCTAACAGGTGTGTGTACATGTGCTGAAAGTTCATTAGAAATTTTGAGAGTTTGCGCACACATCGCCTGCACACATCGCCTGCACACATCGCCTGCACACATCGCCTGCAAAGCATAATGGGACTCAGGAATATTGTGGATTGGCTTGTTAAATCTGTGCCCCCAAATTAATGCCGCCCTAGTGCTTGTCTATGTTGTCTAATGGGTTGACCAGCCATGAGGAGTAGACTATTTTATTTATAGAAATTCCAGTCTAAGACTTGATGTAATCCTTCCTCATGATCACGCAGTGTGTTTTCATGAGCTGAATGGGAGGCTAAACAAAAAGTTCAAATGTGAGGAGACTGCAGTATACCCAACAGACTCGTGCAGCGCGTGCAAGCTATTCGCGCATCACGAGCCGGCAGCGCTTCACTTTCGGTTAATCGCGCGGGAAAATTTGCCCGCTTTGCTTTGGTCACAGTGCGCATGACAGCCTACATTCCGTGTTTCATTTGTTTCTTTTTGCTTTCAGAACAACACCTGATGTAAGGAAAATACCATTATTAATCCTTGAGATTTCCAACCCAGTAGGCTATACAGGTACACACTCAAAATTACATTAAATGATTAAAAGAGAAAACATAAACGCACATCTTGGGGTTTAAAAATCTAAAAAAGTCTATTCAAAATTTATACCTTAAATTTAAAATGTAAAAGATTCTCATCACACTTCAATAGTGTTTAGCTTCCCATTCAACTGATGAAAACACACTGTGTGATCATGAGGAAGGATTACATCAAGATGTAGATCAGAATGCAGGTGCGAAAAACTCTCGCTATTGCTTGCGTGCTAGTGATTACATGATTATATGACATAATATAAGAAATATTTAAGATTCCACACAATTTCATGATCAATAATCAAATAAGCAGATTCAAAGATTCTCTGTGAAAATTCACATGCAAGATTTTCACATGCAGGTTTTGCACAAAATTTTTCAATTAAACTGTTATGCTGATAATATCATTTAAATAAACAATTAAATTATTAAAACACAAAATATACACTTTTTTACAAGTGCACTCAAACGAAAATCACATGCATGCCTAGCTTGACCAGGAAAATATAAAATGGTACTCCATGTCAAAAAGTTTGCCCTGCTGGTTGCTATTTACTTGTTCAGTTAATTCAGTGTTTAGTGAATATTTTCACCCTCACCAGTAGGTGAGTTATTCTTTTTGAACGATACAGACACAACCATATCGATATCTCTCTGTCAATTAGATAACAGGTAAACTATAAAGACATGTAAAACTCTATAAATTAAATGAGACTAAATTAGACTAAACATTTTTGTTCTGAAATATCAAATGACCTTCAACGGTCTTATGGTAGATTTTCATACATTAACCAAGGTAAAACAATTTTAGGGTGCAGTTCATTTAAATATCTCTCTTATGAGTTTCCAGATATACGGTATAGGAAAAATCTACATTTCCACTCGGATATAATAAAATGCAATTACAAATCTTATTACTAATGGGTGTTTATCCACCCATTCTTAGTCAGCCTGGATAAAATATATTTTATAATGTCTATCACAACGAATAAGGAAAATAAACAAAAAGGAAATTCGTTAGCTCTCAGTGTGTTATGACTTGTCTCAACATGCAAAACACCCTCGCTTAACTTCCTGAAGACTATTGCTGTAAAATGTTAGTAAAAACATGTACATATCATGTTAAAAGCCTTTCAAAGTAGAAACTGTATCATTGTGAGAAAATGCTCCCGCCATGTGTTATGTTTCATTTCTATTCACATCATAAGAATAGAAATTGTGACAGCCAAACTGTTTTCTCAGGGGACAAAGGGAAAATGTCTGGTATAACACAAATGACTATTATTATTATTAGTTTATAATGTGTGTTTTGTGTGTGTGTGTGTGAGTGTGTCTTATATTAAGTATAAGATTATATGTTCAATTGAATCTTGGGTGAAGTTTCGACCATGCCTGTGTGGGGATGTCCTTCCTCAGACATCCCCTGAGATTTCATTTGACACAATTCTGAGGGTACAAACAGCACTATTAATGTTTCAAAACAACCACTAACAATGCAAAATGATTTATTTATTCTGTGCATTGTTACCAAAATAGTATTGTTTTTAAAAACCCATTGTCTCATCTTTCCCTGCGTGCTTCTCATTACTAAATGTGGGTGTAATGTGAAGCGTAATGAGTAGTTAAGAGTATTTTTCCATCTCTTAAGAACTTTGATCATGCCTAGACAAATCTGCGGTGAAACACTTGCATGGAAAAAGTGTTTTAATGTGCAACAATTGCATCTCTCAATATCAGACATTCTCAGATGTGAGAGGAATACATGCAACTCGCGGATGTTGACAGGAAGTTGTACTGATGCTTCCCATCAGCTACTTCCAATGTGTTCCACTGACATCCAAACATATATATATATATATATATATATATATATATATATATATATATATATATACACTACCGTTCAAAAGTTTGGGGTCACTTACTCATTCTTTATTTATTTATTTATTTCACATTTTAGAATAATAGTAGTCAGCAAAACTATGGAATAATAGAAATGGAAATATGGGAATTATTTTGTGACCAAAAAATCCAAAATAAATCCAAAACTATGTAATATTTTAGCATCTTCAAAGTAGTCACCCTTTGCCTAGATTTTGCAGACATGTACTCGTGACATTTTCTCAACCAACTTCTTGAGGAATCACCCCGGGATGCTTTTTAAACAGTATTGAAGGAGTTCCCATCTATGTTGGGCACTTATTGGCTTCTTTTCTTCATATTTTGATCCAAGTCATCCATTTCAAAAACTTTTTTTTTTTAGGAAATTTTAGATTTGTAATTAAATAAATGTATATGTTTTGGCAGAATAATATTTTGTCTACAAAGTTAATTTCAAACTTTTAAGCATACACCTTCAGATCAAAAGATTTTTAAGATCATGAGAAACATTTCAGACAAGTGACCCCAAACTTTTGAACGGTAGTGTATATATATATATATATATATATAATACATTTCTATGAGCAGCTTTCGTGTTCACCAAAAGGTGGAAGTACCAATAACAAATGTACCATTGTTGTTTAAAAAGGAATGAAAAACTACAACAATCACACTTTATCTGGGTAATTCCTACAATTCAGTACCTTTTCATGCTCCTAATGTCATCATATATTAAATAAAATCTTAAAGCTAAATTTGGTTGTTTCTGCACCATTAGCACCACTAAATAGAATTACAAAAATAAAGATATATAAAATATCATATATATAAAGCCGGATGACCATTAAACCATACTGATTTTCATGTACACAGGTTACTCATGTTGGCAACTCCTTAATAAAGCTTCATATTTTTCTACTTCACATTAAGATAAATTTTCATATGTTACTAACGTAAAATAAATGTTATTAAGCATTTTGTACATGTGAGGTAAAATGACACTATTTGCCAGGTATTGTATGAAAGTTGTTCTTTTCATGTATGTTGTTATAACCACATAGCAATAATTTATAATGCACTACAAATTAATATTAGTAATTAATCCCCTTATAAACCCTTAACAAAAGGATCATTAATCTAAAGTGGTACCAGTTTTTCTCATTCTAAAACATTCTAGCCTTTTGGGAAAAAAAATGACAGAAACCAATATGATAATATAAAAATGTCAAAAGACGGTTAAAATATATTCCATGAGTTAGCTCACGTAAACTAACTCGCAATCACTCAACAAAAAGTTAGAGAGAATATTACTGCATAACAGGAGCAACCCATCAGCACAACTCTCTCAAGAGCTTCCTATGAACTACAATTGAAGCGTGTCATGCATCCAATGCAAATGCTAAACTGTATTACATAGACAAATACAGTATTCATCATTTTTGACTGCAGAGCAACAGAGACACATTTATGGTGCTGATGCAAAGAGAATTATCCATTTCACTCAACCAGTTTAACAGCTTCTGTAGCCCAGCAGAACTGGTTTGGGATGAGGACATCCTCGCATGTACAGGCAAAATGGCGCTGTCTCTTTAAGGCGCCCTGGAATGTGTGTGTCCCCTCAACCGACCTCTAAATGCAGCCTGAGCCCATACACACATGTGCAGGAGTTGCAGTCACAAATGCTGTCCAGGGCCTCTGGCTACCACATTCCAGCTCCCGCTGCATGATGGGGCTTACCTGCCAAACAGGTATGCAACGGCAGGCGGGCAGGTTCAAACAGGCATCCTTTTCCCATCTCAGAAATCCTTGGAATGCAGCATACCTCTCCCTCTTCCCATAACTGGCCCTCCATGTGTTGCTATAGGAATGCGATGGACAGAGAAAATAAAGTGACACCAGCATACTCCGTGCTCGTACCTGTCTGCCATTTCAGACTAGGAGATTATAGAGATATCTGGTTGTGTTAAATTCACTATTTAGTGGTGTTTGCTGAGGCAAGCATCACTGTTGTTCAGGCTTAGGGTCATACATCTAAACAAACCCATATGTATTAAACTTCAGCATGTAACTCATCCTACAATGACTGTTCTACAGATAATACTAAGAAATTTAGAATTAAATTAAAATGGAAGACATTGACATTGAAGAAGAGACTCAAGCTACAGTATATCTAGGGACCAAAAGATAAGGGTGATTCTCACAAAACCTGGCAAGAAAATGTAGTCATACAAAACCCCAAATCAATAATAATAATAATAAAAATGATAAACTAATTTGAAATGATCTTTTGCGTTTAGAAAGATACCAGAAAAATGTTGGACCATTAAGATGTTTTTCTTTGGGACTCTTGAGCACATTTAACCCTCCAATTCTCATTTTAGTAAAGTGTCTGGATGTTTTACTTTGACTTTCCCCGTTGTTTTCAATGATGATTCTCATGACCATAACACAGTGATTTTTTTATTGTATACAAGTTCTTGACAGGCTTTGCGAGAACCACCCTATAGCTGCACATTAGCAGAATTTTATCAACTCGCTAACAACCACTCAGGACATTTAATGCAACCATATAGCAAAGCCCTGGAACCCAAGCATCATGGCGGTGAGTTTTACACGGGCAAGCACCGGCACTACTCACATTTTCTTCAGAAAAAGGTTATCTATTTACACCATATAGCTACTGAAAAACATACCAATTGTTAAGATTTTGGCTATATGCTCAGTCAATTTTGGTATGTAGATTCAGACTAACATAAGTTTCAAAGGTGGGCCTCCATTTTTGTTCTGGGTAACAAAGGTCTGTGTTACTAGTCCTGGTTTTAAGAAAGTCCCGACTATAGGTGTCAAATATATCAAGGGGTTTTGCTTGTGTGTACATATGGTATAATGTAATCCACACTGTAGTTTTTTCATGCTCTCTGAAACTCCTGTCCTTTTTCTGTGGGCAATCCAGGATTGGCGAGGCAAACTTGCATGCAATGTTGCGGTTTTCCTGCATTAAGCATAATCCTTCAGGCAAAGTTTGGAGAATTCAGTTTTGAGACCCCACCTGTATTTATTTAGCAAGCTTATTTGCACACAGCAGTGAAAAGACCAGGTGCACCCTATGTGAGATTAGAGGAGAGGGATTGTAATCATAAAGACATGATAAACACTCTTATCGAGATCCAAAACAAGCATCAATCCTGGAATTGTGATCTTTGATCTGACATTTTTTGCTGTTGTTGTTGATAGCAATTTAGGAGCTGCTCTTGCTACTGTAAGGCAAGCATCACTGCTGTGTGATTCTCATGACATCTGTCAAAAACAATGTCCTTGCCATATTAAACCCCAAATCAAATCAAAGCAAAAAGTAAAATAAAAATGTATTTATATTTTGCATAAGGAAAAGGAAGCCTACATTTAGGACCATTAAGATTTTTGGATTGTAATATTATTTTCAAGATTCTTAATCATATTTTATCCCCAATTCTCATGAACACAAGGAGTCTGAACATTTTTAAAGATGATCCTCATTACTGTAACATGTTCATTTGTTTTCCTGTGCTACAACATTGCATTAATGAGAACATCAAAACAACCCTCTTTTTCACATTGTGGTAATGAGAATTGGGTTATTATAACTGTCATGAAAATAATGTCGCAATGTAGAAAATTTTAATGGCCTTAAAATATGCAAAATATAATTTCTTACAGTACTTGTTTCTTTTCATTTTGCAGTAAAATAGGACTAGGACATTTTCTTGACAAGTTTCACGAGAGTCACCCTATTACTGTTGTTCATATTTAAGGTTAGAGCTTTTACAAAACCCCTAAATCTAAGCATTAAACTTTAAAGCGTACATGTACCGTCTTGTTTCGTTTGTGCCACGGACATGAATGATATCTTAAATCGTGCAGCTTGCTGAGATGAGGTGTGCTATTACTCTTCTAACTGATTCTGACTTACAATTTTTGCCAGGCAGATAATAAAACATATGGAGAAAACAAAAACTATAGACTTACAGTATATTAAAGAAGGAACATGAAACATATCTAGCAGCCAGAATGTCATATAAACTTGGGGGTGTGCTCTTTTACTATTTTGGGCCAGAAAACAACCACCTAACAACCACCCAGAACACCGTAGCAACCACATAGCAACCGCTCACAACACCCAAGCATCATGGCAGCGATTTATGCATGGGCAAGAACCACTCACATTTTCTTCAGAGTGAATGTGCCTCCCTTTTTTGTGTCTTTCACACAGTGCAATCTATTAACAGTATAAGAACATATAAACATCACATCACTTTAAAAGAGTCTTGCTCTTGCATTTAAATGATAAAGAGGTCAGATCTTTGCTTCATTGTCCCGTTGTACTATTAGGATTTTCAGTAGTCCTTTGTGAGTATCCAGATTCAAGAGAGCATGAGGTCAGGGCAAGGGTCTTAAGAAGAGGGCAGACCGTGGAGATGTTATCTCACTCATTCTGGCCCCATAGCTCCAGTACCCTTGACTATCTGACCCATTGTCTCAGGTCCAGGCTTTTCATTGCTTCTCTTGAATGGCTAGGCTATGCTCAAATACAAAAGCCTGTGTTTGCTTGCCCAAGGTGTGGGTCTTCAAACTCCCTCCACTTTGTTTACACTCCAATGAACTGAGGTTTACCAAAGCCACCACAAGTTAGTTTGTTTAGAAGGGGTAACGGCTAACATTTAATTATCTCACAATAGGTTCATTAAGGTGATATTAACACTGAGTAAACACGTTATTAAGCTCTCTTTAGAGTTTTCATTGACATGGATGAACTGTCCGCAATTGGGCCAAAAATTATGAGTCGGCTAATAACTAGAAAAAATATCAGTCCATAGAAAAAGTGGTTGAGCATTATGAATTAGGCTATACAGTCACTGAAATTTTATTGTAATGCAGTGATGTTTGTTATTCGAGTAACAATATTCATGTACACATTTTCATGTCATGTACTTTATTGCTATGAACACGAAACATGCTCAATGTGTCATGAATTTCCTACTTTGTGCTTCCCCAGATGCTTAGCAGGAAATTTACAGATAGAAAGACAGAAATTTACTGTAAAGAAATAGACAATATATACAGTGAATCGAAGATATGCCCATCCCTCTGTGCAAAGAAATACACATAATAAACAGTGACACCATGACAACATGTTTGGTATCAATGTTGCAAATGTTCTGTGTAATACTATTGTACCACTGAATTTGCATGTTGTTGTATGAGAGAACTTTCTTTTTTACCCAGATTTTTTCATTGGGGGGATGTCACTGTGTAGCCTACATGTTCACACCTGACACTTGGAATGCAACGACAGTTTCCTGGGCCTGAAAGTGTGGGAAATTTCACACTATGAATTTTTCTCACACAAAATTACAATATTACAATATTGTAATTACAATATTATAATCAATTAAATAATATTGATTGATTACTATTTGACTTCTGGGCATGTCAGGTCTTGGTGTTTTGAATTCTCAAGAAACAAAATATGTGTTTTTTATTGTAACATTTTAAACAATTACGATGCCTATGCATTGTTTGATCCACTCTAGCATTAAAGGGATAGTTCACCCAAAAATGTAAAGTCTCTCATCATTTACTCACTCTCATGCCAACCCAGATGTGTATGACTTTCTTTCTTCTGCTGAACTCAAATGAAGATTTTTAGAAGAATATTTCAGCTCTGTAGGTCCATACAATGCAATTAATGGATGCCAAAACTTTAAAACTCCAAAAAGCACATAAAGGTAGCATACAAGTAATTCTTAAGACTCCAGTGGTTCAGTCCACGTCTTCAGAAGTGATATGATAGGTGTGGATAAGTATTTAAATGCTTTTTTTTTTTTTTACTATAAATCTACTTTCAAACAGTCCTATTAAATGCACATTAATTTTAGGTCTTTTTCTTTTTTTTTTGGGGGGCGATTCACATTATTTGTGCATACTGACACCTACTGGGATGCTGTGCAAATAAGATTAATTTATTATTTTCTTTGTCCTCCCAGCTCAGGTGTTGATATTCACACATAATGCAAATCGCCACAAGACACAGAATAAGAACTTGACCTAGGAGGGCTGTTTGAAAGTAGATTTATAGTAAAGTAGGTTTAAAGTAAACTTAAATATTGATCTGTTTCTCACCCACACCAATCATGTCACTACTGAATATATGGATTAAACCACTGGAGTCGTATGGATTACTTTTACAATGCCTTTATGTGCTTTTTATAGCTTCAAATCTATAGCTTCTGGTCACCATTCACTTGTATTGTATGAACCTAGGAGGAGGAGGTGCAAAAACAAACACACATTTCACACAAAGACAACCCCAGCTAGTGATTCTAATTTATGAACGAATCGTTCTTTTGAAACGGTTCATTCAAATGATCCAGATAAATCGTTTGTAACTATCTCCACTTTAAACTTTATTTGGGAGCAGCCTAAAACTGAAGCCGGTGACATGATAGAACATGACCAGAACAAAAAACAGTATTTATGCACACCCTATTTTACTCAATCGAAAACTCAGGCACATAAGTAGCATATTCTGAATGATTCAGACTTCTCATCGCTCCATCGTGCCCTTCATTTACGGGTAAGGCGGGTCTTTTAACCCGTTGTGACGCAGCAGCCAATCGGCGAGCTCCTTTTACGCACCTCGACCAATCAGAGCGCTTGCCCGCCCATACTTGAACCCAAACACTTTACACAGAAAAAAAAGCCTTCAAAGTTTAACTAACCTATAGGTCGTCTATACGCAAACAATAGGAATATAGGACATGTAAATAATATATATATTTTTTCATTTTAAAATATTTTTAAAACTCAAAATTTCACGTTGAAATCTTCGGGAAGGACGGGGGACAGGACTGCTCAGGTGTGTCCTACCTGCTCCTACAGACCTTGCGAAATAATCCGGGAGAGAAAAGTAGATTTACCTGTAGCCCGGGTTCTGGCATCTCTCTCACTCGCTCTCTGTCTTCTGTTACCTGCACCAACTTGAAAGTCCAGTTTCACAAGGAAGAACCGCGGAGGAAGAGAAATATGTCACAGGAGACAGACAGGTAAGAGTCATGACTGCGACACAATCTTCCATTCCCTGAACGCCACCGCGTCCCCTTCTGACTGGAATACAATACAGACTCTTCTCTTCAAAACTTATTTTATCCTCGTATTATTTGCGATCATAACCTAGAACATTATCACAAGATAGTTTGGTTTATTGATAAAAACGCACCTAGAGGGAAAGTATTTTTGCGGTCAAAACGCCATTTTTCATGGAGGAAATACCGTCAGTTTAAGCCGCCTGAAATGCATTGTTTTCATTTACGCTTAATAATTATATTTCTTCATACGTGTGAAGATCGTATTCAAATAATGTTTTATTTTCCCAACAAATGATTTCATATTTGGTCTTTCGTCAAGAATATATTTTGTAAATGTCAAGGGAACTTTTAAAAGTCCAATATGAAAGGTTCTGCATGATTTTGCGAAGTTTGGAAGGATGTTCAGACTTTTTAGTCGGGGAGATAATTTTTTTTGTTTGATTTAATCTATGATGTTTATTACAAAAAAAATAAATAACAATATTTCTGTTTGTGTGTCTACAGTAAAGTAAAATATATGAAAAATAGGTCAAATAAATGAATTGGATTGATGTTTCTTTAAGACTGTGGGTTGTGTTAACGGGTCTTGTCATCTCAGAGCGGGAAAATGAATATCTTGGTGTGTCAGAGACTTACGGTTGATGTATTTCACTGTTTACTATTCTAATCAAATGACATAAAGACATGTTCTACTGCAGTGAAACTGCTCTGTGTACAGTTGTGCATTGTGTGTACTGATGATGTATGACTATTGTGTTGTTTGACACTGCTTGGAGACTTGTTTTTATTTTGGGAGTGTGTTTTCTAATCTTAGACATTTACATTGAAAGTATAATATTAAATGACGTTTGGAACAGTTTACCCCTCAACTTTACTGCAGCTCCAACGTTGTTATCTTTAAATCTTAGTTAAAAACGATTTTTTTTAACGGCTTTTAAAGTGTGAATTGAGATTTATCTGACCCGTTGTCAGTTTTGTTTATTGAGACATTTATACTTATTTTTTATAATATTGTTTTCTTATGTCTTTTACTGTTAATTAATTAATTATTATTATTATTGTACTGCACAAAACAACAATCTGTTGTTTTTAATTGTGCTTTAGAAATAAATGGCCTTGCCTAGTCTTTAAGAACTTTACATTAAGAAAAACTAAACTAAGAATAACCTTAAGAATAATTTTTTGTTGACTTTTCAACCTATGTTAACTAAAGTGTATCAAACCCTGATTTAATAAAGAATAAAATGTGTTAAAACGGGTTGTTAGATTTTTTTAAAGTCTACACATTAAGCATACAGTAAGGAAACCAGTTGAGAACTGTCCTTTAGTTTACTGGAACCAAAGACTTATCTGAAGATTATTGACAGTTTATTTTTTAAACTGTTTTGATTTTATAAATGTATCATGCCAGTAGATCGCACAAAACACAATTGGAAACTTATAGAATAAGAGTGGCCTCCAGTGCAGTAATGGTGTTTGTATTATTACATTGGTACACAGTGGCCCCAAATATATTTATACATAATAGAGGTCGATGATCCACTGATAGGGGATTCATTCGATATGATTACTAAGGTGGTGGAAAAGGCAGATGACCGATTAATCGGCTGATAGTTTTAAAAATTGATTTATAGAATTTTTAGAATGTAAAAAAAATAGGTCTATGAAAGGCACAGAAATTAAGGCTACACGAGTCCAAAATGAATAAAAGCCAAGCAGTTGATTGTGCAACCAAAATCCCAATAATAACCAGAGAAAAATTAAGATTTGGTTCATAACGTAGGACTTTTAACTAAACAAGACCACGGAATACATGTACTTATTTTGTAATGACAGAGATTTGGCTCCATTACAGTCCTCTATATTTAAGTATTTACCAAATTAATCTTTTTATAGATTAATACTACTGGCAACTATTAGCATAGATTAATCTGTAAAACCGATCAGTCTACCTCTAATATATATATTATTGCATTATCAAAATATCAGAGCAAGTGTTTTTACTTAATTGTTGTCAAGGGGATTCTTCATCTTTATCTTCTTCTTCTTCGGATGTATGAAGTCAGTCCCCCTCAAGTTCATACAGGTGTCCTAGCAGAGTAACCACAGGTGCAATTCATCACACTGCATTAAATGTTCCATTAACTTTTGACTACCACAAACAAAATTGTTTGATGAGTTTTATGATTTAAAACCACTTTATTTATATATTTTAATGAAATATCTTGCTTGAAAAAAGTGTTTTTGTGCTATCTTTCTTTACAACAAACGCTCCTTGGTTTAATACTTGGTTATCAAATCCAATGAAATGCATAAATAAGTGTGGTTTACGTGTCCAAACACATTTTGTGGCTACTATATGTTAGGCTAAACCTAGGCTATAATTGGTATTGGTTTAAAGAGTCTCACCCTATCACAACACTACTGAGCCAACAGTGCTACTTCCTCATGTTGTGTGTCAGAACATTTTAGCTGTAGATTAACTTTAAACTCCCTGCTGTCATTATTGTTGACGAGATGATGGCATTGATACACCATACATCAGACGCTCACAAAAGGTGCAGTGTGCAGGTTGTTTTCATCAGTATGCAAAATAGAGCTTTTAGACAAAGTTTTATCAGTTGGATCATTAATGTCTGTGTGCATGTTTCTGTCTGCCGGTGTGCTGATTTGCTTGTGTGTGTTGCAGTAAGAGGCTGGTGGTAGTGGTGCCCAATGAGCAGTCCTTCCACCCACGTCGGGCCTACACCAGCGAGGATGAGGCCTGGAGGTCTTACCTGGAAAACCCTCTTACTGCAGCCACAAAGGCCATGATGAGCATCAATGGAGATGAAGACAGTGCTGCTGCTTTAGGGCTCCTCTATGAGTACTACAAGGTCAGCCACATCAGCTTATTGTCTTACTCACTAACAATAATTACACTATTGTCTTTTAAATGTTACAGATGTTACTGTCATCATTTACCCTCGTCTCGTTCAAAACCCATTCGATTTTTCTCTTTTCTGTGGAACACCAAAGGAGATATTTAGCAAAAGTAACTGTAGCTGTCAAATTCCTAAAGGCACCATTAAAGTTTCATAAAGTAGTCCACTCGTCACTAGTTTTCTAAAGTCATATTATAGCTTTGTGTGAGAAACAGACCACAAGTTGCTATTGAATCAATAACAATATTTAAAATGTGAACATCCCTGTGATATTATTATTACCCCTTTTCAGTCCGGGTGGCGGAGGACGAATCTCAGTTGCCTACGCATCTGAGACCGTCAATCCGTACATCTTATCATGTGGCTTGTTGAGCGCATTATCGCGGAGACGTAGTGCATGTGGAGGCTTCACTGTTCTCCATGGCATACACGCACATTTCACCACGCACCCCACCGAGAGCGAAAACCATATTATGGTGACCACAAGGAGGTTACCCCATGTGACTCTACCATCCCTAGCAACCGGGCCAATGTGGTTGCTTAGGAGACCTGGCTGGAGTCACTTAGAACACCCTGGATTTGAACTCATGACTCCAGGGGTGGTAGTCAGCATCTTTACTTTCTGAGCTACCCAGGCCCTGGAATTACCACTCTTGTTAATTGGCCAAGTGCTAAAGATTTTAGTTTTCATACAGTTTAATTTAGTCTCTTCATAGTGTTAAGCCTTTACTGATGCCACTATGGTAAAAAATGCCAAAGATAATGTCGGCACACCAAAATACCATGACACATGCCATGATTACTGTTGTTCACTGGTGTTTTATCTTCTGCAGGTACCCAAAGACAAGAGAGTATTACCCATCTGCAAAGTTGCTGAAATTTCAGAGGAACAGGAAAAGAGGTCAGAAAATGAATCTATTGTGAATATGCAGTTGAACAAATACGGCTGATAATGTACATGAGCCATATTTTGTACGCAAGATATTTCTATTATACATACCTTGTGTTTATGTGTCCCTCTCAGAATCACGGTGGTGGGAAACAGCAGTCAAATTGAGCCAGAAACGTTTGATAACCACGTGCAGGTCCTGAAATCAGTGCCAGTTAATCTGTCGGTCAACAATGATCACCAGGAAACTAAGCGGGAGCAGTACAGTGTGGGGTCAGGGGAGAGTGGGGCTGTTGCATTGGTAAAAGCTGAAGTGTACACCCCTGTTTTCTTGGGTTCAGGGGTTCACTACAGGACCGAGGGCGAGGAACAAACACGGGTCATTTATGAACAGACACACCCGTTCGATACTCCGACAGTCTGTCATAGTGAATATGGGAAAGACGACCATCGCAGTAGTCCAGATAGCACATATGAAGAAGACTGCAATGAGGTGACAGAATTTGAAGAGTAATAAATGTTACTTTAAAGGAATAGCTTACCCACAAATTAAATTTCTGCTATTATTTACCATGTCATTGCAAATCTGTATGCTGTTATTTTTGCTGTAGAACATAAAATTATTTTTTGAATGCTCTTTTACAGAGTGACCACATCTGTCAAGCTTCAAAAAGACTAATAAACACCATAAAATTATTCCATGCAATTTATATGCTATATTTCTATTATTCTGAAGCTACATGATAGCTTTTGAACAGACTGAAGTTTAAGTTGTTATTCGCTGATAATCTTCTTTAAAATTAAAGTCTGTGTCAAAAAATTAGGCATTTAGATTTGTTATGCCAAGCTTAACATTATTGACACCAAACACCATAAATTTCAGTCACAGTATTCAAAAGAATTGGAATATATTGCAATATATATATATATATATATATATAAATATAAGTTAACAAACTATTTTAATGGTGTTTTTGACCATTTTGGAGCTTGACAGCCATTGACACACTGGACTGTCATTGTTTGAAATAATATTCTTCAGTAATTATCCTGTTATGCACTTATAGTATACACTATACTGTACACTCAGCCATGTAGTGTATGAGTTTTCAAAGTGTAGTATTGTCCCAAATGGAACACTAAAATTTTTTTTTTGTTGTTGTTTTTTACAACACAGAAGCATTAAACGTTTAACAGCTGACGGGGTGATGTTTCAAGCGTACACGATGTGTTACTGTTAGTTTTAATACATTAGTCATCCTCAGTTCAACATGTATCTCCAACAAAGTACATATTCACACAGCGTAGGGTGATTGTAAAGCACTACACTTACATTTTTAAGGTTTCACTAGTTGCTACATTCTCCATTATTTACAATTTTGTCAAACCAGCAGTGCAGCCAGGTAACTGCAACAATTCGTAAGGGCTGAGCAGGGGTGCTGTTAGGATTTTTGGGACCCCTGACGACTTTGCATTTTGGATCTTATCACAACCTGTACAACATTTTTATTTTCATTAAAAGTTATCAGTATTAATAAATGTGAACATAAGCATGATTGCACATTCAAAAAGATACAAACTTGAGTTTGAAACATTCATTAAATAACAATGCATTTGATAGAAATAACTATGGTATCCAATGCATTTAATTTATCACTATTATTTTTGTAATACATTGATTGTTTGTACAGTCATATAAATATATAGTGTCATATGACAATATAGAGTACATAAGGTAGTTTTACAAGTGTATAACAATTGTTTAAAAAAAAAACAAAAAAACATTTGATCCTAGTCCATTGTATTTATATGTATGTGTTTGTGTGGGTAGGGTTGTTGAGACATTTCACATTTTACACCAATCATATTTCCAGTATTGTATATTTCATATTGCAATCTGATCCAAAAGTTCAACTTACTTTTTGAGTGTCTTCAGTCTTCAGCATTAAATAAAATATCTATAAATTATTACACATTTTATATTACGTATAAAATGATCATTAGAGTTAATTTTCCTTTGTAAAAGTTGTAGTTTTTATAAAGAATACGCCTCTAGTTTTCACTTCTTCACATACAGTATAATTTTAAAGGGGGTGAAGTTACAGTACATATGCATTCTAGGGTTAATTAATCTCTTGGAAGCTCTAAAGGCAAACAAAACCAATATTTTTCCCAACTATAATAGAACATATTTTATGCAGGTAAAAATAAACAACTGATAGCTTGGCACATAATTCAAAGAGGTCCAAACTTTAAATACCTTGATTTGAGTTTTTTTCATTTGTAAGAATTACAGGTTTGACAATGAATGGCTCATACTTATTGAATAGATCAATTAGGTTAACTAGGTTTCTATACTGTATATAAATAAAGCATTTTGTCTTGGGGGAAAACCCGCAGCCTGAACATTTAAAATCCATATTAAAATTGCATTTGTTTCAAAAAATAATTAGACATCTCTTTCCCCTTTTTATAGTTTTAATATGAAACTAAAACATTGTCAGACCTGTTGAAAACGTTTTGATGTGCTCGATTTTAGAAAATAATGCAGGAAAAGACTTGGAGTTCTGCTGAGTCCCATGTTTGTCCTTGGCCCTTAGAACCCCCCCCCCCCCCCCCCCCCCCCCCCCCCCATTATGAGATTTATTGCCAAGTATGATTACACATACAAGGAATTTGTCTTGGTGACAGAAGCTTCCAGTAGACAACAATACAACAACAAGACAGAGATAATAGAAAATAGAATAAAAATAAAAGACAAATATAAAATAAAACCAAAAAATAAAAATATTTATATGTAAGTACAAATACAAATCTGTTATATACAGATAGTGCAAGGGAATGTAATGGCAGATGCATTTTGTTGCATTTTTAGTGTAAACATACTACTCACACTACTTACACTTTAAAATGACGTAGAATAGTGCAGAAGTGTGCGGTTTGGGATGCACCTAGAGTCTATAATGAAAGATTTTTCACTTTTGGGGGAAAAACTATTCCTTTAATGTATTACATGTGACAAAACCTCAATCAATTGAATTTAAGTGACTCTACGAAGGAAAATTAATGGTTGAATTAATGTTTCTTTTGATGCAGAAGTACCGCTCTTCATCTCTCGGAGCTGATGATTTCAAATTTGACCAGTCAGATATGTAAGTGTTCATTCCAAATGCGCTACATGCAATAAATGTACGGCAGTAGACTTGAAGCTCTCACATACCTAAATTGTTGTCCCACAGAGACACCTTCCAGTACACACTAGAGGCCACCAGGTCTTTGCGGCAGAAGCAGGGTGAGGGGCCCATGACCTACCTGAACAAGGGCCAGTTCTACGCCATTACACTGAATGAGACAAGTGCCAATAAACGCCTCCGACATCCCATCAGCAAAGTGAGGGTGAGTGGAATGCTTATTCTTCTCAAACTAATGCTCCTTTCCATTCAAAGTCAAACACTGGCTACCACCCCTGGAGTTCGCTAGTTCGAATCCCAGGGCACGCTGAGGGACTCCAGCCAGGTCTCCAAAGCAACCAAATTGGACCAGTTGCTAGGGAGGATAGATTCACATGGGGTAACCTCCTCGTGGTCACTATAATGTGGTTTGCTCTCAGTGAGGCGCATGGTGAGTTGTGCATGGATGCCGTGGTGGATGGTGTGAAGCTTCCACACAAGCTATATCTCCGCGGTAACGTGCTCAACAAGCCATGTTATAACATGCGCGGATTGACGGTCTCAGACGCGAAGGCATCTTAGATTCATCCTCCGCCACTTGATTGAGGCGAGTCACTACACCAACACGAGGATTTAGAGCACATTGGGAATTGGGCATTCCAAATTGTGAGAAAAAATTTCTTTATCTGTTTGTGAGAGCACCTGGTAGTGCAGACATTTCAAAATAAGAGTCCCTGCAGTATTTCAGGCTTGTTCATAATTAAAAGTCCCATGTTTTTTTCTGATTATTAATGATATTTTGGAAGCACAATAAACTGCATTCGGGCTGCCCTGTCACAGTAAGGAAAGACTTTTTAACATCTAATTTTTGCAATTCTGTAATTTGGCAACTAAAAACAACCATTTGGCTCCTAAATGTTACATTTTTTTCTGTAACAGTTATAGATTTTGCTCAGCTCTTGATATTTTGGAACATACATAAGGCATAAAGTAATCAAGTGGATTGTGATAACCTCTGTTAACATATTCTTCCTCATTTCCTCTATTAGAGTGTCATCATGGTTGTGTTCAGTGAAGATAAGAACCGTGATGAGCAGCTCAAGTACTGGAAGTATTGGCACTCTCGACAGCACACGGCCAAGCAAAGGGTTCTGGACATTGGTGAGCCAGAAATGTACTTTATGCAACTACACAAATGCTTGGTCACACATTACAAGCATGCTGTCTCGTTGTACATACTTAATGTGCATTCTTGCATTAATGTGGGAGTAATAAACCTCAGACATATGGAGGCAACAAAGTACAACAGTCTGGTTGCGGATTTAAAATTCCAATAGCCAAACTGATTGTTAACGATTACTTCTAAAAAACAAAATGTAAATTTGTGATTAATAGCAGACTATGTGGTGAAGAACTACACTACCCATGATCCTGAAGGTGAATATCCACCAATCAGATAATTGCGGCAAACAAATGGCAGCAAAAGAGCTCAGTAGCAATCACCTACTCCCATGATGCACTGCAAAAGATGCAATCGAGTTGGTCTCCTTACACTCTCAAACTACTTAAGTACTTTATATATCTCAATATTTTGCAAAATACTGTATATTGATTCAATAATTACAATCAACATCTTGAAATTAACAGTTTTCTATTTTTCCATCGTTTTTAATTTGATTATGCCATCCGCAATTATTCATGGAATTGTAGTTCATTCCCTCATGAAAGGTGTTAAGTAAACAGTCTTGTACCTTTGTCTTTTTGTCTGATTTTCAGAAAGCTTTTTGCTTTAAATCAAAGTATGTAATTTCAGTTGTGATTCACCTCAAAGCTGTTTGGTTTGGTTCATGGCTTATGACTTGTTTATGAAGGATTTAATGAAATTTCTATGGAAAAAAATGAATGGGAAAATATTTCCGAAACCAAGACGGCTGTAGAAGTTGATGGACATTTAACCGGATGTGCTATTATTTATGCAGCTACATATAACCATGTCAAAAGATTATCTAGATGAATTTCTCGTCAAACTGTTGCTATGCCATAACAGTAGTTAACCTGAATGAGAAAAAATTTCAAAGGGCAATGACACATAAAATTCTAGGTTGCATATCTAAAAGCATTTGTATTCACGTACTTGCATAGAGTATGTTTCAAATTATCCTAAAATGATTCACTAATTATTGCTTGATACTTTTTGATCTGAAGTTGCCCTATGGACAAAGTGTTTGCTTGACTTCAAAAACATCTCATTGTGTATTTACCACTGGTTTGAAGCCTAGCCTCAGGGATCACAGGAAATTGGTTCCTCTTGGTTTCCCTTTGCTCTGCTCATGGGCACTGGTTTGGTAAATGGCTGTAAATGCAGAACTTTGACTAGAGAGTTTGCCCGTAGCTTTTTAGATAGCCTTTTAAATGAAAATTTAAATGGCATAGGAAACAAGGGTTTTACAAACTATATAACTTTACGTTGATGTTCGTGATGAGGGGTAAAATGTGTTTCATGGACTTGTTCAGTGCATTACATCAATCCACACTTGAGTCTTCACACAGTTGAGCAGCAATTGTGGTTACAACTGGTCACAATATATTAAAATGTTAAAAGAGTGAAGATACATTTTCAGCAGCCCATGGACTCTCATGTACATCAATTCATGGGCGGCTTATTCAGAGCAGTAAAACATTTTATTACAGGGACAGTCCTCTTGGAGCAACCTTGGGTTAAATAAGAGCACAGTCCACAGTGGTCAGTTCAGGAATCACCCCTTTGAACCTGCAATCTTCAGTTTACTAGCCCAGTTTCTGTAGGTTTAATGAGTCAAAACACACACACTGGATTAAAATTTTGGGAGTCCATCTGAATTGGGGCAGCTATGAGTTTAAACATTTCACAACATCTTCACAGTCCGGTCACACCTTCAGAGAACATTCATCTTGAACCTGTTGCATCTTGTCCTGCCCTCATCTCAAGTAATCAGACGCTCTGGTATGTTCTTTGTTAAGATTTGGCCTGGAGACTTTCAAAGCCTGGGAGCATCCCTAGGGATTATCTGAGCCGTGATGGCAACCATCTTTATTTTAAAAACCTGCCTTGCTAAACAGGTTAAAAATGAAAGAATGTTTCGATATGACGCTTCAAGGCAAGTGCTGAACTTTACACTAAGGTGTTTGAAGAATGACAAGGTGGACTGATGAAGTATGCAGACCTCCTGGCATTTGGCATATGACAGTATGCTGAAGCCAAGTAGGAAAGACAGTGACTGAAACCTGACACCTCCACGGTTGGGATTTGAATAGCAGTTGAAGCGGGATTGTTCCTCAGGCTGGGGGCCATGTCACTGGATCTGGTATTTGAATGGGGCTATTTAATGCGGGGAGCTGGCTAACGGACATGAACGGGTGTGTTCGAGTCTTGCTAAACCACGCTAAGGCAATCCATTAGGAAAGGTTTCGGCCTTCCTAATCCACTAGGCTTCTTCAAAGTAAGACAGGTGGTGGATGTACTTAAGCCGGTGTGACATGGATATGAACACCCTTGTAACGCTGCTAATTAAACACTAAAGAACTGCATAAGTAAAGGCAAGAAGTCTAATTTGTGGTGTTTACTAAGGCAAGCATCACTATTACTATTGCTGGGGTTAGGGATTTGAACAAACCCATAAACCTAACTATTAAAATTTGGTGTGTAACTTTTGTGTACAGACATAAATTATACCTCAAATCTTATGGCTTCTGGAGGAGAGGTGTGCTGATAGGTTTCCAAAAGATTAGACTTCAGAAATCCATAGATCTACACCGACGGAGGGACCCAAGCCATATCTTGGGACCTGAATACCATAGCGATTTGGGTAACCACCCAAACAACAAGCATATAAATGAGTTAAAAAAAATCAAGAACACCCATACAACACCATAACAATGCCCAGGCAACCACACATAACACCCTAGCATCGTGGAGGCAAGTTTAGCACGAGCTAGCACCACTTACATTTTCTTCAGATAATGTAAAAATCTAGTTTCAGTTGAGTTTTCATCAAAACCAAGCACAAAGATTGTATTTTATGTTTTGGAATGATTTGTCTTCCTTAAAGTGATCTAAAAATGATTGTTTATCGTACTGAATTGCATTCCATATTCTTCAATATAATTACATTTGAATCAGTTTCGTACACAACAGTCAATGTAACCCCACAAAAAAACACAACAACAAAAAAAATAGTATGGAGACTAAATTGCAAAAGATTAATGTGAAACAGAAAACTTTTCCGTGAATTGTGAGTGCCCCATCCCTTACTCTTGCTATGTTACACATATGCTATGTTAAAACATATCAAAGAAACTGCATTTCAAATGCATTTTAGCACTTATTTCAGTCAAGCAGTGACAATTATTTATACACATACACAGTGTATAAAAAATGGGACATAACTGCAGGTATACACTGTGATTGCATAGCATTAAGCTTTTACTTGGTCTTGTGGTTAGTTTACACCTGCAACCAATGGTTTAATTAAATCTCAAATGGCTTATGTGGTATAAAGAAACTGAAAGCGTTTCCCTTATTTACCTTTTTTAAAGTTGGCAACACTACCTCAAAGAGAAGTACCAGACAAAAATGTAAAGTAAAGTTAACTGCTGCAGCTAAGCTAGCATAGACAGCCAGACTCCAGCTGTCATACTGGCAATGAGATCACTCATCCTTAATGTTCTGTAAAACTATAAAGTAAGAGTGTAGACTGAATCACAGCCATGTTTAAAGTGTGAATGGCCATAAATGTGTGCTAGCCTAGCAAGTGGCTACTTTAAAAAGTAAGTGTTTGTTTACATAAACAGATAAGTGCTATCTTCCGTGGAAGCATGCTGTTTTATATACACAAGTCTTATTAACCTATCGATTGCTTGCTTTGGTACACATTGTTTTATGTCGGTGGCATCTGCTATTGCCTCTTATCAGGGCTGTTTGTGTATCCAGATTGTACAGTCAGGAAGACATTTTCTAAAATCAATCACAAATACAGTAGATTTTCTGAAACATTGTACATGCCTCCAGCCCTGCAGGACTTTGTCTGTAGGTTCTTCTTGCTGGTTTTGGCTACTTTATTCAGGTTAGTTCTGGTCTGGTGCTGATGAACCTGCATAGTACTGTTGTTCTTCAGGAAAACATTACTAAAGCTTGTCGACCATTATAGTTTTTTTTTTCTTTTGGTGTCCCAAACACATCATATGCTGTTTTTTGTTTTTTTTTACGGTTTTGTTTCAGCTAAGATGGGAACTGACATCTCTTTTTTTTTTCCACAGCTGACTACAAAGAAAGCTTCAACACAATTGGCAATATTGAAGAAATCGCCTACAATGCTGTGTCCTTTACCTGGGATGTGAACGAGGAGGGCAAGGTTAGTCATCTTGCACCAAGACTGTGTACGCAGCAACTCAGAATTACAGAGCAACTTTACAATGGGCATGTTTTCTAGTGTGTATTTTGGATTTATGGACATCCTGCTAGCATTATTGATCTTCGTACATAATGAAATGGCACATGCATTTTGTTGGGTTAAAGGAATTGCTACACCAAATAGGAAAATTCTGGAATCATTTATTCACCTCCATGTCGTTCCAAGCCTTTCTTTCATGCAACACAAATAGAGATATTTCGGAGAATGTTTTTGTCACTCGTTTTTATGTATTTACAATGAATAGGACTGTAACTGTTACGCTTCTAAAAGGATGTAAATAACAGCATAAAAGCAACCCATACAACTCATGCAACATTTTCCTATACTTCTGAATTTATAGATTTGGTTGAAAACAGACAGAAATTTAAAGGAATATTCTGGGTTCATTACAAGTTAAGCTCAATCAACAGCATTTGTGGCATAATGTTGATTACAAAAAATCTAATAAAAAATCGAATCGTCCTTCCATTTCTTTAAAAAAAAAGCTAAAATCGAGGTACAGTTAGGCACTTGGATCACAATGGAAGTGAATGGGCACAGTCTTTGGAGGGTCTAAATACAGAAATGTGAAGCTTATAATTTTATAAAAGCATTTACATTAATTCTTCTGTTAAAACTTGTGTATTATTTGAGCTGTAAAGTTGTGTAAATTGTCATTTTTAAAGTCATTTTAGGGTTTGTTGACATTACATCATCATGGCAATGAAGTTGTAAAATTGGCTATAACACAGAAAAGGTTGGTGATTTTATCACATCACTGCATATTGTTTATGTGTTGTGGTTATACTTTTGAAAAACTTGTAAGTGCATCACTTTAACACATATTTTTTGCTTTTTTAATAAAGAAAAGGAAGGGGAAATACAAATAATTTTGTGTGGTAATGAACATTATGTCATAAATGCTGTCAATTGATCCTAACTTGCACTGAACATGCAATATTTCACTGATAATCTTCCCCTTCAGTTGTTCAGTTGTTGTATGTTTTCAGAAGACGTGGAATATAGCGCACAATTCTATTAGACCAGTTTTTTTTTACTTTTATGTCCTTCTTTAAGCTTGAAAATTAATTTATATAAGAAAAGAACGTCCCGTAAAGTCTTCAAAAATTTTATTTTTGTGTTCCACTGAGGAAATAAAGTTATATGGTTTTGGAACAACATACTGAGTACATAATGATGGAAGTTTCAGTTTTTGGATAAGTAATTCCATTAACTCAATGACTAAATCAATGCATCCATGTATTGTGACCAGTGCTCTTATTCAGACATACCATCATTGTGTGTAATACACAAAATGTTATTGAGACACAGGGTGGAGTGTTACGATATCTGATATGTGTATTTTACATGCTTTGCTCTCTCTCCCGTTGTTGAACACTCCCTATGAGCTATTTAAAGTATGATATTTTGGAGTCATAATGCCATGGTGCCTCATTTCCTGTAATGTCTATTAATTTTGAGCTCTTATTTTCTCCTCTATGGGGTCTCGGGTTTCACCTGTGCAATACTCGTAGTAGGAAATGGACCAGGTCTGTGTACACGGCCGTATACACACAAACCCGAGTCCAGATCTGCTCAGCCTCACAGGCAGAGTCCTGCCCTGCTATTTTGGCTCTTCAGTCGCAATAAAGCTCAGTTCAATCACTCACTTCTAGAGTATATTCAACTAAAGCTCTCTACGCAAACATTTGCTTTTCATAAAACCCATTCGTGTTAACTATATGATGTTTCCTCACAATGGAAGGGCTTTTTAATTGGATTTGATTATTTTTTGAGTCAAAGCTCATACATGTAAAAGCATGCAGTAGGCTGTGAAAGGCTCTCAATTTGATCTGATAAGCATCTCATGCTTTGATCTAACATATTTTCTACTTTTACTGCAAGACCAATAGTTCAAAGTGCTTCTCATCATGGTAGGGTGGAATGGAGGAAGCCATAAACCTGGTTTCTCCATGAGCCATTGATCTGTGATGTGGAAATGATGACGTTGGTGCAGAGTGGAAGGGCTCAGTTGTTTTTACAAGCGGTCCGCTGTAGATGGGTCAGATGAGGTTAACATCCTAAATTAATAATTCTACCTTCCTTAATCATTATAAGAGAATAATTATAGCATGCTAGACATACGTACAAGAAAAACGTACAATACAAACCTTTCTGTATTCGTGCCTACATGCACTTGTGATAAATTTTAAAGACCTCTTGAAATCCAAAAAGGAGGCTTTTTTTCTTTTAATCCATGTGTGTTAGCTGTTTGAGGTCATTTATTTATGCTTGTGTATATTATTGCAGATATACAGTTTACTAGGCTTGTGATCGATGCCTTTTTTCACACATCGATAATCAGAACATTTTCCTGATGATTATCCATCTATATCTGATTTTTTAATATACAGTATAAATAGAGCTACTCGTTACACAATAGTTTTTGTCTTTTTATAAAATTCAAGGCTACATAGAAAGAAATTGCACCAGAAACATTGCAATTTATAATGGTTCAGTTTGTGCAGTTTCATTCACTAACCTGCATACTCATTGACGTCAATTTATTAATTTGTGAAGTAGTACAAAAACTGTCATAACTTTTGTGTATGTGACTAGATTCTCATCCTTAGACTGCCACATGCATGGCATTGATGTGTCCTTCATTAGTAAGTAAAGTAAATGTAGTCACCCCCTTGTGGTCTCCCAAAGCTATTACACGGATTACATTGAATCGAAGGCCAACTGACAGTGAAGGCACTCAAATTAGGCTTCTAATTTAAATGTTGGCTAATGTTAAAGGTGCACCCAGTCATTTTAAAGTATGTCGAAGTGGCTTACATTGGCTTACACTGACACCTAGTGGCCTGGATGCTGCATCATTCAAACACAGTAGTTTTCAGGTAACAGTGCCATTGTAGAAATTCACTAATCACAGTAAACCAGAATTAACCCACGAATGAAAGTGTCTAATAACAGGGCAGTTACTGTGATGAAGCAAGTAGTATTCAGCTTGACATGTGATCCTAAAATGGCAACCACCTTGAGAGCTCCCCCGCTCCATGTAGAATAAAACAGCTTTTATAAGGTTACTGATATCACTGAACTCTTCATCTCACATGAGTGGTCATGATTTAATACAAAATTACTATTAATTTCAATAGGATTAAAACTTTTTAAATGAGAAAAAGAATGCTGAGTGAACATTTAATATATCGATGCCTCAAAAACTTGAGAAAATAACGTGCCGATCGATAAGTTATGTTGAGGAGGCAGAGACAAAAACACTGCTGGGGAATTGTGGCGTTTTGTAGCAGTCAGTGGTACAGGTAGACGTGTCGAGGCAGGCACCTGTTTTGCCTGTGTAGGTGGCTGCCAGGGGGAAAACAATGTGCACTTTCAACGGTCAGAACTGTGTAGGTCAAACCTGAACAAGCTGTTAGAAAGTATGAACATGAAAGTTGTCACGCAACAGTCCACCATACAGTATAAGAATCTGGACTAATTATATGAGATATTAGGGATGCACAATATATCGGTTACCATATTGTTATCGGCCAGTGTTAAGGTTTGTTTTATAATAATAATGTTTTAATACAAATTGAGTCCTAAGTCCTCATACAGAGACACAGTTCTTATTGCTTTCAAGTTTTTTGAAAGTTCAATAGACTCAAAATGCATTTTCTTTTCTTGTTTGAACCTCAAAAAGAGCAGTTTGGTTTGGGGAATTTGCATTTATGAATATGGTATTTTGCTAACAGAAAAATAAGGTTTAGGATAAAAGTGTCATTTCTTTTTTCACATTCGTGAAAACCAAAGATGACATTTCTTTAAGTAAACACAAAACTGGGATTTACATAACAATTAATGAAATCAAGAATGTCACACCAAAATTTCACTGTATATGTACAATTCCAAAACTGCAAAGTGCAAAGACGATTCAGGCTTCTCTAAACAAAAAGAACAATTTGTATTAATATCATATTTAAGTATTTTAAGAGAGCAGTTATCTGGTTAAAATATATGAATCAGTATATTCATAAATGTGTCATTTCTTTCACTTGGTTAGTTACAAGATATTTGTGAGGTAAAGACCATACTTTCTTCCAAGGAATATCGCTTGCAATACCATTCCAGTAAGGAATCACATATTTATTTAGAAGAAAGGTACTATTTACCTATGAAAGTTTCACACAAATGCACTGAGTGAGAAGAGGGAGTTGCAGGAACCACCCCTCCCATAAAATAATGTTTCAAAATGAGGGACAACATTTGCTTATGAAAGAGGGGCAATTTGACAGGGATTTTCATTATGTTATAAGTGTATATTTATAAAAACCTAAAACCACCTAGAGATTCCACATCAGATTCCACATAGAGGGGGGATTATTAATAAAGTTCTTTATCTTATTTATTTTGAAGTGTTGTTCAAAGTGGTGAAATCAAGAAAGTTTGACCCTCCATTCTCAGAAGAGTTATTATTACAGATTTCTTTTACAAAATGAGTTTTATTTTTCCATTCAAAGTTAAGGAGCATTTTATACATTTTCTCAGTAATGATGGTGTCAACATTCAGTGAGAGAGCAGCATATGTTTACCTTGACAGACTAGTAAGATTCTACCACTTAAAGCGAGATCTCGGTGGAGCCACAAATACATACTTTTTGTGTAATCTCAATTAATGGATTGAAATTGAATGAGCATTTTTCAAATTCATTTCTCGTTGTAACAATTCCTAAATATGAAACTTGATCTTTTATTTGAATATTACAGAGTTTAGAAATGTTACACTCTTTGACAGACATCAATTCACATTTTGATAGGTCACTTTGGAAAATTGCTGGATATACTTTAGTGCTAAAAGAACTTAGTTAGCATCTTGCAAAAAAGAGTGGTATCATCAGCCAGTTTGTCAGCAGTAGAGATACCATGGAGACCGCTATTGGAAAAATATGAAGCAAATATTTGTGACAAGTAAAAACAAATAAGGGGTTATTGGACAACTTGTCTTGTTCCAAGTGACAAGTAAAATCTAGAGGAAGTGCCATATTTCAACTTAACTGAACTACTAGAGTTATAATAAAGTGTTCTTACCATTTTACAAAAACATTCACCAAAACCAAATTTTTGCAATGATTTAAAAATGAAATTGTGTTCAACCGAATCAATAGCCTTGAAAAGTCCTGGAAAAGAATAAAACTGTTATGTTCAAGCAAATTACTATAATCAAGTAAATCTATGTAACGTTCGTCAGAGATCAGGGGGAAAGGACACGGGAGTCGGCATTGCAGTCCACATATTTTAAATTTAAATTTATATAATAAATTAATTTTATTTCCAGAATTTTAACTCAAATAGCTTTTCAGCAAGGGGTTTTTACATGGCGCACAGAGCTTCAATCAGTCAATATAACAGCTTTTCAGTGTGCGTGTCATACTCTCTCTCTGCCTCTCTGGCATTCCGCCAGGCTTTTTAAGCCTGTCTCTGCGGTGTTTAGTATCAGTAATCACCAGGTGATGGCTCTTACCGCTTCCTCTATCCCCACTGACAGACACACCATGATCATCAACGAGTTTCATCAGGGTGCATTACTGTGAGGGGAGAATCGATTGGAAACCTAACAGGAAAGGGAGAGTGGTGTCTCTTCAAGATTTCTTCATCGAATTCCTTCAGTGTTTTATGTTGGTGGTCAAAATAGCTTTCTGTGCTTTACTGCCACCTATTGCGCTGGTTTTGGTAACTCCGAGGCTTTTAGCTAACGTTAATATATCGATGCCTAAAAAACGGATTGAGAAAAAGACATGCCTGACAATAATTTTTATATTGATATTTTATGACGTTCCTAGTCAGTCCACAGTTCTAAATGTGCCCGAAGTTGAAGAAACACAAATGATGAATTCCGGTGAATTCTGTCTAGAAATCATAATGTCCAACAGCTCTTACTAAAAAATGTCCAATGTTTGTGTTACCTGTTAGTTTATTGTGCAAGCTCACTGATTACTCATGTACATGTTGACCAATGTATTTGTGCTCTTTCTTTGATTGTAGATCTTCATCACAGTGAACTGTCTGAGCACAGATTTCTCCTCTCAGAAGGGAGTGAAGGGTCTTCCGCTCATGATTCAGATCGACACCTACAGCTACAACAATCGCAGTAACAAACCCCTACACAGGGCCTATTGCCAGATCAAGGTCTTCTGCGATAAGGTGAGCTTTTAACTTTTGTACCTATTTGTACATTTTTCCAACATTCAAATGTGTCTTTGAAGCTGTCATGGAGATCTTTATAAAAAAGGAGACAATATTGCTTGTGGTATTAAAATTGCTTGATCACCCATTTGATTTGACCTATTTTGTGATTGTCATAAAAAAAACTGTTAAGACAAGGTGCCTGACCTACAGAAAAGAAGGTTAATTTGTCTGAAATTTAAAGAGGGTGTGTGCTGTTCTACAAATGCAAGTGAAGGTTCTTTAGCACCATCTTGTGGTTGTATTCAGTGCAGTCACCTTGCAGAACCAATATTTGGATACTGCAGTCATGCTTATAAATGTTTGAATGTCTTTGCATTAAATAATAAAATATCAAACCAAGTGGCATTTATTTTAAAGGAAGATAAAAAAAGCACACTTTTCTATCAAAAGAAGTTTTAAATGACATCAATATATATATATCTTCAAAATGAAGACAAAAAGTATGTGACACTTTTCTAGTTGTCCAGTGTTAGTAGAACATGTTCATAATGTGCTGTGTGAACTTCAGGGGAACTGAGTTTTTTTTATTTGTTTGCAGATAACATTTCTTTTGACATTTTGTTATTTCTTATTATTGTTAAACTTTTAAGTGTGACTTATGTATTCACATGCTTTCTGGGGTCACTGTACGTGCGAATGCATGTAAGCTCTGCAGGAAAATGTGTTTCTCATTCTCTCCTTTTTTTTCGGTCTGTGTGTTTGTGCGGTTCACAGGGAGCGGAGAGGAAGATCAGAGATGAGGAGAGGAAACAAATCCGCAAAAAGACAAAAGGTCTAATGCCTGAAACACTGAAAAACAATCAAACACATTCTCACTTCAAGGAATGTTCCGGGTTCAATACAAGTTTAAGTCAATCGACGTCATTTGTGGCACAATGTTGAGTACCACAAAAATGTATTTAAAAAAATAGGGCAAAAAATCTGGGTTACAGTGAGGCACTTACAATGGAAGTGAATTGGGCCCATTTGTAATCATTAAAATACTGTTTCAAAAGTAGAGACACAAGATGTAAACAATATGTGTGTAAACATGATTTTTGTGTGATAAAATCACTTACTAACGTTTGACTGTAAATGACAATTTCTATAAATTTTTTTTTTTACTTTACAGCTAACATAATACACGTGATTTAACAGAAGATTTAATGTAAATGCTTTTATAAAATTATAAGTTTCACATTTCTGCATTTAAATCCTCGTTTAAATGCAGAAGGCATTGTAAGTGCCTCACTGTAACCTCGTTTTTTTGTGGGGGGGGGACGAGTCAAATATGTTTTTGTGCTAATCAACATTATGCCACAAATGCTGTCCACTGAGCTTAACTTGCATTTAACCTGGAATTTTCCTTTCATAAAAACATTTAATAATAATGCCAAAACTGGCTAATTAGTAGTCATTTGGTGTGAAGTTTCGCTTCTCTTGTGCATGCATTCCTTTTATTGACATATTATTCCTTTCTAAATTTAAACACAAATTGTAGTGTTAACTGCATTTATCAAGATTAACAATTCAACTACTTTACCACAATTATTGTAAGCAAAATTAGTCAAACAAATATTTTTCAGTGATTTATTTAAAATAAAATGTTATGAGTAACTACAAACAAACATATAGGCTAAATCTACAACCTTGTTACTTGCAACCATGTTGTGTATATACATTTATTTTAACTCATTTTAATTTATAAATGTATTAATTGTTGTGTTCAATTAATGTTTATTGCTAGAAAATAACAGAATCACTCAAATCCACTTAAGGTGGTCTGAATCATTGAGGCATCTGTTTTAACTGACTATTTGATCAACATGATCTTACATCATCTCATCAGGAAAAGAAGGAGGTGTTGGGGCAGTTACTGTCCCGAAAAAGTGTGACACCGCCTTCTTTAAAAAGATGACTGATTTGGATGCCCAGCCGGTTCTGTTTATCCCTGATGTGCACTTTGGGAACTTACAGAGGGCAGGCCAGGTATGATTCAGTATTTCAGTCTCAAAACACACTCAAAGACCAGATCACAGGCTCTTTTGTGTTTAAAGTCCTCTGCCATTTGCAGACGGATGTTTGTGCGGTCTCATGGTCAGCCCTCAGTTTTAGCTTCCTGAAATCTCAGAAAGGGTTGAAAAACCTCATTGAAGAGCTGCCATAAAGACCTTAGTGCTCCATTGTGTGTCTAATGAGACTGAGACTTATTAGAGAATGACTGACATTTTTAAAAGCAAACATGAAAGGTCACAGTATCCTTCCTCATAAAGCTTGAGAGTCGATGTATCTTGGATGCTTATGAGATATTTGTTTAGGAGTGATATCTGCTTGACTGGTCATTGTAGTGTGTCTGTGTATTATAAGGGTTGTTCTAAATGTTACAGATGTTCGAGAGTATAAATGTTTACAGAATGCAATTAAAACTACAAACTTTGTACAAAACTCTTTGCAGGTATTTGCCTTTAATACAGATGAAATAGAGCGAGAGGGGTGAGTAATATCTTTTTTTAATCAATATTAAATATATTGAATGTAGCATTCACGCTATGGGTTGGTGATTTACATAAAAAGGTTATATCTTGATTCCCAACCTTATTTCTCAATATTTATGCATTTGCTCTCAAATTGCTTAAAGGGATAGTTCACCCAAAAATGACAATTCTCACATGTGTGTCTATCTTCTGCAGAACACAATGTAGATTTTTAGAAGAATATCTCAGCTCTGTAGGTCCTCATATTGCAAGTGAATGTGATCAGATTTTTAAAGCAACAAAAATCTTATAAAGTAGCATAAAAGTGACCCATACAACTCTAGTGGTTTAATATCTTTTTAAGCGATCCAATTGGTTTTGGGTGAGAACAGACCAAAATATAACTCGTTTTTCACTGTACATCTTACCATTGCAGTCTCTAGGAATGATGAAGCTTGACATCATGATTGTGGATAGAGACTGCAATGGTAAGATGTACAGTGAAAAACGAGTTATATTTTGGTCTGTTCTCACCCAAAACCAATTGGATCACTTCAGAAGACATTGATTAAACCACTGGAGTCATATAGATTACATTTATGCTGCATTTATGTGCTTTTTGGAGCTTCAAAGTTCAGGTCACCATTCACTTGCATTGAATGTTCATCTAAAAATCTTAATTTGTGTTCAGCAGAAGAAAGAAAGTCATACACATCTGGGATGGCATTTGAGTGAGTAAATGATGAGAGAATTTGTATTTTTGGGTGAACTATCCCTTTAAAGGTGCACTCAGTAATTTCCGCACATGGGGGCTGCCATGTTAGTATCACATGATCAGCCGAACTACTCACTTAATCTCAGTAACTGCCCTGTTATTGGACACTTTCACACATGGATTAATCTTGGCTGACTGTGAAAAGTGAATCTCTACAATAGCGTCTTTAACTGAAAACTTGAGTTTGAATGATGCTGCATCCACACCACTAGGTGTCACTGTAAGTCCAAGATGACACGAACAAAAAGTTACTGAGTGCACCTTTAAATTGTTAATTTTTTTTCTAGTCATAGGACCCATCATTTTAACGAAACGAAACTAACTGATTCTTGAGATAAGGGACAAACATTTTTTTTTTATTTCTTAATACTAAATTATTTTGAACTTGATTTATTTATAGACAAAGGTCTCAGCTAATGAACTATGTATGGGAACAGGTTTTTATAAAAACGCTTTTTTTTTCTTCTGAAAATTGACATATTCACTTCATAACTTGCATCTTAATGTAATTTGTGCCAACTCTGTCAGACACACCAGAAAGTGTGCTATTTTAATTTGATTCATCCAACAAGTGTAAAGTCTTTAATTATGTAATAATATTAGCAAAGGAGTTAAGTGATAAAATACATTCAATAAGTTTTCATACTATTCTGAAAATTCTGACTGAGTTGACAAAATGTAATATTTTTCCATCTTAAACATGTGTTGTACACCCCCTCCCTCAGTTGAAGATGACTCTCGAATCTAAACTAAAATTCCAAAATTGATCCCACAATTTTAACAGAAATTATAATAATGAGAATGACTGAGTTGACAAGTTGAAGCTGTGACGGCAGAGACGTTTACATGTTTGTTTAAATATGAAAAATATCAAACGTACCAGACTACGTGTCCTACTGTTGTATCCAACATGAGAAGGAAGTGGGAAAGTGGTACTCCGAGTTATAGCTGATAAGGACATTTTCTGATTTATTCAGGATTTAACACAAATCTGATGGAGTGAGACACAAAGTGAGGACACAACTTTGATAGGCATTTTTTGTTTTATGGAAAATATCATTTAAAATGTTCGTAATGTATTGTTTTATATCTTCTACTTTCATTTTATATTTATATTTATGAATTGTTGCATTTTTAAACACTTTGTTTAGCAGTTTAACACTGTGACCTCTCGCTGAGGACAGATTAAGTTACATGTGCTTCCAAGTATAGAGCATGCATTTAAAAACAAATTATAATGAAATTATATTAAAATATAAGTAAAAAATGCCCTGAGTTTACAAATTTCCTTTAGATTGAACTTTTCAGGTATTTTTATTGTTATGAATTTCTTGATTTTTAAAATAATGTTGACTTTTGTATTTAAGGCATATTTTGTCCCTTATCTCAAGAATCAGTGGCCTATAGTAAAAATCTAGATTAAAATATTCAAAGCATGTTTTTCCATGTAAGAATGACTGATATTTAATCATTTCTATTTAAATGCACCAATATAACAATACAAAGTAATTGTACAAACAAACAGTAGTAATGTTGGCCTACATATATATTTTTACTAAATTATTTCAAATGTAAGAAGGGACTTCCATGAACATTTTTGATTGACGACACAAACAAGTAGCTTTTAATACAATTTTGTACCAACTCTAATACCTCATTTTGCCACAGAATTAAAAGATCTCTGTCTAAACACTCTTATACTTACTAGTCGTGAGATAAGGAGAGATCATGAAAATAGTCTCATGATTCTCTCTTTAGGAAGCTTAATGGCCAAATAAAAAGCGCAGTGCATTGACATCATCACAATAGTCATTATGTTGCTTAATTTGTATATCGCCAGCAGAATCTTTGTTAATACATGGACATGAACAGTCAATGAATCGCACAGCTCTAATTCACACAATGGTAGATTATAAGGATCATCAAGAAAATGTATTAAGATTGGTAACTTCCTGCACTCATTTTTCTTTTCAAAAACATTCTTTGAGTTGATTTCATGAAGTTATTACTTTATAATATGAATCATACAATGCTGGGTTGAGAGGGAATCTGAACATCTGATTGGTCAGTTGAGAGATGAAGTCTTTGATTGTGTTTGTGTGTGTTCATGTTAGAGGTGTGCTGGTAAAGAGGATGTTCCACTCATCTGAGGAAGACTTCTGCCCACCCCCTCACAAACAGATGAGAGAGAACACACAGAAGAAAGGTCAGCGCACGAGACACTACATACAACACATTTAATGCTCAAGTGAGTGATTTCTGCACTACTCAAGCCACCAAATGGAATTGCAAAAAAATGACTGCTCCGAACATACTGTGTGGAAGCCCAGAGACCAAGTTGTGATAGCAAGGAAACAGTCAAATAATAACAAGATGTGCCTATGTGGGCTTACTTATGTTTGAAAACACTTGTAATTTTTGCAACTCTGTTTGGAACAAGTTGTGGAGCAAAAATGACACACTTAAATCAGATGTTTTACCTCTAAAATATTTACTATTATCATCTATTGTAATGGACGGATGTGTAATTCTCTCAAAATACATAATTTTGAAAGAAAAAAAACAACTACTAAACATTGGGAATGTTTTTTTTTTTTTTTTTTTTTTAGTTTCTAAGTAAAAAGAAACATTTAACTTTTGACCTTTGTGATTTAGTAATTCATGCATCAGAGGCTTAAATTCAGAGCTGTGGAGTAATAAAATTGGATTAATTAATTGAGATTAATATAGAACACTGAGGGCCGGACATGGGGCCCAGTGGGCTGGATTTATTGTTGGGGCCCTACTGACACCATAAAATACTGTGCTACCACTTCGGCCAAAAACATTTCTGAGATAGCCATATGTAGTAATGAGTGTTTCCGAAGCAGTGTATGTGAGTGGAGTGGATTTCCCCTCCGGCTTAAATCATTCTGTAATCGTACCGATTGAACTCCGCTCTGGGTTTTTCATATCCCGCACCTCACTGTATTCTATATATGCATACATAAATGGAATGGCATACCTCTATATAATTATCAGGAAAAATATAAAATAAAAATAGACAAAACAAATTGTCAAAAATACACCATGGCTGGGTTTCCTGAAGCACTGAGTAGAACATTAGTAGCAGATAAGTAGGACCTACTCAAGGTGCATTTCCCAAAAGCATTGTTAATCTCAATAGCACATACATTTGTAATTTAAGAGTGCCTTGGACCACTCGTAAATCCATTATGTGCAACTATCTTTCATGCGTCTTTCACAGATTGTGTGACATTTAATAAATTGTGTTGATATATATTGGTCCTTGGAAAGCCATTGTACCACTTAGAATAGATCAGTACATTGTACACTGTGGCACGGTGGAGGGCGGGGCCGGGTCGTGACTCAACACGCCCGGTCCCGTATTAGGGACATGTCCGTGAACGATCTCTCTCTCCCGCACGTTTGCGATTGCGGACGACGTGCGGGAGAGAGAGATCGTTCACGGACATGTCCCTAATACGGGACCGGGCGTGTTGAGTCACGACCCGGCCCCGCCCTCCACCGTGCCACATACACTTTTTCGGAGGGTCACATTGTGTTGAAAATGACCGTTTGGCAGTGTTTCTGCAATATGTTCATCTTGAGAAAACAAACTCCTGGAGGTAATGGCAGAAGTTTCAGACTTATTTTAGCACCTTTGGACTAGACAGCTTTTATATTTAGACTATATGAAGTAATCATAACGAGCAATATGTGCTGGCTTGGGAAACAGGTGATACTCCATCCTAAAATAACTTACGATGGTATGACCTTAAAGCGTTCGTTGCAATGTTATCAGGAAACCCAGCCCATAATGGAAATTTTACAACTCTGTGACAGAGAGGCCTAATAATTATTTGTGGCACAAGACATTCACCCTCACCTTCTGTTTAAAACATTTTCATTTAAATTGGTAATATTTGAAATCAGATGATAAAATTGGACACAAATTTATAAATAAATCTGGTGCAGACTCTTCACTTCATAAGAGCTTGTGGGATTCATGGAAAACTCTGGAACAAGTTATGCAAAAATATTCATTCGTTAAGAAATGATGATTTTAATACTTGCGTTTAGGTCATTATAGTTAAATGTAATGGAGCCTACTGTTTTTGTTCTATATTTGCAAGGATGATCAATTAGGATGATGATATAATATATATACCAGTGTCTTTTTTTCTAATGTTTGACCATCCATCATTCTTTCTGACCATTCAATTAGCTGACATTCGTTATGCTCGTGATGGAGCGATATCAGAGAGAATTTTAACCGCAGAGCAGACAGGAAAAATGAGCATCAGAGAGAGAAAGCTTAATTCAAAAATAGAAAACACTGAAAACTGTACTAAAGTCCTGGAATTCATTCAAATGAGACAGTAAATAAGTGTCTTTATGATTCCTTGAAGTGTCTATATGTGGTTTAAACGTGAGAAATACTACGCAGTACAACAACACTCTTCAGCAATGGTTTATGGGTTGGTTAGGCGTTAACATAACCTTCCATTAGCCTTCAAACAACATCTCCTTAAAACCATCATTATTTGTTCCTGATGAACTCTTATGATAGTGGAACTGCAGGAAAGGTCAGAGGGAGATGATAATGTTTGAGTGTGTTTCATATGTAATGTAATCAGATATGTAAAGCAGATATTGGAGAGGTCTTGAGCGAGAGAAAACAGTCTGATCAGACTTTCAGAAAAAACACTCCTCCTGCAAATCCATTCCACTCTGTACTTCTCACATACTGCGTTTGGGGCCCCCTACAACTCGGGACCTTGGGCTGCAGCCAAGGTTAGCCCGTGCGAAAGTACAGACCTAAAACACTATAATAAGCAGTGTGTACTGTATGTTTTTGCAGTTCTCCTGTATGTGAGGAAAGAGTCAGATGAGGTGTTTGATGCTCTGATGCTGCGGACACCCACTCTCAGAGGACTGATGGATGCAGTGAGTGTCTATTCCCATTCCTATAGGGGCATGCTACTCTAAACTACTGAAGTATCAAGGAATTTATTAGAGGTGTAAAGATGCAGCGATGCATCAAAATGCATGTTTGAGAGAAAATTAAATGCCAAGATTACAACATTTTTAACAAAAACTAATATCATAATTTTTAATGTATTACATGTTAATTGCTTATTCAAAATATAAGTCTTGACCTTGATTCGTTCAGTTGTAAAAATCCAGATGTAGACCCTAATCTACTCCCATTCCACCAGTTACATTTGTGTCTTTCATGATGCATTGCATCTTTTAGTAAAGAATTGTAACTGAATCACTGTCATAGCAAATATTTACACCCCTACTGTTTACAAACGATGAACCAAGAATAACTGCATAATTATTTTTATAATCACTTTATTATTATTTATTGTAAATGTACTGTAAAATCTGCTATTTTATAATGGAAGTCAGTCAGTCACCTATTCTAAAATGTTTTTTTTTTACTACTGGTCACAATTCCGACCACTTACATTTTTACTTGTCCTGTGAGCATAAGTAATATTTGGCTGAGCAGAACAATCTTATTAATAAATCAATAATAGACCATTGATTTATTAATAAGATTGCTTTTTTATACACAGACATAATCTTTAGAGGAGCACAGTGGAATTAAATGGCTCTAGTCATGTGACTACTTGCATCACTCCGATAAAAATTTTCACATGAAATCAAGACAATTTTCATTGTCTTAATGTGTGTTATTAATGTGTAAAATACCTAAGACCCTTACTAAATTTCTGTCACAATTGTAAGATGAATGTATTTAAGTTGGTGTGTGTTGCACTGACAATGATGTCCTGATGTTCCTGAATATTATTCTCAGTGTTTATAGTATATACTCTATGTCCATGAAAGCCTAGCTCTGATCAATTATTTTGTTTCATCCTAACAGATTTCAGAGAAATATGGCGTGCCCAACGACAGGATGACCAAGATTTACAAGAAGAGCAAAAAAGGGTAATTGATTGAAATCAAAATCTCTAAAACAGTGCTTCTCAACTCAAAATGCAACTAACCATATAATCATGCGTAAATAAGATAGCACAATAAATTGGCTTATCAACTTTTAAAATCGAGAAGAAACATCTGTTGACATCAAAGGCTGTGCGATTGATCCAATCAAACTCTACACTATTTGGTGCACATTCATCTGCCACTTGTCAGTGCCTAGACAAAAAAGCAGATGCAAACGTGGACAGGGTGTGTAACATGCCCTGATTCTAGAAAACCCCAAACAAAACTATGCAAGGTGAAAGAAAATACGACCCAGACTACAATAAATAAGGGTTACATTGGATTCTGTGTTGGGTCCCCACTTGACAAATGTAAAATCTGGGTACTGAAGTCAGCTGAAGTAAGGTGACATGTCACGTTAATGTGACAACTAGATCAAAAATTTTGTGTACAAACTTTAGGTTGGCTTGAAAAAGCCTGGTCTGAAAGTTTAAAATAGATAGATAGATAGATAGACAGACAGACAGACAGACAGACAGACAGACAGATAGCTGTGCCACACCTCCCACCATCACCCCTGGAAAATCATCACCCTTTCTTATCATGGCTGCTAATGTTTCCAGGGCAAGACCGAACAATAGTGGGGAAAGAGTAGCATAAACTTTACCTATTCAGAGTTAAATAACCTGAAATTAATCCATTTGTTTGTACCACTGCTACCGGGTGTCTATAAAGTAACTTAATCCATCCAATGAAAGTATTCCCAAACCCATACATTTCCAAAATCTTAAAAAGATAATCCCATCCTACCTTATCAAATGCCTTTTCGGCGTCAAGTGAGATGGCAGCGACCTGAGCCTGATCGTTCGCCACTGATCACATGATACTAATGAAACGCCTAATGTTATCAGAAGAGCTACGGCCCCAAACAACCCCCACCTGATCAATATGTACTGTATAAGAGATGTCATTACTTTACTTAATCGGTTAGCCCGAATTTTTGACAATATTATCTGATAAAACAAACAGAAAAAAGAAAAACATGCGCATTAACCCCACACACAACAGCGCCAACTGCCGTCCATCCCTCCAAACTCAAACAGTCCATGTATGCCTACGAGGACCCCAATAACTAATTTGCTCAAGTCTAGTGTTTCTATACAAATTTTGTGTGCCTGAATTACACAGCAAAATATAATTTATAAAACAAAGTCCAGCCAATAGGCAGAACAAACTCAAAGAGCATGTAGATTCATCCACAAAACTGTGTGTCACTCTACAAAATAAACTTCAGCCGCAAGGCGGTTTCCTCAAACAATCAAGTGAATGATCAGTGAACCGGTCCATTCGGCTGCAATGTGAGTATCACAAAATGATTTACTCTATTGACGTTATGAAGGACATCGCTTGCTGTGGGCATGTGAATGTTTTACGGCCCTAATTAGCATCTATTCTCAATTTGGAATATCAGTGCAAAAGGGACATTCCGTTGATGTAAACGTTTCTTGCATTCCTTGAATCGATCACGTTTCTCTCTTGTCAAATTCGCAACGTCCGGGAACAAGAAAAATGTGTTTTTTCCCAGAAAGCCTTCCTTTACTCCTCGCCTCGCGTAACACAAGATCTTTATTGAATGATCTCAGAAATTTGGCCAGAATTGATTGGGACCTGTCTCCCTCAGGGGATCTCCGCACTAGAGATTAATCTTAATCTTAATCCACTGCTCTCCTTTTTTTCCCTCTTCTGGAAAGATATTCAAATGTAATAGTGGATTTTTTTCTTTTGCTCTTGGAGCTAATAAGTAAGTGAAAATAATATTTGTTGTGATCTCCTATTCACTCCCATTAACTGCTGTCAAAACTTACCCTGCAAATGTTTACTTCTGTGTTCCAAAACCCCGAGTGTGAAAAAGGTCTGTCAAGTAGATATGGCAGGCAGTGTGTGTTTGTTTACATTAGAATTTGACAGTTGGAGTTGAATTAACAAGCATTCTATTAGCCCTTTTGAACATTCTGTCAGTGTAAGTCTGTGATTTTTCATATATTTGATCGTATGTTGTGTGAAAACCGTTATTCTGATCAATTAGAAAATATAGAACAATGCGAATCAGAACAGTCTTAAGGTCTGCACCAAATTTGGTAGATGTATCTTGAAAGCTGTAGGAGAAGTTACTATAGAGAATTTTGGCCTTGGTTTAGGGATTTTAGAAAAACACAAAGTCTGTAGAAAGAAGAGTATGTTGGCTTTCTCAGGCCAGCATAATCAATGAACATTCAGCACGTTTATGTACATGCATGTTCTTATGTCAAACATGTGTGGTCATGTAAACACATTAAACAGTGTTCCTTTATCGGTGCAAGATCATAAATGGTGTAAGAATAAACCAATCCACACTGGTAGGCCCACTATGCAGATTTCGTGTTGCATGTTTAAGGTGCTGTATGTTTTCAAGGAAAAGTATGCAAAAATTGTCCTACTCCCTTAAAGATATTATTGAAATAAGTGTACTGAGTAGGGTTGTGTGGTATACCATTACTAACAAAATATTGTAATAACAAAACATTTAAAATGGTACGAAATCATCTTGTTGTTAATTTCGGTACCATATTAAAGTATGCTGCCAATAGCAAACTGTAATGTAATGTGAGAGTTTTGAGATGAAATCAAAGACCATTTGAAAATAATAATAAAAAAGTCTAAATATGACCAAATGTGATCATTAAATAGCAGAAGGATTTCATTTAATGAAATAAAATAGTCACATGCGCTGCACACCACAGTATGAATAAGAGGCACTGCTCTGCCCTGTTATCTCTTCACACACACACACACACACACACACACACACACACACACACACTACTAATGCTTGATTTTTATGCAGTGTGTCCAATAGTATCCATCCACAGAGCCACAGATTAACAGTTTATAAACGGTTGTGAACTCTCAAATTAACAATTTCGCCGTTGCAGTTTGGACATTTCAGATCACGAGTCATGGGAAGCTTGATATAACAAACACTTCACATACAGGAAGAACTTCAAATATCTTTCAAAATAAAAGTCTTGCTGAAATGAGAGCTCTGGTCAGGTGATTGCATGAAATTGAAGACATTCATTTGTGGCAAATTCAACACTTCAGTCTCATGAAAGCTTCAGAATGCTTAAATCGCTTACAGTACCTTTAATACTGTACCTTAACTGGCGTTCTTACTTGCTCATCCAATGTCTGCATGTGTTGTATGCATGCCTCTTCATAGTTTGTCGTCAAAACAGAGGTTAATGTGATTATTTCAAATATCATGTAAATGTGGATTTCTTGCTTTGTAAGATTTTTTTAAAATAAACAGATTTTTGGGTGTAATCAGCATATTGGTGTGCATATAAATGGGCTCAACGAGTCATTTATGAGTTTGTTCTCTCCAACGCAGGATCTTGGTGAACATGGATGATAATATCATCGAACACTACTCTAATGAGGACACATTTATCCTGAGTATCGAGAACTACGCAGATGCCTACAAAATCACATTGACGGAAATATAAACATCATTGCATGAATTTCTAACGTTGAGTATACTTAAGCTACAAGACTTGTTACTTGGACTTCAACCATCAGTCTGGTCATCATTCATCATCGGCTGTTCACAAATTGAATTTAAAGGGCCAAAAGTTGGCATACCTCATTTTCAAAAACCTCATGCATGATTTTTTTAGTGGTCAGTAAATTTCAGTGGGTCCCAAAAGTGTCCTGCGGGTAAACAGTCCAGAAACTGGAGGTTGTTTTTCATTATTCTGCTGTTGATTAAACTATTGCTAGTGGTAACAGAATTATCTTAAAGGTGCTATATGTAAGATTGACAACAAGTTTTTGAAATGTGTACTGCAGTCCAAATTCAAAATATTGAGAGTTGTCTCCAATATAAGACTCGAAGCTCATGGAGGTTGCCAGAACTTTGACACGCAAATTAGCCAATTCAGCACCTGTTTTAAATGATTTCTGGGCTTCAAGCTGTCTCATCTTCCAAATGCATCTCCAATATTTATCCTTGTTTTACTACACCTCTGGTCATGGTGGTTTTTAGATGGTTGGCGAGGCTTTTTAGGTTGAGTGTATGTCTGATCCAGTTTGTTTGCTGGCTTCCATGGCTGCAGAACGCAGTATTGTTTGTCTGCAAACTTGTTCAAATCTGGCAACCTGGCGGTGTGAAATACTATTGGTGAGTGGGCAGTGGGCGGAATCACACAGGCCAAAACATAAACAGAAATTCCGGCCCGGAATGGAAACTTCAAAGTAGAATATACTGGCTGTAGCATTGTTATCGGAGAAGCCAGTATTTCAACATAGCATGTTTCATAATTCTCTAATGACTTATTATGGTAATTTAATGATTTAGTACAGTAAAAATATTACATATAGCACCTTTAACTTTTAAGGATAAAAGTAGATGCTAATTCACATTTCACTTAACTGTATCATCCTAAGGATTTCACTGGAGTGGAAGAAAAGGACAGAAAAATATTATTGCGATAATGTGTATTATACATGTGGCAAGTGTTTTTCATTGGAATTATATTGCTGGAATACATTTGCATGCCCCCGCGACCCTGTACCGGATAAGCGGTTGACGATGGATGGATGGATGGGCATTTGCATGCGGCACAAATACAAATCCGAGTCTTTGTTACCTGCAGAGCTATTGATATGTTAAAAGTGTCCAATACTGTAAATATGTTTTTTTATTGGTTTGTTGTTATTATTATTATCATTCATATTATTGTTATTTTCAAGATATCATTTTGATGAGACTATGTGTGCCATTTCACGTTTTTATGTTTAATAAGGAGGAAATGTGTATGAATTATGTTTAACTGTACAGTACCTCGATATCAGAAAATACATGAAACGACACAATCAAAATACAGAAGGTGTAGCTCAGATCCATTTCAACCATGATTTATGTGTTGCACTCGTATTTTTAATGTGAAATATTTTTTAAAGGTCCATTGGTTTCAAATGTAATTGCAGTTTGAGATTTCACAAATTTGACAAGGAACGCCTCTCACACGTTTTGCCATTATTTTAGTAATAACTATGCAGTCTTACAGCCCAGTTCATTTCTAGTTTATATGTACACTATATTTGCATGTTAATGTAGTCCAGATTCAGACAAAAATGTTAATGTCTTCCATGAGAAATTAAGTTAAAGGGCACTTTGGTAAAGAAAATGTAATTTATGTGTAAATAAATTAGTCATTTTTATCATTTAATAGTGTACATACATTTGTCTTTCTTTGGTGCAGAACAGTGTTGGGGAGCATTTGAATAGAAGTAGTGACGTTACTACCAAACATATTGTGAATTGGTTCCAGAGGTGGGTAGTAACGCACTACATTTACTCTGTTACATTTGCTTGAGTAACTTTTTGGTATGTTTTATGGTGGGTACTTTTCTCTCTTACTCAACTTTTACTTCATTACAATGGGTAGCATTCCTGTCATTACATAACTGCTTTTAATTTAATAATTGTTAATAAATGTGTAATTTATTGAGATTTTTGAATGGGTCTCTTGCGACAGCGAAACTTCACATCTGAACGCTTTCCCTTGAGTCGCGTTCAACGCTACTGCAGCAAGAGTGCAAAACAAACGTTTCTTCACTCCACACAATGTCTTAATTTTACATCAAGACAAGGATACTGTATTTTTCAAGTTTAAAATTGCAGCTCCAACTTAAGAAAACACGCTGAGGTAACTTTTAGAGATTATGACCATGTGGGCTTGTATGTGTCATGGTGATACTCAATCACTTTCAGCATAACTGAGGGTTCTTATGACCTCAGTTTCTAAGTTTGCATTTTTAGATCAGCGCTGCAACATATCAATGCCTACTGTATAAAACCTTGTAAACATCCACGTTAAGTGCAAATGTTTTTGCTTTGTTTTTTTACTCACCCTCATGTCATCCTAGATGTGTGTGTGCATTTTTTTTCTGTTTCTCACCCACACCAATCATTGCTTCTGAAAATCACTGGAGTCATGTGAATAACTTTTCATGTTAATGCTGCCTCTGTGTGCTTTTTGGAGCTTCAAAGTTCAAACCATTCACTTGCATTGTATGGACCTACAGAGCTGAAATATTCTAAACATATTTCAAAAATCTTCATTTGTGTTCTGCTGAATAAAGGAAGTTATACACATCTGGGATGGCATGAGGATGAGAAAATGATGAGAGTATTTACATTTTTTGGTGAACTATCGCTTTAATTTGATGCATAGAAGAAAGAAGTTACATGGGTTTGGAACAACATGGTGGTGAAGGATGACAATTTCCATTATTAACAATAATATTAATAGTATTATTATTATTATTCTTAATCATTCTGTAATGCATGTTATATGTGAAAGTAAAAACTTACTCTTACTCAAGTAATTTTTTTTACATTATTAATTTTACTTCTACTTGAGTAAAGTTTTTGTCTACCCACCGCTGATTGGTTCTTTTGGACTGTTCATGTAAATGAACTTGTTCACTTAGATTATTCACTGATTCACTTGAGCCCCACCTTCTTTTTTGAAGTGAAATATTTAGTTAATTGCTGCTGTTTATCACTATATTTTGATTCAGTCATATAAAATAGGATGTTTTCTAATTAATTAGAGTATATTATTAGAGTAAATATTATTCTAAGGTCAGTTTTATGCTGTCAGCCTACTTGTGTAACCCTCATGAAAATGAATCATGCTTTTACTCTGGTATTATTGTAGTGCATGCTAAATATTGTGGTTACTTTGATTTGACTACAAAAAACATGGTCAAATTATGTTAAACCATGGTTAATTTGCATATGGGAATGTCATCCTATTTAACTATATATATCAGGTGATACTATTGAATTCAGCTGAATCAAATAATATCATGCTATTGTTGACTCAAACCAGCCCGTCTGGTATCAACAATCATGCCACATTCAAAATCACTGAGATCACATTTTTTCCCCCATTCTTTTCCCCATTAACTGAAGCTCCTGACCCGTATCTGCTTGATTTTATGCATTGCACTGCTGCCACACAATTGGCTGATTAGATAATCACATGAATAAGTAGATGTACAGGTGTTCCTAATAAAGTGCTCAGTGAACGTATCTAAAAATATACTAGTCAGTCTCAGTGTAGCTTGACTGTAGTTTAGCTATTTTAATTCATAGCTTGCGAAACCAGTTGCATTGTAGCTTTCCCAACACTGGTGCAGACAGAAGGTAATTCACGTTCAACCATGACAGAGAAGCAATATCTTTTCTTTAAAACGTTTTATTTATGATATCATCAAAACAGATGTCTGCATTTATAATATCTACACTCACACAATATACAAGTTACCATACAAAATCTACAAAATGATAATGACAAACATGTAGTTTGACAGATAACAGTTGTACAGCATAAACTGACAGAACACTGTTTATTTTGCCATATATATTTATCTGTGTTTGGCACTTGACCACATGTTGCTGTCATGTGCAGTTTAGATATAAAATATACCAGATGCTTGTTATATTGTTATGAAGGAGATTCCACAAAAATGCAGAAGCTGCAGGAAAAATGTATTTTTTTTATTTTTATTTTTATTTTTTTTGTGTGGAAAAGCTCCTTCATGAATTGTTCGGTTTAAGCATTAAGCATATATGGCTTATAGAATGTTATTTAAACATTCTAGCCATGATTTCACAGCAAATTCGGAGGAAACCCCGTTTCATATGCAGCGTTAAATAGTATGTTTGAATGAGTGCTTGTGTGTTTATGTATGAAATGGATTTGCATTACAGAGAAAATGCATATGTCATTCTTTTACACAACATTTGAAACTAATCAGGTTGTGTAGACATATATTTACACATTTCTGCTGTGATTTCCTTTCTGACAAATGGTGATTGAAATGTACTGTATGCATAAACACCACATACATTCTGCATACATACACACATATTCTTCATGAAAGGAAATGTGGAGAATACATTCAGTTTGATGTGCAGATTCACATGTACTTTGTGCAATATGACTCGAGTTGTAATTTTATCCAGGATATGAAAATAAAATGACTAAAAAGACCCAAATGTGGTAACTAAGGCTAAGATTCAGTCTAATTATTTTTTTGCATGTGTTTAGAAAGACAGTTGGCATGGGCACTGTATTGACTGAATCAAGGTCAGGTAGAGTAAAAACAATCTATAAGTTTGTTTTGGTTCATAGTTGGATGAGTATGTGCATAGTATCATGTGATCTTCATTGTCATAAACCTGCATAAATATGCTTTCACTGTACAAATGATTTGTTGAAACAAAATAAAATGACATAGTTGAATAATAACAGTGGTTTCATTATATAATAAAGCTTGTTTTATTTGTTTGTTTTTTGTGGTGTGGTGAATTGTAGTACCTACTAAGTAAAACCATAAATAATATCTACATTTTCTTTGTCTAATACTTTCATGTTCCCTGTTTTGAAGCAGAAAGATCAATATTATAGCTGTCCCTATGAAAATATTCATTTGTTTGGTTGATATTTTCTGACTATGTTTATTATTACTATTTAGCCTACACTGGAAAAACAAATTCAGAGTATTTTTGTCTTGTTTTCCAGTGAAAATATCTAAACATACTTAAAACGAGATACATTTACTTGAGAAGAATATATTGTCTTGTTTTTTTTGTTAGAGAAATCAAACAACATTTAGTAATATTTATGAGTAACATGAAAAAGCAATTTTCCAGGGTAAAAAAACAAAACCTTGATTCAAAGGGAAAAAAGGTTTATTTTTCTTACTCCGTTGGCAAACTCTTGTTTAAGCATAAACCCAACCAAATGTTTTTGATATCTCTGAAAACAAGACTTAATATCTTGTCATTCTGCTTCTCCAGTATTTTTAGTTTTTTTTTGGTAACTTTGTTAAATATTTTAACCAGGAAATAAGACAAAAAACTCTCTGTAACAAATGTGTTTTTCTTCATGGCATTACATCATAATGGCATGATTGTTTCATAATAAAAAAAAAAGAAGCATCAAAACTTCAAGTAAAAAACTCTGATATGGGCAAGTGCTGCCCATCTACCTCTCCTCAGTTGATTTATGTGCTGAAAAGAACTGAAATACTAGAAATACTAGGAATGATATTGGTCAAACTGAATTAGATGTGGTCTCATTTTATATTGGGTGTCTTTAACTACTATGTACTTCAGCATTTGATACAATGTACTTATAATGTACATACATGTTGTTGCATCATAATTATATTTAAAGTAATTACATTCAATTACACTGTTACCCTTAACCCTAACACTAAACATAACCCTATCCTAACCCTAAACCCTAAACCTACCCATACCTCAAGCTCAGTAGCAGCAAATGTGTATTTTGTGAGAATTTTGTGTTGTTACACAATAAATACATTGTATTGTATGTAATTTAATATTATAACATAGTAGTAGTTAAAGACACCTAATATAAAGTGGGACTGAAAATTCTTAAATCTCATAAATGAATATAGTATATTTTGGTATAGAGTTATTTTAAATACCAGTGTAAAGCTGCATTGAAATGCTGGGACAATTTACTTAAACTCAGCCCTAAACCAACCTGGGTTAACATTCAAAAACCTTATACGTGTTTGTTATTTTTGAGGAGGTACATTTCAGTTTAGATGTTTACAACAGGATGTGATGTCACTTACGTCACCATCTATTGTGTCAAAAAGCCCTATACAAGGGTTTCAGAGTGCAGAGAGACACTTTTTAGTGTGCGTGACCTTTGTGAATGTCAGCATGTGAGTTTTTGAACACTTTCTGATATGTAGCTATGGAAAAATGGTTGCATGCTTCCATGGTTCCTTTTGCTAAAAAATCTTGCCCAGTGAGGCACACAGACACTTAAATAGGGGTGGAGATTTGGAGTCCAGGTTCTGTTGCTATTTAAATGATATTGAACAGAAAGATCTGTGTGAGAGAGGTTATGACATCAGTGAGACACACTGCTGATTCACTGGCCGGCACCGCTCGGGTCACACTGCAACAGTCGCACAATGGAAGGGTCACTCTTTGCACCTTCTACAAACTCCTCCAGTGACAGCTTACCTGATTGAGAACACAGGACACAGGTCGAAAATGAACAGCTAACAAGCAGCAGGGGTTAGTACTTTGGGGAGGTATTATCATGAATCCAGACTATTGCAAATGATCGGAAAAGCATACCACCATACTACACTAACTACTTCTCCTGTATATAGTGTGTATACTGCGCACAGTGACATTTTCTATATGGATTAATTACTTGGATGACCTGCAATATTTGCCATGTTGAGCACTATACAAATGAGCTTCCTACCGAGAGAGAAAGCAAGAAAGCTCACCATCACGATTTGTGTCCATCTGACGGAAGATCTTCTCAGTGCGTTTCTCAGGTGTGGACTCGTCCTCAGGCATTTTCATCACTGAAGAAACCATCTTATATATGGCCTGAGGAACAAACACATCAAAGAGAACATCAAAATCAGCTTTGTTGAACAGTACACTGCATGGAATATTAACTGCAACTCACTAAAATACGGGACAATTGGCATCCCACACATGGCGTCATAATTTCTGCCAAAGTACGGGACGCCCTGGCTAATACGCTACACTTCGCTACCCCGAACACAGGAAAATTAACGTTCAGTCAATTTTGCAGGTAAACCCAGAAGACTAATTCACCATGAGTTTCCTAAGAGTTTGTAGAATAGGTACTTTTGATTTACCAGTAAAATAAAATCTGTGGTGAAACTTTCTTCAAGAGACTTTCACATTTTGCTCTAGAACATAAATTGCACACAGTCATAACTCAAATGTCGATTTTGAAGCTGTTGTGTCTTTTAAAAATGCATGTTGCTCACCCATCGCTACATAAGGACTACAACAGTCATCCATTTTTTAAAGCTTGTAGATCACATACCCATGGTAGTTGTAGTCCTTAATTAGCACTTTGATAGTAAAACACTTTAAAAACACAGCAGCTTCAAAATTTACGTTTGAGGTATGATATGTAATTTATGTTCTACAATAAAATGTGAAAGTCTGTTCAAGTTATTTTATCCACTTATATTATGCAAATCTAAAACTGCCATTATAAAAACCCATAGGAAATTTCCAAGGGAAATGATAATGCTTGATAATCCTAAAGTGTTTTCTGGGTTTTTGGACTAAAACCTGAACAGCTCTAATGATTCCAATAGCAGTTGATGTTAGCATGTTGCTAATGCTAGACTAATGATGCAATACTTCAATAAGTATACAAAATACACAGCACACACACATATATTGGGTAAAATAGTCTATAGTTAATTAGAATGCATTCTTTTTATTTATACTTTTTTAATAAAATATAACTATTTATAATTAACATTTCTCTTGACTCATCGGCCATCTTGGCTGAATGTTTTCACAGGGTTAATTGCAGTGCATATATGCGATGCTTCCTTAAAATTTGGCCAAAATGTGGTGTCTTAGAAGGCAGCGTTATTATGCTGCCTATATTTTGGAACATCTTTTATTGTCAGGAGCGCTTTATGATGCCTTCACCTTTGTTTAGACAGGCAACTCATTGTAGGCTCTGGAACAGAGCTAAAATCTGCATTTTATTCACAAGCTAACTAATTTTACATCACCATAGTGAATTATTTTTTCCAAGAGGCAAATTGATTGAAAGGTCAGTTACAGCCATTTGCATGCGCTCGCTGTCAGTTTCAGAGAGTGCACTATTCTCCCCAATAGCTGCAAAAATATTTGCCTACTACACTCAGCCTGATCTAATTGAGCAAAAACGCTGGACACAAATGAAAATTGCTTCATGAAACGATTTTTTTTTCCAGTCAGTTCAAAAACAAGGTTATAAGGCACAATCCAAACCCCTGAGATTGACGGAATATAATACTGTAGATTTGCCATATGCTGTTATTCTTGGAACTAAAATAGCTGAAAAACACTCATCTTCACTACAAGGTTGGGCATATCACCTCCGTAAGCATAAAACCATTGAAAAGTGTTGACTGATTATGTCATTTCAGGTGAATGCATCAGGAGACCTCCATGTGGCTTCTGCAAGCTTCTCATAATTTAAGTACAACTTTAATATGCATGTTGTATAACACTGAGGCTGGACTTTTTGGACAGTTAGTTAAACTTCTCCATCAATATCAGACTCCAAGGACTTTAAGATCGTCTCAGAATCTACTGTTGTGTGTTCCAAGGACATGTCCAAAACTATGGGTGATTGTTTTGTTTTTTTGGTGGACTGGACCTGCTTATGCTGTTGCTGCTGTTGCAGAGCAAGTATGAAGACTTGTTAACTTACTGCTAAGAACAAACAGGCATTCTGTGTCAAGCATGTAAGACATGCTGCTGCTGCACAATTGGACAGTACATACAATGCCCTTGAAGCAGCTCTAGATAGGTGGTGCTGGGGAGAAGGAGGCTTTCAGTGAGAAAACTCTTGCAGCGCTGCAAATAACTGAGGGAATTAAAATGTTAGTCAGTTAATTGGCTAACATAATTACATGTCACCGGGCACCATGGAAGCTGATATGCTTAAAGGATTACATCAAAGGACCTATCAGCTTATGGTATGTAGTTTTTCATGACTGAATTTAAAAGTCATTTCTGTGGAACAGGATTTTTGACCATTGAGATTTGACTGTGGGCAGGGCTACCCAGCTCAACAGCAAAGAAATAGAAGCCAAGCGACTGTACCATTGGTTGTCAGAAAAATTAAAAATGTTTTGTTTTGTTTGTAAAACCTGCTATGTTTTGTAGTATTTTAAGCCTAGTACATATTATCAGAAAAAAAATAGTTGATGCTAATTAACATTTATAGATAACAGCTTAATGAATATAATTTGGAATTTATATGAATCAATTTATTAAAATAAAGATTTTTAAAGATATTTTTATAATTGTTTTTAGTATGTTTTTATAATAGTTTTTTTTTTAAATGCCCTCATAAAAGTAAAAATGCCCCTTAAAATCAGATCCAGAGGGCAAATATTGCCCATAAAAAAACAGAAAAATCCTGTTTCAATAAGAAATACGTCAAAACAGGAAAGTAAACTAAAAAGATTATTTGTCACTTTGTTGTGTGATGCCTGGTTTGGACATAGTTCAACCGAACATAACAGAGGTATAGAATCATAATCACATAAACGCACCTGTACAATCTCTAGCATTTCTGCCTTGCTTATGTATCCATTTCCATCCAGATCGTACATACTGAAGGCCCACTTTAGCTTCTGATCCAAACGGCCACGTGATGTGACGCTCAAAGCAATGATGAACTCTCTGAAATCTATTGTTCCATCTCCATTGGCGTCGAAGGTTCGGAAGACGTGCTCGGCAAACTTTGATGCATCTCCATAGGGGAAAAAGTTGCCGTAAATCTTCTTAAATTCATCCATGGAGAGCGCACCGCTGGGGCAGTCCCGCAGGAAGCCCTTGTACCACTCCTGGATCTCATGCTCGGTAAAGTCTGTGTTTTCCACCAAGTCCTGCATCACCTCGGGACGGAGCTTGCTGTTTTGCTTTCCCATGTTGATTGTCTAGTTTCAACTGGAGAGACGAGAAAGAGAGATAATGGGATGGAAAGTGTAAAAACAGTTACTAACATTCTGCTGAACATCTCCTTTTGTGTTATACAGAAGAAAGAAAGTCATACTGGTTAGGAACTCATGAGGGTGAATGAATGATGGCAACTCCCATTACAGTTAACAACAGAATTCATTGAGTCTCTGAGGCACAGAAGAAGTGAAACAGAGATGTTTGCAAAGAATCTGGGAAGAGCACAGAAAACAGATCTGATGGGACGACCCCTTTTTTTGTGAATCTACTAGAATGCATGCAAAGCACTGCATATCTGCCACATATCTAACACTTGTCTTCCTTTTCCCATCTATCAACTGAACTTTCCATTGGTAGACCGCAACGATGCTTTCACCTGCCGTCGTGTGTGTACAGTATGTGTGTGTGCAGCTGCACCAAAATCATTTCCTGATGCAAATGTCTTGAGAGTGCCTACAGTCCTATACAGCCAGAATGCACGTGATCCTGACAGCACATTTTAGGGTCATACTATGCAATGGATTCTTTTTATAGTTTGATAGGAAATCAAATTTGGGTAAGACTTTTAACATTCTATCAGACAAATAACGTGTTGAAGTGTTAATACATTCCATTGTGCCACCTTGAGGTAAATAATACATTTCCATACATGTTGGGACATACAGTAATTATGAATTTAGAAAGGTCCTATAGATCCTAACAGGGTTGAAAGTAACAGGGTTCAAAGTTTTACAGTTTAATATGAAAATTACTAGCCTTTGGTCAAGGCTGCGAAACTAAAAGGTGCATTTAAGAAAACGTTGTGCTGATATTTCTACTGTTCAATTATCAGTTGCTTACGCACAAAATCATAATAACAGAGTGGACATTTTGATATAATCTCTTCACTTCTTCAAAGGAAGATTTTCGACATTTAAGGAATAGTTTAGTACTTTAAAAGGAGAAAATTGATGTCAAAAATTGACAAAATAACTTTAGTATTTTTAGTAATACATTGTCAACTTAAAATCAACAAAATATAACACTGTATTTCACACACTTTGTGTTCACAACACATGTTGGGTTTCCATGTTTTATGGGGACTTTCCATAGACATAATGGTTTTTATACTGTACAAACTTTATTTTCTATCCCCTAACCTTAAACCTAACCCTCACAGAAAACTTTCTGCATTTTTACATGATTTACAAGCTGCACACACACACACACACACACACACACACACACACACACACACACACACACACACACACACACACACACACACACACACACACACACACACACACACATTATTAGACAAATAAAATAAAGTTACTGAATGTTCATTTTCTAAAAAAATTCTATATTAACAAATTTCAAAAGCTAGCATCAGCTGTTTTGCTATTTGCAGTATATGAGGGCCACAAATATCATCTTTTCTATAGCATGACCCATTATTCTCATCTATATCCACTGAGATGAGAGGGGACAGAGAAACTGATGGGGGAGAGTGATGGGGGACAAAAAACTAACATTTATAGAGATTATGAGATGGAGAAACTGAACCTCCTTTTGTAAACAGGAAGCAGTCCATCAGTTGGCCTTTCACTGCTACTCACGTACTGCATGTGACTGTCAAGCCCTACACTATATATAGCAAATGCTTTTTTTTTATATCTACTTTAATAAAGAAAACCCAATGTGAAAAAAGAAATAAAATAAAAATATGTATATTCAATTAAACATGTAATCGATCAATGTCATATTAAACATTATAAAATGCTGACACTCACATAAAATTCTTACTTTTCTCCCACATACAGCATGTGCATGTTTATCTGAAACAGTCAGTCATAAATGCTGAAAAAGTTCAAATGAATGGAACAAACTGTAAAGTGACTAGTAGTTTGCAGGTTATGATTAATCAAATCATTCTGAACTTTTCCACTGGCTGCTAATGGTAATTACTGAGTGACAAAATATGTAAAGACAGCTAACAAAATAATAATGGAATAAATGAGTGAGAGGGGAAAAAAAACTCATAGACTTTCATTGCGGGAGGGACCTAAGACATTATATCTAGAGAGCAGAATATGATAGAGACATGCAGGTGGGGCTCTTTTTACTCGGGCCACCCAGAACCTCCTAGCAAATTGAATAATCAGATCCATTGAACTGAACACGATCTTTTGAGGCCTGACCAGATATACCAAATGCTCATCTCAGATGAAGAGCCCCTGCTGTCCAACTGTCATGCCAAATCTTAGTACCCCTGCTAGAACCTCCCTTGGTTCCAAAGCGAATCCATTAGCTGACAGAACTTTTTTGGGGGTACTTTCTTCTGTGCCCGATTAACACATCTTTAACATCAAAATATGTGAATGAATGCGTTTATATTTTAAATATCACAAGTCACATTATATCACTGAAGCTACAAATGCACATATTCATAATTTCTCAAGCAAGCTAAATAATTAGCCTGATTAGCTTAGCATATAGCACACACAATAAGAAACAAAAGTTATATGGGTTTGGGAGAACATTAGGTTGGGTGAGTAAATCTGTATTTTTGCATGAACAGCAGCAGTCTTGGTTATTCAGAATGGAAGCCAACATCAAATGCACAACAGACCGATTTGTCCGCAGCTGACTTTTGTGCCACTCATGTGGCAGTAACACACGTATAAAAGCATCAAGATCAATCAAAGTTTAATTGCTTAATGGATATGCAGCATTTTTATTATTTTGAAGTGGGTTGTCATGGTAACAGACCAACATGATCACATAGGAAGTTGGCAAGCCATTTCCGAAAGTTCTGGTACCCTAGGATCGGCAACAGTATGCTGACTCACTGACATGCCCTATCTCCCATCAGACATATTCGGAACAACACAACATCAATTACTTTCCCTCGAGGCACGACTGGTAGCACATTGTGTTAGTTGCATGGGAGACCACAGTTCAAACCCCATTCATACAAGGAAGTTATCACATTTGTATAAACAATCACACGCATGATAAGAAGGTTGCATTTTCATTCCTAACTTTGGATTTTGTCTCTACTAATGGTTAGGGTTAGATTTGGGATTTGGTTTGGGGGTAGATTAAATAAAATAAGCATTTCACTACACTGTTTTACACCCTGATCAGCTGAAAAAAAATATTTTTACAACTGGCTTCTGGCGAACTCTCCTGGATATAATTGGGTGTCACACTTGTTTATATGCTCTGAAACACTTACTGCTCTAGCCTCTTGAGGTAGTGTTTTCAAATTCGGTCAACGTATACCGATTTTGGCTGAAGAAAAATCGGCGCACACTTGTTGAATTTTATGTGCGATTTAACGATCAGTGAAGCACAAAATACAGTGACTTCCAATAATCAAATAATGTGCCGTTAACGAACAATGGGAATTATCGCTTAAACAAAATAAGGAACGAGACCACTCAAATCACACACAGCTAAATGAATGCAGAGGGAGGCAAATGAACAGATCGAAGAATAAAGAATATAAATTAAATGAGACTGTTACATTTTCTGAAGAAAATCTGTGTGTAATGTTTGTGCACATCAAAAGACGTCAACACAATGCTAGGATGTTGTTAGTGGTAATTGCCAGGATATTGCTATTTGATTGCTAGAGTGTTTTTTTTATGTTGCTATGTAGTTGAAATAGATTCTAACCTGGTGAAAATTGTGTTTAAGGTATTGCTAGCCTTTGCTATTGTAACATTGTAGTAACCATGACTGTTTTATCCATGTTTTGGGGGCGGAAACCATGGTTTTACTACAGTATTATTTTATTATCCATAAAGTAACCATAGTTTTTACTATAGTAATATTGTAGTAACCATGATTAATTTTGTGGTTATTATGGTTTTACAATAAATAATAGCTAAACAGCATTTGTGGCTGTGACGAGGAGGAGGGCGGGGTAGGGGTGTGAGTCTGCATCCGGCTCGGCCTTATCCCTCTCCTCGGCTGATTAGCCCAAACAACACATGGCCCAGCCCCGCCCTCTTCCTCGTCACAGTGGCATAATGTTGATTACCACAAAAATTCATTTTGACTCATCCCTCCTTTATAAAAAAAAAATTACAATAAATGTGGGTTGCAGTGAGGCACTTACAATGGAAGTGAATGGGGACAATTTTTGGAGGATTTTAAGGTAGAAATGTAAAGCTTATAATTTTATAAAAGTACACATTAATTCTGTTAAAAATCATGTATCATTTGAATGGTAAATTTGTTTAATTTGTAATTTCTACAGTCATTTTAGGGTTTAAGGGTTTGTTGACATATTGTAAAATGATCTATAACTTTACACAGAAAAGGTTAGTAAGGGATTTTTTCACAGTAAAATCATGTTAACCGCATATTGGTAATGTCTTGTGGCTATACTTTTGAAAAAGTGAGTATTTAAATGTTTTCAGATTGTCCCCATTCACTTCCATTGTAAGTGCATCTTAGGAGGGGCAATTCAAAACGACTTTTTGTTGTAAATAATATTATGCCACAAATGCTGTTGATTGAGCTTAACTCGTATTGAACCTGGAATATTCCTTTAAACTATGATTGGTTAATAGCTGTAAGGGAATGTCACTCTAATTAAATATATAACAGGTGGTATTATTGAATTCTGCAATCTTACTGCAGTCTTAAATAATATTATCAGATTGTTATACATCTAAAAATGTTTTAGCTTCAATTAAAAAGATTATGGGACTTTTTCAGTCCATTTTATCGTCCACTTTAGTGAAAATCATGTCGGACATGTTAAAGTTACACCAGATTTTGAGAAGAAAACTGATTATTTTCAATCACACAGAGGCATCTGTTGTTTTGACTATTATACTGGATGGGTCTGTGCCACCATCACCCATGACATCACCCCTGATCCCTGCTCAGGACAAGCCACGTTCTTCAGAGCCTGAGCTTAGCTTGTAATTATAAAGCAGAGCTTGTTGCCTATGGGATCAGTGATATTCTTGGATTCTCTATTTCCAGGGTCAACCGCTCATAGATCTCTGTCTCAAATTAACCATAAGACTCTTAGAGACTTCATGAACACTGCAGTGATGGCACGCTTACATAACAACAGACCGACAGACAGCTTGGCTACAGGTGAACGCAAGTTACTGATGTTGAGGCAAAGACAGTTGACAGGTAACTCAGGAATATATCACACCCGACCGACAGTCACATGTGTTTGTTGTGAGCAGACACAGTGCACATGTAACACTTTATTTCAGTCAATGCAGTACATTAGCATCATGCTAACATCCAACTAGCCAATGAATCCTGAGCCCAAACAAGAAGCAAGATGAAACTTTGAAGCCTGTTGGCCAAAGTTGAAACATAAGCAAAGGTGACCTAAACATAAGGTAGTAAAGAGACTTACTAAAGTAAACAGGAGAATCTTACAGGTCTATATAAAGCACAATAAAGCCGCCAAAGCTCATGATGAGACTATTTGCCACTTTTTATTTATGGCTCACTTTATTTCCTCTTGTTTTGTTTTCCAGTTAAAACATCTAAACAACCCTTGGAAAGCCAAGCATATAGACTGATGATGTAATCTGTAAAAAACAAAAAAACATAAATGTGTTTTTAGAAAGACACGGATTATGAAAATTTTGAACTTGAAAAACAATGGCAGTATATATGGAAAAATATATTTATTTATTTATTTATTTTTTACCCAGCTTCGAGGTGACTACTGTGTGATGTTAGCAGGCTATGACATTCAGTTTGAAACCCACCCCCCCCCACCCCCAACTTTTAGATTTTGAACAAAAGTGAGTAAATGATGACAGAATTTACATTTTGGGGTGGACTATCCCTTTATTTTCAGAATAATGACAGAGATTAATGCTTTCTGATGGAGAGTCATACAAATGATGTGGATCTCAGCAGGAAGGTGTGTGTCATGTGACAGAGAGGTTGATTCCCCTCAAAACCACAGAGGGCAAATAAACCACACGCTCAGAAACTGAACTATGACTATGGAAATGTCAAAGCTGCACACGTCTTTATGAGGCAGCCTGATGCGATCACGGAATTAACACATGAAAGTCTGTCAATATTTCCCTGTTCTATCTCAAGCTTGCAAAAATAACATATAACTGCAATAACTGTACAAGAAAAGAACCGTTCTAATCTATTTATGAGTTATCGTGGGTGCATCTAGAGACATGAATCAGTCTGCAAATTTCCTTCCAATATTAACAGTCATTTGCAGTGCTTACACTCTCATGGCTAAGCTCAATGAACGCTTGGACTGATCTCACAGTGAGATCGGAAAGAGTAGGTCAACTTTTCTTTATCTAAAATTGGTGTTTACTTACTGAAATTCATAACATTGCCCCATGTGGCCAAACCGGTAAGTATTTTTGGGTGTAATGGTCATGTGTGAGCGCCATTTTCCGGGTTTAATGTCCGCAAAGCGAGTTGTTTTCTGCTGTACGGGCACATATGAGGAGCACGGCCGCCACTGATTATGCGATCGCGGTTACTCTCTGATCACAATGGGATTCCATCCACGTATTCCACGCTGATGTGACGCACATCCAGATGTGACACACTTCTGGGTGCACCACAGGGGAAAGCAGTAAAGCTGGAGCCATTGCAGACATGTCTGTGAGGACACAACGGCAGTCCGTGAGTCGGTACAATGTTGCCAATACTAGTGTATCGGAACTATAATAAACAACATGCCAACATCCCATGTGATCATGTTGTCTAAAACAGAAGTCAAGGTGGAACAAACTGAATTTCAAATTGATCCAATACAGGCATAAAATTTTAGCTAGCCTCCAATCCAACTCTTTATTTTAAGAAAGGAAATGTCTGTGAACAAATTTGCTTTCTCATTCCATATTTATTTATGTAATACAAATGACTGCTGAAGGTCAATAGCCTGTGATACGCTTCCCTTGTCTCGTTCCAAACCCTGATGTTTCCTTTTTTCCCTATTTAAAATCATGGTTACATTTGGGATTTGGAGAAGGGGTTAGACTTCATAGTTAAGTTTAGGTTTGGGTTAGGGGTTAGACTTAGCAACTGGCCATTGGTTTGTTTATTTTAAATTTCTCTATAGGAGTAAACTTTGTATGTTTTGGTACAAGCCAACTTATATGATTTCTCATATAAGGTTCAAATGCATTATTATTGGGAGATTTGTATCGGCCTCTCTGAACCCAGTGATGTCTGTTTTATAATGCTGTCCCATGGCTTACAGTATATAAAGATGTGTAACCTCTGATTTTCATGGCATCTCCCTTCTCCAAACAGAACAGACAGCTCACATTTAACAAGACCTGCATTAATAAGAGCTGCAGCCAATGAATGCTAATCGTGCCTCTAATAGTGATATCAAATATGAAACTCACTTTGGATAAAAATGTTGGGCAAATGTTTAACGGTAAAAGTAATGTACACTGTATCAACGTTACAGGTGTGATATTACAATACTGCTAACTGAGAAGAGAAAAGGGAAACATCTTATGTGATGGCAAAAATAAAGTGAAAATATAAAGTTGAGAACGAACCATGACCAGCAAACGACTTTTTCCCTTTAGATAATCAATCTGGTTTCTGTCAGGTTTCTCTCTCTCTCTCTCTCTCTCTCTCTCTCTCTCTCTCTCTCTCACACACACACTCTCTCTCTCTCTCTCTCACTCTCTCTCACTCTCTCTCCTTGTACCTGCAGGATTAACTCAAAGGCTCTGTGGGGCTAATTTGAAGTAATAGGATATAAATATAGACTCATGTCTGTTTATTAGGTAAATATCTTATACCAGGACTTGGTGATAAAGGCCATGCAGTAGGTAGAGAATGGATTGCACCAGTAACGTGTAAAACACTGAACAATGTGCTTTTATATCTCAATATTGCAATGTTTTGAGAAATGAGTGGACTTAAGTTCTCAGGACCAATGAAAACATGCATCACTGTACACTGTGCATAAATTTGGAACTTAAGTAACGTCAACAACCGTAAACATATGGAAGAGGATTAAAGGAAGCATCTAAATACTGTATATGTTAAATAAATAGAGTTCTTCATCATTAAAAATGTGAAGGCTTAAAAATAGGCTTGGATTATACATGGTTATTTATAAGTGTCTGTGATGGCCATTAAACCAGTATTCGGAAGGTTAAAAATGGTGACCTCATCTCTCAGGTGCGACTTCTGCGAAGACTTTTGTCCTTCAGAATAGTTTTAAAACACTGTGACATAAGACTGTGGGACTTTAAATAAGAAAATAAGATTTAAGATCCAGCCAAAGACTGGACTAAAATAATGGACCCTGGTAAATATTTGTACGTCTACTTAATTGAGAAACATTCAAGGAATGCATTTTAAAATAGTTATAAATATCACACTGGCCTATTTCGCCAGTGACAAGGCCATAAAAAATTCAAATTGAACCATTTTTCTCTGATGAAACAACATCTTCTACAGTAATATCCTGATTTTGACGTAAAACATTTTTGTCTAGTTTAACTTTAAATGTCCAACCATCAATCAGCCTCTAAAACAGCGTTAACTCTTCTTAAACTAGCGTTGCTGAACCCTGACACAATCCTTCTGTGAGAACAACAACAACCGCCATCGCGAGACACGTTCAACATGTGGTGACTGAATTCCAGTTCATGCTGTTCGTGTAAATATTTGTGCAGCTCCTATTTATAGAAACCATATTCATAATGTTTACTCTTGCACTTTTAAATCATTGTCAATTAAAGCAATATCGACATGACACATCACACAATCACAACAAACAGGAAATGCTTTAGCGACAAATTGAATGTAGAGCAAATGTGCCATGAAATGACTATTGCTCAACACCATGCAATTCCCATGCTTTCATGGTGTTCATTATTGTTCTGAGCTGCTGTCACTGTGAATTATTATCATTAAAAACACAACCCTGACAGCTCACAGACTGTTGTGCCACTGGGCATCAAGCTCTTTGAGAGAGCATTCTGAATGTAAGTTACAGTATGCATTTACTTCATTTACAGTATGCTATACTGACACTGAGATTCAAAGAGAAAGTGAATGGTTTGGAATGGCTTAGATGTTCAGAGCAAAAGAAGTTTAGATCTTTCACCAAGGTACTGTATATTTTGACTCTCTTGAGGTGCACAACTAAAACATTTATGGATGGCAACAGTGATGATGCCCTGATCCCAAACCACACAGATCATTTATATGTGATTCTCTGCATCCATCCAATATGATAATACACTAGAGATGAGCTGGGTATGCCGATACTATCCATGCTTTACTTCAAATGATCAGAATTAGAGACAGCTTTGACACAGCAGTAGTTGACCATTTACAAGCCCACTTTTTTAAACATACATATTTTAGGGTAACGCTTTACAATACGGTTGTATTCATTAACATTAGTTAACATGAACTCACAATGAACAATACTTTTTCAGCACATAGTAATCTTGGTTAATGTACATTTCAACGTATAATAGTTTATTTTAACATCAAAAGTCGTATATGTTAACATTAGTTAATACACTATGAACTAACATGAAATAACATCGAACAGCTGTACATATTTCATTTAACAAAACATTAGCCAAGATTAAGAAATGATGAAAGAAATGTTGTTCATTGTTAGTTCATGAAACATAATGCATTATGTTATCGAATACCAATTGTTAATGCAAAAAGGAAAGTATCTATTTTAGTTTTTCGCAATTTTTAGTACTATTTTTGCCTTCACCTGTTATATATATATATATATATATATATATATAGTCCTTTAGTGTCGCTAATGTTTGCTCACTTAATATGATCCCAAAACTGCATATATAATTATTATACGACTATTAGAAAAATGTTGTTTGAAATAGTTTTAGATGGACTATAACTTGTCACACTGCAGGACACCGCTGTCACTTTTCAAGTCATGTCAACTACTCACTGTCAGATTGCATTTGTCCATCCACCTTAACATAAATGCTGAAATACTGTTTCACCTGTTCACTTTTAGTGCATCCAGCTTTCTTTCCTGCTTTGTTTCCTCACTCTGTCAGCTCGATATGTCACCAACGTTTCGTTGCGGCTCTTCACAGGAAGCTCTGTGGCCCTTTGAGCGACACTCCCCTCTCCTTTTCTACATTTCCTTCTCCCTCTCTTTATCTATCTCTCTCTCGGCTCTCGGGGGCTTTACTAAACTCTCCCACAAATCTAAAGGCTCTCTTTTTCCACATCCCTAAAGAACGTCACATATTTCCAAGCGCCCACTTGTTTCTGAGAGTGGGCTTAAACTCTCTAAACAGTGTTTTTCTGTACTGGTTTCTGAACTGCCTGTGAGATCAAAACTTTATTTACGTCACTGTGGAACCTGCATACATGCCGCAACAATGTGAAAGGAAAAAAAGGCTTCCGGCAACCTGAGCTATTTTGTTAAATGTTTAGAGAGCACCTTTTTTCAGTTTGTTTATCAAGCTGCAGTGTGAACCTGAATCTCCCATTATATCTCATTATAGTTTCAGTGGACTTGTGATCAGCCGCCTCAGTAAGGTGAACTAAGTCTGTTGAAGTCAAAACAAAAGGCTTGTTTTCTCTTTCACATAAATCTGTGTGATCTTGTAAAACAAGAGGTAACTTGTTATATGTGCAATGTGACTTAGAAACCTTTGCATATGAGTTATAAAATGGTTGCAAACACATTGTCTGACTTTTTCATACGCCATTGAAAATGAGCATTTAAGTCTATTTAAGTAAACTACAAAAAACCCAAAGAAAAATCAAGCTAAAATAAACACTGTGAAAACTGGTAACCTGCAATAGTTCACATTTAAATACATTTGAACCTAAAATCAAGTTGAACATGTTATTTGTCAACCATCCCTGCATCTAAGCTCCTGAAGTATATACTCTGTTGTCTAAATGCCTCTCCAAACTGAATGATGAGGCTTTAGCTTTCAGGTGAGAAGCTAATCCTTTTGAATCTTAAAGTGTTCCCTCCTCTGAGCCTTATGTTCCAGGATTTATCCAAAGCCAACAGGTCTAAAATCCACTCTGGTCAGCTCCTGGTTGCTTGTCTCAGAGTAAGAAAGAATCAAATCGAACAGAAACAGCAAATACGGGTGCTGCTTAATTTTGGGTAGAGGTGTCCTCATCCTATCAGCTTTGAATGTGGTATCCATCTTCTTCACTTTTATAGCCTCAACACTGTGTCAAGCAACAGTTTATCTCCATTCATTCAAACCTCAATGAATACCTCAAGAATGACAAATCTCGGCTTGATCTTTTGGAATTAAAATCCTCTTCCTTTTTTTGACCGTGGAGCATGCATGTTCAACCCACAGTATGACAGCACTTGAGATTTTACCTGTAAGGAAAACCAAGCTACACACACTCTATTCTGGACAAACTGACAGAACTCACCTCAGGAGTTTGTTTTGGTGCTGTGCCGTATGATTTTAGATGGCCATAACCTGGGAACCTCTGTTGAGAAGAGGCGTTGAGTGGCCTCGGAGGTGAGATGCAGTGGAAGGTATCAGGAGCACGCTTTGATGCAACCAGCAGCGGCACTGAGAAACTCCACAAGACTCAGCTTAGTTCAGAGCAGCAAACTGACTCCCACAGTGACGTCAAAGCTGCTGGTCACATGAGCCATCTGAAAAGCCTATGAGAGTAACCGTTGCCCTGGCAACAGGAACTCAGCAGTGACTCATGCTGCAACTCTGTCACTTTCTTGACTCCTTCTCAAAAAGTTAAGAAGTCTGATAAATACTACTTATTAAATTGAAACTAAATAATATACAGTGGGATCCAAAAATCAGAGACCACAAAACTGAAAACCTGGAACTTCATACTAACTAACTAGTCCATGTTGTCAGATTTGTCACTCAAATGCAAAACAGAATAATTTTCACTAGTGGGCACAGACTTTTGGACATCACTGTAAATAAAAATGCAACGAAGCTGTCCAAAAAAATATTCATTGATTAAAATGCACACTAATACTTACAATGTATTGACCTACAGAATTATAGTGCAAAGAAACGCTTGCGCATGCATTTAGTGCATTTTTGCTTTTAGGAAAAACATGCTTTTGTTCTCCATTTCGGCTTGCTTGGTCATGATCACATTGTAATGCACAGGGCAGGGAGAATGTGCAACCATTAAGAGCAGACATACCTCACATTGGATTCCATGCTTTACTTAAGCAGATTAAAGGGAAGTCAAAGCCACCACTCGTTAGCCTTAACGTACAGACACCTTTTAAAGTTGCATGCTGAGTCAGTGATCTGCAGGGCTGCCGCCTGCACTGGCAGCGATTAATGCATTGTAATAAAACAAAGGAGCTCATGCAAAATACATGCAATGCATTGTCCTGTAGATAGCTTTTGATTTGCAGGCATAATGTGTGAAACATACATCATAATATGTCTGTAAGTGCCTGTAAAAAGGTTGCTCTTTCATAGCTCAGGACTCTTAAAGCAGAATTCTTGATTCAGTTCAAGTTAAGCTCAATTGACAAAATTTGTGACAATGTTGGTGTGCACAAAAAAAGTCATTTTGTTTAACAAAAGCAGAAATCAAGGTTACAGTAAGGCACTTACAGTACACTAAAAGTGTTGTGGGACAAATTTTGGAGGATTTGGCAGAAATGTTACACTAAATAATGAATAATGAACTTAAAATAATGTTACAACTGTAAACATTAGTTAACAGCATAACAATGAACAATAATTTTACACAACTTCTAAATCATGTTAATGTTAATTGCAACATATACTAATATTTTTTAAATTCTAAGTTAAATGTGCTAACATAAGTAAATAAACTATGAACTAACCATGAACAGTTATATTTTTTCAATTAAAATGAACCAAGATTCATAAATACTGTAAAACTATATTGCTAGTTCATGATACCTAATGCATTAACTAATGTTAACAGATGTAACCTCATTATAAAGTACTTCCCATAGAATTGTATATCAGCACTTACATGAATTCTTCTCTTAAACATATCATTTGAGCTGTAAAGTTGTTTAAATCATCGTTTTCACAGTCAATTATGGGTTTTGAGGTTTGCAGCTTTATGTCATCATAGCATAGTGTGTGATAATATGCCCTGCTATTGGGGCATGTTGTCAAAAATAGGTCAAAGTGTGTTCAATGAAAAGTATCTGATTTCTTGTGCAAGAAGAGTGTAAATGTTCAACAGCTTTTTGTAGCCAGAACTCCAAGGTATGTGACTATGCAGAAATTGGCTTTCATAAATAAACCTTCTCTGAGAAATATTTACTGCAGTAAGTACTGTGACAGCGAGCCCCGGTCTCTCCTAATAAGGGGAATTCAAAACTTGGAGATGAATGCATTATGATAAAACATGGGAGAACATGCAAAATGCAATGTGAACTCTTGTAAGATAGCCGCAGTTTGATTTGCATGCCCAAGGTATGAAACAATATATCATAATGTGTCTTTAAAAATGAGTGCTGCTCATATAGTGCAGAATGTGCATGGTTGGTTACTACAGAAAGAAGGAAAATGTTATTGCTTAGAGGCTGCTCTGTCAAAGTTCCTCAGGTTCACATTTACAGTATGTTCCTGCAGAAAAGACCAGCATGTGTTTTGGATGGTAGTCAACTACATATGATGCTGGTGTCAACATATGAAAAGGCACCAGTTGGCTCTGAGCCGGTCCATGCAGTGCCACGGGATCTTATATTTAGATAACATCAGCTTTAGCATGGGTAATGAGAGCTGCATGGGAGCTCTCTCTAATCTGTTACCTAACCACCCGCTTACACCCCACGGGCATGAGGAGCAGCAATTACAGTCAGAGGTGAAGAGTAGTTCAGGCTACTGTCCAACTACTGAATGGTGCATTTGTGTGTGATTGCCTGAGGTATGTGTGCAGTGAGTGTTAGCCCACTTTGTTCTAAAGACAAAGCTTTGAAGGGTTTATCTGGTAAAGACACTGGGAGATGTTCGGTTTATGTGGATTTTGCAATGTCAGCAAAAAGGTGTTGGCAACTCAGGATTTCCTCTCGATTAATATGACACTCAAAGTGCAGTTTGTCATTTATTGATTTGCATGTTTTACATACAGTATCTAATATAGCACATTTTCCTCTTCAGCATTTTACAGGGTGGAGAAATAATTTTCCATAAGCTTAAGTAATTACTATTGTTTGCTAAGGCAAGTATCTCTATTACTATTAGACATGCATTACTTAGGGCACTATAGCACATACTCATATCCCTTAAAGTAATAAACTAGTATTAAATATTCCTCAAATCATGTGGACTACAAACAGACTATTATAGTGAGATTAAAATGAGGGATTATGTCATTTTGTGTTTGTATTCATGACTGTAATGTCTTGACTCACTTGTGTTGCCACTTTCCTTGTCATGTTGATGCCAAAAAATGGTGCTACTCTGAGTGCTGTCCCAACTTACCTAGGCCTAGTTACCTAAAGTCCTCTACAAAAACACTTTTCAGCTCTTCATGTTCATTCACAGCATATACCATATAATACAGCCTGTTGACCATTAAACCAAACTGAACCGTATGTACATTAATAAATGCTTTCTTTGCATTTCTTTCATAGGTTATTTATGTTGAATAAGTGTTAAGTATTAATACATGTGAGGTAAAATAGATCTCTATTTGGAAAATATTGCATGCAAGTTCATTTATGCATATTGTGATGATTAATAATGCATTACTAAATGAATTATTAGTCATTAATTAACCCCTTTATAAACCCTTAACAAAGATAACATTAATATAAAGTGTTACTATAGAGACTTGGTGGTGGGCTCTTTTGACTTTGGCTAATTAGCAACCACCTGCCCACATCACCCTAGAAACACACAATAAACTGCAAAAAAATAAATAAATAAAAAATCATTCCAAACACCTTAACAACACATAACAGTGCCCTGTCAATCACTCACAACACCATAACACTGACATTTGTACAGGCAGGCGCCACTTACATTTCCTTAATTGCATCTCTGCCTCAAATTTCTCACAAATGCACTTCTGATTATGAGATCTCACTTCGGAGAAAAAAATCTGATGATTCAGAACAGAAGAACATTGCCCTGCAGCCAAAGGTCACAGTTACAGCCCTACACGGGAGCAGCTGAGATGATGCAGGTGAGAAACGAAAGTATGTATATCTCTATTTATAGATTGACATATTAACACTGCAAAAACATCTTGGTTGTTTTTGTCCAACTCGGTTGTAATCTCTTTCAGTCTCTGGATGACACTTGATTAGTTTTATGACTGTTTGCAAGAATTTTGCATAGCATGTGAAAACTCCAAATGAACTTGTTCACTTTATTTTAACTTTTCACATAATTCCAAATATACAGTATATTTGGCCATTGCTGCATATTATACAAAGCAAAAGACAAAATATAGAAGAAGTGCAACTGTCATGTGATACTGCTGGCAGATCTAATCCACTAGTCGATTAGTCGCTGCAACCCCTAGTGCAGGGCACCTGATTTTACTGGCTTTATTTTGCATTGTCTGAGCAGTCAGTGTTAGTTAAGGTGTAGAGACTGAGTGTTTGAGGCTGCCACCCAGAAAGTGTCAGCAGCTGCCAAAAAAACGAAAACTCCCATGTAGGTGATGTGATTTGAGTGTTGTTTATGATGTGTTTATGTGTGAGAAGACAGGTGGATTTATTCAGGTTAGATCATGAATGGAATGTCATATGATCTTGGCTCTTTAAAATCACATGCTGTTTTGTGTCATGCTGGCTCGCAGACCTCGAATATGTAATCTGAAATGTCTAAATCCCCGGATGTGCGGTTGTTACAGAGCAATATCTGACCTCAAGATGGCGCCATTGTCCAATCAGAATCAAGAGCCATATAATAACTGGGGTTAATTTGTACCTAATATGGAGAACCTTAGAAGAAAGGGAGTGTATTTAGTTTTAGTAAAAGTCTTTTGCTCCCTCATGATAGTTCCTTTCCTTCTCAAAACAATCTTCTTTTTTTTTTATGTTCACTCGCAGCTATTTTGGGTTCTCTTGCAATGACTTTATCTATCCTGTACAGAACTTGATCATGGTTTTCCTACATAATTGAACTTACTCATTCCATCGGTTCCTGTAGTACTTGTAGTTTTGGACTCTATCTGACACCCATTGTCCTGGATACAAGAAGTTTGTTTACCAAATACTGCCGCTTTACAATTAACATGTTTACTTATCTTCTTTATATCTAATTTATTTGATACATGTGAAAATGATCAGTGGCGAATTTGCAGCAAATTTGCAATGAACTCCCGATTTTTGCAAGAGATAAGAACTCCCTCTTCATAACATTCCCCTCAGCACTAATGCTAAGGAAGCGATCTGTGAACTGTATCTAAAAGCATAATTAGTGCCATGAGCCATTACAAACAGCAAGAGCATTTGGAGGACAATGTAAAGCTCTTAGAATTACAAACTTCAGGGTTTAACGCTGATTAGTGTAATTTGTGGCACACACGCACACATTCAAACAACACAAATAAACACACAAAACCCACACATATCCAGTTCCAGCTCAGTTAAGCCTTGATTGGAGCATTATGTTGTAATAAGATAGATTCTGCATGCAGTAAAATTGCTGAATGGAAAAATTGTTATCCGAACTGCAGAACGCTCACCCCGACGGACTGTTTATTGTCACCGGAGATTTCAACCATGCGAATCTCAAGACAATGCTCCCTGAATTCCATCAGTATGTGGACTTTGCAACGAGAGGGGCGAACACGTTTGATCATGTTTACACAAACATCCCAGGCATGTACCGGGCGGAGCCCCCTCCCCACCTTGTCTACTCAGACCACATCTCTGTTATGCTAATTCCAGCATATAGACCGCTGGTCAGATGCACAAAACCGCTTCAGAAGCAGGTGACAACCTGGCCAGCAGGAGCCATCTCTGCTCTTCAGGACTGTTTTGAGTGTACTGACTGGCACATGTTCAGGGAGGCTGCAACATATGGCGATTCTACCAACTTGGAGGAATACACAGCATCAGTGACCAGCTACATCAGCAAGTGCATTGATGATGTCACTTTCTCCAAGACCATCATCTCACGGTCCAACCACAAGCCAATGCTGAGGACCTGAGACTCCGCCTTCAAAGCTGGTGACAAGGCTGCCCTACAAACAGCGAGGGACAAACTGTCCCGGGCCATCAGAGAGGCAAAGCGCGCACACGCCCAGAGAATCCACAGTCACTTCCAGGACAGCGGTGACACGCGGCGCATGTGGCAGGGCATCCAGGCCATCACCAACTACAGGACAACATCAGTTGCCTGTGACAAAGATGCCTCCCTTCCAGATACCCTGAATGACTTCTACGCTCGGTTTGAAGTGCAGAATGATATGGTGGCGAGGAAGACCACTCCTCCTCCCAACGACCAGGTGCTCTGTATTACCACGGCTGATGTGAGGAAAACTCTACGTAGAGTCAACCCACGGAAGGCTGCTGGACCTGACAACATTCCTGGCAGAGTGCTCAGAGGATGTGCAGACCAGCTGGTAGATGTTCTTACCGACATCTTCAACATCTCTCTGAGCAGCGCCGTCGTTCCAACGTGCTTCAAGGCCACCACCATCGTCCCCATGCCAAAGAAGTCTTCAGTGTCCTGCCTCAACGACTACCATCCCGTCGCACTCACACCAATCATCATGAAGTGCTTCGAGAGGCTCATCATGAGGCACATTAAGACCCAGCTACCCTCCTCACTAGACCCACTGCAGTTCGCGTATCATCCAAACCGTTCAACAGACGACGCCATCACCACCACCCTCCATCTGGCCCTCACCGACCTAGATAAAATGGACTCATATGTTCGAATGCTGTTCATAGATTTCAGCTCAGCATTCAACACAATAATTCCTCAGCACCTGATTGGAAAGCTGAACCTGCTGGGCCTGGACACCTCCCTCTGCAACTGGATCCTGGACTTCCTGACTGGGAGACCTCAGTCAGTCCGGATCAGTCAGTCCGACCGTGGTGGGTCTCATCAGCAAGAACGACGAGTCAGCATACAGAGAGGAGGTGCAGCGGCTAACGGACTGGTGTAGAGCCAACTACCTGTTTCTGAATGTCGACTAAACAAAAGAGATGGTTGTTGACTTTAGGAGAGCACAAGGTGAACGCTCTCCGCTGAACATCGACTGCTCCTCTGTGGAGATCGTCAAGAGCACCAAATTCCTTGGTGTTCCATGGCGGAGAACCTCACCTGGTCTCTCAACACCAGCTCTATTACCAAGAAAGCCCAGCAGCGCCTCTACTTTCTTCGAAGGCTGAGGAAAGCACATCTCCCACCCCCCATCCTCACTAAATTCTATAGAAGGACTGTTGAGAGCATCCTGAGCAGCTGCATCACTGCCTGGTTTGGGACTAGCACCGTTTCGGACCGCAAAGCCCTGCAGAGGATAGTGAGAACAGCTGAGAAGATCATCGGGGTCCCTCCTCCCTCTATCAAAGACATTTACAAAAAACACTGCATCCACATCGCCAGCATTGTGGACGACCCCACACACCCCTCACACAAACTCTTCACCCTCCTGCCGTCTGGCAAGAGGTACTGAAGCATTCGGGCCCTCAAGGCCAGACTGTGTAACAGCTTCTTCCCCCAAGCCATCAGACTCCTCAATACTCAGAGACTGGTTTGACACACACACACACATGTCCTGAGTTGCACTTTAATTACTGTCACTTTATAACTGTCTGCTACCTCAATAACTGCTATATGCATAGAACATTATCTCATAGTATGTTATGTTTACGTTTGGCATTTTTAGAAACTGTCATCTTTTTGCACTACTGTGTACTGGTCGGCGCTGCACTGTCTCTCACTGTATCTATTGTCCTGTTCATTGTCAGTAATTTATTGTACTGTCCCGTATGTTTTGCACATGTTTACACGTGCATTTTATATAGGTACTTTATATAGGTATTTTATTTAGTCTGTGTAGTCTCATGTGGTTCTGTGTTTGTCCTATGTTGTTTTATGTAGCACCATGATCCTGGATGAACGTTGTCTCGTTTCGCTGTGTACTGTACTAACTGTATATGGTTGAACGACAATAAAAACCACTTGACTTGCCTTGACTTCTTTAGGCATTTTATCATTTCGCTTCCTCTCAAATTCTGTTCGGACTCTCTGGTGAATCACACTCCTGTTTATCAAAACCATACCCTCACTCTGGACTATACCGTTGACTTGGGCTCTGTTGTAAGTATATTGTGTTTGTTGTGTTTGTTGTTTTATTGTTTGGTTTGCTTGTTTTGTTTACATGTACTTTTATATACGCTATACAAATGAAAGCTATTAATATTATTGTCATTATTAGTTGTAGTAACTCACTCAATTGCATGACACAGTGTCATGTGTTGTCAACATGGCAGCACCCATGAGAGGGCGACTCTCCCTGTAAAATTAAACAGCTGGGAGTCTTCATCTAAAGTGAGTGTGAGTGTTACGTGCCCCTGCTCTTTTGCTTTAGTTTTTTCCTGTATGAGGCAGCCAATCCAATGTGGGCAGAGACTCTAACCAGCTACTGCTTATTTAAGAGGTGCTGGCTGCACTTCAAGACTGCTGCTTCCTTAGGAAACCCGCTCCTGTGTTGTGCTTCATGTTGAAATGTTTTTTTTACAGATTCTGTAAAAGTTAGGGAGTTAGGAAGATGTCTGAACTTTTTAGATGATTTATAGTTTAAATTAGTCAGCTCACTGTCCTTATTTACATTTTGCATGTGTTGTATTTACTGCTGCTTTATTTTCATTGTAAATAAAACCTCATCTTTTTTACCATGACCATTGCGACCTTTTGTGTTCTACTAGTGACTGCTTCTTATATTTATCCCAAACATGGGTCATTATATGCTAAATGGCAGTTAAAGAGCCACTAAAAAATTGTATTGTGGAGGTACCATGGTACAGTGATGGTTTAAGAGAGTAATTTACCATGATATTTACATACCCTAGTTCTATCATGACACATATAGTAATCCAGATGGGTTTGCCATGGAACCATGTCCAAATTAGTACCACGACACTTGGTACATTTCTAGTAAAATATTTCTATGTAGAGGAAAAATAAAAAGAGGACAGCAAAAATAGAATAATACAATTCAGGAAACATAAATGTCATTGAGATCTTTAATTTAATTCTATGCAGATAACGTCTAGGTTACGGATGTAACATCGTTCCCTGTTGAAGAAGCGACACTAGGGGTCTCTCTTGAGCGCCGAATATGCCTCTGATCTATGAAAAAAGGCCAATGAGAAGTAGGCAGCCAGTATTTGCATACCCTGCCCCGGACATATGGGTATAAAAGCGGGGAAATACACTGAGTTGATTCAGGCCGGAAAATGGTCCGGCCACTACAGTGGCTCGGCTCAGCGACGTGGCCGGGAGGACACAACGTCTCGTTCCCTCCATCAGGGAATGGAGGTTACATCCGTAATCTAGACGTTCCCCGTCTGTCGCTCACTTCGACGTTGTGTCGAAGAAGCGACACTAGGGGTCCAATATAAATCACGCCATGCGCTGAGCCGTGTATGTGTTCTGCTGACACAGGAGCAGGCAGGTATTCTACGTGCAAAGGCGACCAGCTGTGTCAGACTGCCCGTACCCTTCCCCAATGCCCCACAAAAGTCGTCAGAATCCTTCTGGTTACCATAGGCAGGGGAACAAGGGACGCTTGCCAACCTGGGAATGGGCTAAGCCTGGCTGGGCCTCTTTTCTCTCTATGTTTCTCCGCATAGAGCAAGAACGGCCGAGGCCCTTACATGCATCGAGGGAAGGGGGTCTTACCCAGTTTTCTATTCTTTAAGGGGGAAAAGACCCTGCAGAGGTCACACCTGCCCGAAAGGGGAGGTAAAGGTGGCGAATACATCACATGGGTTTTTAGGCGGCATGTGGAGATGGCGCAGTGGTAGATCCAGCCTCACTAGGAGAGGGGAGTTGCTACAACATGGCGACCGGAGGGAAGCTGGAACTGCCTAAGGGAGACACAGGTCCACTCGTAAGGGGAAAACACACACAGGGGGAGTCCGTGTAGGAGTCCTGCCCTGCGGAGCACCTATTCCAGTACAGGGTAGATTAAGTACCCGCAGTGGATTGGGTCGGCAAGTTCCTCCGCTGAACTGCAGACCCAAAGGGCTAGGGAGGAATCGTCCAGGGATCCGAATGAGTGGAATCTCCTGGGAGAGAAAGCGCACAGTTTTACTTCAGCTGAGGGAAAGGGCGCTAGGCGCAAGCAATCCACCCGGCAAGACCATCAGCGTGTTACCTAATTCTACTGGCTTGGACCTGAGAAAACACAGGACGATACTGACTCAACCCGGAGATTGTAAAATCTCACAAAGGTATTAGGTGTTGCCCAAAGAGTGTGCTCAGACCCGTAAGGTGGGGGGGGGGGGTTACGGCCTGGGTGTGATAGGCCAATGAAATGGCATCCACTACCGCTGGTAAAACACGAGGAAGAACACCAATTTGCGAACAGGCGCCACTTCAGGGCGTAAAGATGCCTGGTAGAAGGGGCTCTGGCTTGGGTGTTTGTGTCTACGACGGCAGGTGGTAGACCAGCTAGATCTTCCTCGTCCTGTCCAGGGACCAGACATGGAGGTTCCAAAGGTCTGGGTGCGTATGCCAGAGCGTGCCCTGTACCTGAGAAAGAAGATCTTTCCTCAGGGGAATTTGCCAGGGAGGGGCTGTCGCAAGGAGTACGAGGTCCGAGAAACAAGCCCAGCTGGGCCAATAGGGAGCCACTGGAGTGACTTGTTCCTCATCTTCCCTGACCTTGCACAGCACCTGTGCAAAAAGGCTCACTGAGGGAAATGCGTGCTTGCGCAGCACTGCAGGCCAGCTGTGTGCCAATGCGTCTGCTCCAAGGGGAGCCTCTGTTCTGGCGTACCTGATCTGGGAAGAGCTTGCTCTTTTCCCAGTTCACCTGAAGCCCCAAGCGGCTGAGGTGCCTGAGCACGCATAGTAATTCTTGCGAGTGGGCCAGGAAAAGCCAGTCGTCGAGGTAATTGAGTATGTGGATGCCGGCTTCTCTGAGCGGGACAAGAGCTGCCTCTGTGACTTTCGTGAAGACACGAGGGGACAGAGACATGCCGAAGGGGAGGACTTTTTACTGATACGCCTGGCTGTCAAACGCGAACCGTAGAAAGGGTCGGTGTCGAGGCAGAATTGAGACGTGGAAGTACGCGTCCTTCAGGTCTACCACTGCGAACCAATCTAGATGCCGGACGCAAGTTAGAATGTGTTTTTGCGTGAGCATTTTTAACAGGAGTTTGAGCAGAGCCCAGTTGCAAACTTGCAGGTCCAAGATCGGTCATAGGCCACCGCCTTTCTTGTGTACAACAAAGTAAGGACTGTAGAAACCAATCTTCGTTTCAGTTGGAGGGACAGGCTCTATCAGTTGGAGGGACAGGCTCTATCGCATCTTTGAGTAAAAGAGTAGTGATTTTCGCGTGCAGGGACTTGGCATGTTCACCGTATACTGTGGTAAAGAGGATTCCCGCGAAGGGGGGCGTGGGGCCTGGCAAACTGAATTGCGTAACCGAATCGAATGGTCCGGGTCAGCCAGCGCGACGGGTTGGGAAGTGAAAGCCACGCATCCAAGCTCTGCACTAGGGGCACCAAGGGGATGGTTATTTTTGACGTACCCGGAAGGGCTTCGCAGCGGGGCGGAGTAGGTAGTATGGCGTTGGGAGGCAATGATGCATCCCGAGGCTCTAGTGCTGAGAAAAGACTCAAAGCACTTACCTTGCTCCGCACACCCGGCAGGGGGCGGGTTAGCAACTGAGGAGGAGGTCCAGTGTCGGCGTCCTCTAGACTCGTCAGAACCGGTCGGCCGGGGGACGTCCAGCATGCCGGGATTGTAAAGATCTGGCGGCAGGGTGCCGTGAGAACGGCATTTGCGGGCCAGGTGACCCAGAGACATTCTCTGTTATTGAGAATGTGGGAACCACAGCCCCGTGTGGGGGGGGGGGGGGGGGGCGGCAAATGAAATAAATCCAACAAAAGATTCTCCTTCCGGCCCTCCACCAGGGGACGGAGTGGTCTTACCAGCTCCAGAGCTAACATCTCGGGCTCTGTGTCGAATATCTCAAGAGCGCCTGGGAGCCTTCCGGGTCATCGAGGCAGTCCGTGATACGGGTGGCATCTGCTTCCTGCGGAGTGCTCGACGCTGGGGCTGAGAGATGGGCCCGGGTTGAGGCGGAGCAGGGTGTTTCTTTGCTGCAGGAGGACACCCTTGGCGAGCAGATGGGGCATGGCCCATGGCGGCAGGCTTGCGGCAGGGCAGGATGTGAGATATGGCCTCCATCTGCTTCTTCACCGCGGAGAACTGCTGGCGAAGTCCAGCAGTTCTCTGCGGTGAAGAAGCAGATGTCGCCGAAGATGTCGTTCGGTGTCGCCGAAGAGGCTGAACTGGGAGACAGGGGCGTTGAGAAAGTGAACCTTGTCGGTCTCACGCATCTCGACCAAGTTCAGCCACAGATGACGTTCCTGGACCACAAGCGTGGCCATCGCCTGCCCGAGTGACTGCGCTGTGACCTTCGTGGCTCTAAGGGCGAGGTCGGTTGCTGAGCGCAGTTCCTGCAGCACATCGTGATCAGGGCTATCCCTGTGCAGATCTTTGAGTGCCTTGGCCTGGTGGACTTGCAGGAGGGCCATGGCGTGCAGGGCGGAAGCGGCATGTCCGGCGGCGCTGTAGGCTGTCACGGTCAGTGAAGATGTTGTCCTACAGGCCTTGGAGGGGAGCACAGGACGACCCCGCCAGGTGGTATGGTTTCCTAGTGGAGCGCAACAGCCCTATCCACCTGGGGAATCGCTGTGTACCCGTGGGTCGCTCTGCCATCGAGTGTAGCGAGAGCGGTTCTCTCCAGATGACATCAGCTCATCATGCACCTCCGGGAAAAACGGGACCGAGGGGGGGGGGCAAGGCTGTGAGCGGCACCCGGACCCCAGGAACCAGTCATCCAACCGCGATGGCTGAGGTTTCCAGTCCAAGCCCACGCTGGCGGCGGCCCGGGAAAGCATGTCGGTCATCTGAGCGTCAGCCTCAGCCTGGGCGTGCTGGCCTGAAGGCGGCAGCCCAGGGGAGTCATCCGCGTCAGACGCCGCGCTCTCCGATGCAGCGGCGAGCTCATCCACTTCGAGCTCTAGAGGATAAGCAGGCTGGCTGTGAGGTGAGCCGCTATTGCCTCGAGCACGGACGGAAGTCAACGAGCGTGCTGGGAGCATACCCGGCGGAGCTGCACCTGCTGCCATCCCCAGATTGCCTTCATCGCCAGTCGCATCGTCCTCAATCCCGTGGAAAGAAAGAGCAATGCGGGGGGCGGCTGGAGTGGCATGCTTTCTATTGAAAGCAAGCCGCGACCGCAATGTTGCCATTGTCATGCCCTCGCAGTGAGAGCATGAACCATCCACAAACGCTGCCTCGGTGTGATCGCTGCCCAGACACACGAGACTTCACTGAAGTGAAGACCACTCTTCAGAATGGCATCACAGGGGCGGAATGGCATTTTTGTAAAGACGTGTCCTGAAAAGGACGTTCAACGCCGCTGTGTATTGCTCTAATAGAGGAAAAACACTCTTTTAAAAGAAATATCACTCTTTTAATATGCTCTGCGCTGTCGAAGCGCCCAGGGGCAAACTGCACTGCCGTGCAAGGAAGGAGAAAGCCGCTGTAGTGCGCCGTAGATCCAACAGCAGAGAGCGTCAGAGGAACAGGAATGGGTTTGTGAATCGCAGCTCGCTACAGTACAACCATTGGCTCCGAAGAAAATTTCTGAATGAACTCAGCGTATTTCCCCGCTTTTCTACCCATATGTCTGGGGGCGGGGTATGCAAATACTGGCTGCCAACTTTTCATTGGTCTTTTTTCATAGATCAGAGGCATATTCGGCGCTCAAGAGAGACCCCTAGTGTCGCGTCGAAGTGAGCGACAGATGGGGAACTCCATATTTAGCAACCCACAATATCATTCACCTTTTGTTTTGAGAGCAACATTAAACCTCGCAAACCCATTTCTGAATGATTTGTGATTTGTTCCGGTGTGTGGTTTGCATCTATGAACACTGATTGAGTTATTGTGCTGGTACATTGTGACTTTGATATAATGCAATAATCAAAGAAGGCATTAATAACGTGAAGGGTTTTTTCTTACTTCTGGAGTCAGGTCATTACCTAATATTCTATAGATAGCACACAATTGAAGTCTGGATGTTAAAGTCACTTTGACTTTCATTCAAGCAAAAACACACTCAACAGGACCTTCAAAATCACAGCACACAGCAGGATGGGAGGCTTTGAATGCAAATGGAGTGAAAAACTGTCCAGCAGAGAATATATTTAATGATGACATTGAACATTTGTGTTAGAGAGAAGTCAGTAGTGTGACTCTGATTTAGGATTGGACCTCTAAGGGAGAGTTTGAACAAATGACATAGGCTGGTGACCCTGCATGAGGTTAACTGGCAGGTGTATTATTTTCACCTCACAGATAATGAGCTCTTTAATGCTTGTGAGCCTTAGAGACAAAAGCAGAACACTTCACTTACTTAAAAAAAATGTTTAACAAAGAACTTGCTTCATGTTGGAAAAAATAAAAATATATCATGACAAAATAAAGTTCCAGACATGGATGCTGATTTATCAATACAGTGTTACAGTTGTTCTAAAATACATAATACAGTAACAGCTATGACGTGAAACACCTGTTCACCTAGCTACATTGTTTACATGTCAACGACTATATTTTCTTGTGAAAGGCTCAATAATATATTGTTTAATTGAAAATGTGTGTCCTTAAATTGATCATATCATGATGAATCAAATTATCCTTTATCTTTTATGATAAGAGGTCATTGTGCTTCCTCCACATTGCTGTCACACTGTGGTAGATATTTGCATCTGACCAAATCCACAACAACACATCAACACCTACTGTGCTTTATCACTTCCGTAGCCCCGCCCAGTAGCAGTGAGTTGTGAGATGGCAGGTCACTCAAGAGCAGAGAGACAATCAGACCAGCGTGCGTTTACTGTCAAGAACAGAGAATCAATCAAGTGGTGGTGGCGTAGTGGTGTAAAGCACTGAACTGTTAAGCAGAAGGTCGTTGGTTTGATTCCCACTGCCACCACCATTGTGTCCTTGAGCAAGGCACTTAACTCCAGGTTGCTCTGGGGGGATTGTCCCTGTAATAAGTGCACTGTGAGTCGCGTTGGATAAAAGCGTCTGCCAAATGCATAAACGTAAATGTAAATGTAAATCAATCATAACAGTGGGCGTTTACTGTCAAGAACAGAGAGCCAATCAGAACAGTGGGTGTTTACTGTCAAGAGCAGAGAGCCAATCAGAACAGTGGGCGTTTACTGTCAAGAACAGAGAGTCAATCAGAAGAGTGGGCATTTACTGTCAAGAGTAGAGAGCCAAGGGGCCCTGGGAAGCTCAGTGAGTATTGACACTAAATAAAACCCCTGGAGTCGCGAGTTCAAATCCATTTTTGCTTTTTTCAAAGAAAAGGGGGAATGAGTCAAAATATTATTTGTCATAACCAACTTTATGCCACAAATGCTGTTGATTGAGCTTAACTTGTAATGAACCCAGAATATTCCTTGAACCCTTAAATCCATACCTCGAGAAGTGATCCAGGATCTCATTCCACCCCCTTTTCCTTGTGCATTTTTTGGATTTGTGCCCCACTTCTTTAGTATTCCTCCACCTTTTTCTTATGAATAGTTTAACAATAAAAAAAATTCCATAATTGCAAAAAAAATAAATAATAAAATTCTAATTGCAGAATTACCAAAAATGTATAGGCTCATTAGTGACTTGAGATGTGTGATAGTGTCGCAATATTTATTTGCGATTCAATAAATCATATTTGTATGATTATTTGATATCTATATAAGTTTACTATGACAGGATATCTATTGTTTTATTTATTACAAGACAAATATAAAGAACTATATATTCATACAAATGAGTACTAAATTATGCATATTTTCTGTGCAACAATGGTGAATTATCAGTATTTTATATGCATATACACATATATATTACACATGTTACTTGTTCCTGAAGGTGGAGCTATTGTTTCAGTAATTGACTTGATTTACACTTGACATTACCATTTGATGAAGAAACAACATGGAAGTAAACTATAGCAAGTACAACACATGAACAATATGATTTGGCTTCTGACATTTGGATGTACTACTGAAATCATGTAAGATGTGAAATTATTTAGACTCATTAAGTGCCTGAGAAAATACTTATGTGAATCTTATGTGTTATGTGTAGTTTAATATGTGTTTGACTGGCAATTGTCTCATTAAATTTCAGTCATGAAACCCGTTCGATCATTTGTTGAGTCATCTCTTCGCTATATTAAAAAAAAAAAATATTTTATTATTTTCTAATCGTCTTGAAAATGTTACATTATCTGTGCATTTTGTAGATCCTTTTTTGATTGATACTCGGTCGGTAAAGACCTGAGGTATGTAATAATGTTACGTGAAACACCCCTGCATTTATCTGCCACCTTTCTCAAGACCAATCGTCAGATTCGGAGGAAGAGTTATCTTCTTCCCTGAAGTGATATCTACAGTAGTAAACAAGCCTGTGACACAAATATCCACATCTACTTGTTTGCTCAATCAATTGAAATGTCATTGCATTTACATGTCTGTAGTTCATAGGTTTGGCCTTGTCGGTTAAACAAGTAGACCGACATTTAAAAATGAACACTTTTAATAAACATTAACTTGTAAATATTATACTTCTCTGTGGGTTTGAAAGGTTAAGCATTTTACTAAAAACGATGGCCACTCTGATTTCGTGCATTATTATTCATGAAACTAATATTTCTGAATACCATACCCAAAACTTGAGCCTCAGCCACATTGTGTTTTGTGAGTTTCATAGCCTTCAGTCAGGGATGTTGTAATGTCGTGAGTGCCTGATTTTCATATTGAACTTACTGTAATAAACACAGACACAGATAAATACTTCTTGGGAATACTTTTTGAAACAATCTGGGATCATCAGGTTTTGCACAAACTTGTGGTGTTTGAGTGCAAGTTGTTGTTAAAGCAAAAGGGGACATACCAAATACTAAGACAATTGGCCCCCACTGCACAGTATACAGGACAAGCTTGTAATAATCAAATATGCAAAAGTAATCATCAGAACAAATGATAACAAATCTATTTATAAACGTGTTAGCTCACAGATTTAATTTAATCAAATGTTTGGTTTTGAGGGAATCTTTGCTTACACAGTTCATAAGGTGAACACAATGTTTTCTTAATCTGTATAATGATGATAATATATCAAACTAATGAGCATGAATTATTTCTGTTTAAGTGAGCTTTAGAGATCTGAATATGCAATCAATGCAATGCTTAATACAATATTCCTTACTAGAAATGTAGTCACGTTGAAAAAAAAAATCAAGAGGGACATTTTTCAGATTTTTTTCAGACTTACACCAATACACAACGACACAGACACAGCATCACACAAAACAGTTTTCAGTTCACGATTTACAGTCTGCCATGATTCATTTATTCTGCATGTAAAAGTGTTAAGTCAGTATATTATCAGCTGGTCATGTGACTTCAACATGGCGGGCACCATGAGGCGACCTGCTTTATTTCAAATAAAATCCTTTATTAGGCTACTGATTGGAGGTGTCATCCCACATGAGTGCACATTATATTAAACATACTTTTCATAAGTAGGCCTACAACTCATTTCTTTAAATGTAAATTTTTTGTAATAAAGAAATAATTACTGAGTACCCCTGCAGTATATGTCTAAAAGGTGCTGTGCTGTGGAGCTAAAGGACCAGAATTAAAACCACTGCTTGAAAATACTGTATTTGTATTGACTGTTTTGACTGCATTACTGAGAAACAGGAAACAGGTGGCAGACATTAACACGGACAGAACAATACAATATGCACAAGGTTTCACAGATTATTTTCACATTGTATAGTGCTTTACAGTCTTCAGAATGGTTGATATCATCCATCATACAGTGACACAGATCACGTGAAGCATATCTGAAGTTCAGCGAATACAATTGCTAAAATATTTAGAAATACATTTGTCAGAATTCATGCTCTGATTTTTTTTATATATACTCTTTTTACTTTTTTTTTCACCATGCAGTAACACATTGATTGAGTGATTTAGTGAGTGATGCAACCAGACAAAAGAATTTATTTTATATGTACCTGACGTCAATTTGTAGTCAATCCCGGAAGGCTTGGGTACCCTCTGGTTTTGGATTTCTGAGTAAAATAAGGTCTGTCATCTGTGGTGAAAATTATATGCAATCACTTGGAAATTTTGTTCTACTACATAAATTACACACACTCATATATCAAACGATAATTTTGATGCCTCAGATGATACTTATGTTGCTAACAGGTTGCTAAATTAGGACTACAACTACAACAAGCATGTGAGTGTAAGCCCCTGACAAAAAGGAAAAGCGTCGTAGTCCTTATTTAGCAACTTGTTAGCAACATACTTTTTAAAAATATCATGGAGGCATCAAAATTATCGTTTGATGTATGATTGTGTGTAATTTATGTAATAGAACAAAACTTCTAGTGATTTCAAGTAATGTTCACCACAGATGACAGACTTTATTTTACTCATAAATCCAAAAGTGCCATTCTAAAATCCCATTGGATAATCCCGATGAACTACAATCCGAACAGCTCATGAACAGTACATTTAACATGATATTATTTCATCGCCTGATCAAATATCTGTGCTCAAGAAAGCAACTCGTTAAAAGAGATATTTGTGATTAATATTTTAATAAGTCGTTGATCATTCTTTTCAGCCTGTCTAAAAATTTGATTAGAGCAAATGATAAAAGTAATAGAAATAGAGTGAAAATTAAATAAAGAGCAGCAACAATTTTGTCGTGGCGCCCAAGTGAAAAGCTCGTCATCCTTACTTAAGGTCTGATATAGATTTTTTTTTTTTTTATCATTATTTTGTAACGGATTTGGTTTCTATGAAGTGATTAAAACATGCGCATATATGACAAAATTATATCTACATTCTGTACATTTATTCTCAAGGTTTTTGATCAGGCATCAGGGTGTCCCGGTGAGGCATGACGGAGTAATGTGAGGTCCTTGTTCAGAGTGCAGGAAGTTGAAAGTGAAAATCACTACAACTCCACTGTAATTTTTCCACTTTTACCTTGTAAATCACATATAGATTATTTTAAAATGTTCATTTCGACGGATGATGTTTCTCCTTCTTTTAAAGGCTTTACTTTGATTATGGTAAGTGAACATTTAACGCTATTAGTATGTTATACGCACGATCATCCCATTCACATGTGGGCTTCTGTATAATACTGTTGTTATTAAACACTGAACATTTGTGTTCCTGTGCATAGCCTGCGGTATCTGTGGGAAATGTGGGGCAGCTCGCCGTCGATCTCATCATCTCCACACTGAATATGCCCAGAGTGGGACACATCCATTCTGACTGTCTCATTCCCATGGCTGGAAACAACCCTTATGCCATATCCACTGATGAAGCTTTCCAGCTCTGCACCAATGCAGAAGGTAATAGGATAATACCACTTTAACCTTTGTATTCATAAAGGTATAGTTCACCCAAAAATGAACATTCTGTCATCGTTTACTCTGCCTTATATCCAAAACCTGCCTGACTCAGTCTTCTGTGGAACACCATAGGATAAGTGGAATATCCAAGCTGCTCTCTTCCAAGTGAAATGAAAAAAAGAAGCACATGGACAGCAGTGCATTGGACTTGTGAACAGAATTAAATTTTATGTGGTATTCACAGATTCACAGCTGTGGTCACAATTGACCGTCATTGTATAGGGAGGAGCGGCCTGGACATTCTGATATACATATCCATGTTTTCATTGGAAGAAAGAAGCTCATATGGGTTTGGAAAGATGAGGTTGAGGAAATGATGACAGAATTTTAATTTTTTCGCTGCACTGTTTCTTTAACTATCTGCCTTTCATCACTTCACGTGCATTCTTTTGAATATGTTTGTGTGCAGTATACTCCCACAGTGACCTGAAACTGACTGTACTGCAGATAAGAACACCCATCGTCCAGGTTAGTGAGTGTGCATGTATACAAGTAGACACTTTCAGAGAGATAAAATTAACTCTACTCATACAGAACCATATTCCCTACATATTTGTATAATTTGTAAATGATGCACAATAAAAATATTCTGCTTGTGATATCTTAAATTTTCTGTTTTCTTCAAACATCACTTGTCTCATGTTTTATCTCAAGCATGCTATTTACTCACTCTTTGTTCCACTTGGTTAACAAGTTCACTAACTTTTGAATAAAAACTCGCGCACACACACTTTTTCCCTCCTGAAGCATTTATTTGTTTGAATCTACACACTTGATATCATGTAATTTCTTTGTTTGATTGGTATGATTTCTTTTCCTCTATCTTTTTGTCTTTTATTGTTCCATAATTTCTTTTTAAAATAAGAACTTAATTGATTTCATTCAAGCTTTGATTTGTGGGAAAGTACTTTGTACAAGCACTTTTGTGCTTTTTTTTTTTTTTTTTTTACTTCCCCAGCACTAATATTGTTTTAGTTTAGTATTTTCCTTAAATCTGCTTCTGTCGGTGTGCTGAGTGACTACAGTCAGGCTTCCTAAGCAACTAAATTGGCCTGGTTGCTAGGGTGGGTAGAGTCACATGGGGTAACCTCCTCGTGGTCACTATAATGTGGTTCTCGCTCTGTGAGGCGCATGGTGAGTTGGGTGTGGATGCCGCGGAGAATAGCGTGAAGCCTCCACATGCGCTAGGTCTCTTCCGTAATGAGCTCAACTAGCCACATGATAAGATGCGCGGATTGATGGTCTCAGACGCTGAGACAACTGAGATTCTTCCTCCGCCGCTCGGATTGAGGCGAGTCACAACGCCATCACGAGGACTTAGAGTGCACTGGGAATTGGCATTCCAAATTGGGGAGAAAGAAAAAACCTTTCAGTACCTTACCTGTTTACCATTGTGTATGTGACAAATAAAATGTAAGGGGATGCTGCCTGTGCAGTAACAGCTGCTGTTTATTGTTTGTCTTAGACAAAGGTGAGTTCGTTCAGAAAGCTGATGGTTTCCTGGATCAAGAGCTGTGGATTTCTCAGAACTGTGCTGCTGTCCAGCAGTCATGCTTATCAGAGAGATGACCAACAGCTGCTTGGGTAAAAAGTAACTCCCTTTAAATCCCAATAAGTTTGTGTTTTTGGTGGAAAGACAGATAGAATGTAAACGTAAACCTTATTTTTTATGTTTGTTGTACATTTTAAGAAATTGTGAGTGGTGCCCATGCAAAACGCCACCACCAGGATGTGTTCTGGGTATTTGCGTACTGGCCCAGTTCATAAGAACCCACAATCAAGTCTCTTTGTTTTCATTCATTTTATCATCCAATTGCTTAGAAAAGAAATGGCACACCTTTCCTCGACAAACCGCACGATTGCGGCATGAGTTACACATTAAAGGGTTGTTATCCACCAGTATATTCAATGTTTTGTGTTGTCCATGTTGTTGAGCAGCAGTCATCTGCGGTACCTGCTGACTCCGTCTCTGCAGAAAGAGGAAGGACAGAGAGTGGAGGAGCTGGGCTGGAGAGAGATGGAGAGAATCAGTATATTGCCTGATGTCTGTGAATCAGAACAGCGTCTCTACATACCTGGAGGAGGAGTGACCAAAGCCCTTTACACAGACTTGTACAAAACTTGAAATATTTAACTCATTAATTAATAATCATTTATAACTCTAGGTAATATAAATAATCCTGTGTGATCATGTCGCATGTTTCACACTTTTCATACTTAATTAGAGATGGGAATTCTGAGGAATTCAACGATTCCAGTTCTGATTGCTAAATGGTCCCTCTAATGATTCTAACTTGATGACCCAGGGTTAAAAATGCTCAAACCTTCTTTTTAGAAGTGCGAATTGTTGTCTAAAGGGATAAATCACCCAAAAATGAAAATTCTCTCATCATTTACTCACCCTCATGCCATCCCAGATGTGTATAACTTTCTTCTGTAGAACACAAATGAAGATTTTTAGAAACGTGTTTCGGCTCTGTCGGTCCATGGTGACCAGAACTTTAAAGCTCCAAAAAGCACATAAATACATCATAAAAGTAATCCATACATCTCCAGTGGTTTAATTAATGTCTTCTGAATTGATCCAATTGGTTTTGGCTGAGAAACAAACCAAAATATAACTCCTTTTTCATTGTACATCTTACCATTGCAGTCTCTATCCACAATCATGATTTCAAGCTTGTATTCACTTTCTAGTGCTTGATGCATGCGCAGAGCAGGACACTGAAAATGTCAATATGTATAGTAAAAATTGACTTAAATATTCTGTTTAAATATCTGTTTCTCACCCACATCACTTCAGAATACATACATTTAAACACAGGAGTAATATGGATTACTTTTATGCTGCCTTTATGTGCTTTTTAGACATTCTGAGTTATGGACCAAAAGAGCTGAAATATTCTTCTAAAAATCTTAATTTGTGTTCTGCAGAAGAAAGAAATTTCATTTTTGGGTTAACTATCTCTCTAAGAGATGAATCTATAATTGTGAATTTCATAATTCTTGTAAATAACTTTTTTTTTTGCTCTCTTAGCTGTACAGAGGACATCTCTATGGCAGTTTTGCTGATCTTCTGTTCAGAAGGGGACAACATCCCTGATGCTTTCATGCTCATTAACCATCTCAATGACTGGCTCCATCTGCTGGAGAAACCTGTAAGTGATTTAGCCACTAGCGTGAACCGTTTTGTGACATAAGTGGTGCAGAAATTACACAGCTTTAAAATCAAGTATACATATTATCTAATGGATCAACATTTTAGTGACCAATGAAACTAAACCTGAGATTTTAAAGACAGTGGTATTGTCCAGCTTTTGGTTCGCCTTGGCAAATTACCTGGGAAGGATGTGGATACTGAATTTCAGAAGTGAGAGAGATTTTTCTACCATGACTCAGCTTTGATGCTGTTTTATTTATGGTGATGTCCTTATCTCAGACACAGGGGTCAGTGCAGTGGAAGGTCCCTCCATCATGGAGACTGCTGTTCGGCAGTGGTATCCCACCTCAACTCTTCTGAAGCACAGCTGAAATATCAATGCAAGCTAGTAGACACACTTTATGCAACACTGTGCCGTGATGAAACAGTAACTGCTTCAAACACGAACGGGAGAATTCATTGTGGACTGCTGCTGAACTGCACAAAGCTCAGAATACAGTTTGTAAATAAATGGAAAGTAAAAAAATGTTTGCCAAATCTTGTGTCTCTTGTATTTTTTTTCCATAATGGTAGAGGGATAGTTCACCCCTCTACCATTAACAATGATGTCTCTTCTTTTGGAACATTATAGAGGAAGTCTGAAATCATTGTAAACCGTTTAATCAAAAACATGTAAAATGGCTCACTATTTGGCCATTTTATTGATGTTGTTATAACCACAACTAATAGATACATAATGCATTTGTACATTAATTGTTAGTCATTAATGGATGCATTTATAAAAGGGACTTAAAAAAGGGAATATTCATTGTTACTGAAATTATACACATATACATATATATACATACATATATATACATACATATATATATATACATACACACACACACACACACACACTCTACCGGTCAAAGGTTTTGAAACACTCTTTTTTCACATTTTAGAATAATAGTAAAGTCATCACAACTATGGAATTATAGAAATATGGGAATTATGTTGTGGCCAAAAAAAAACTAAATCAAAACTGTGTTATATTTTATCATCTTCATAGTAGTCACACTGTGTCTAGATTTTGCAGACTTGTACTCTTGACATTTTCTCAACCAACTTCTTGAGGTATCACCCTGGGATGCTTTTTAAATAGTATTGAAGGAGTTCCCATCTATGTTGGGCACTTATTGGCTGATTTTCTTTATTATTTGGTCCAATTCATCCATTTCAAAACTTTTTAAAATTACATTTTAGTTTTATAACTAAATAAATTAATATGTTGGCACAATTATATTTTTGTCTACAAAAATAATTTCAAACATTTATGCCGTCAGATCAAAAGATTTTTAAGTGTCTCAAAATTTTTGACCGGTAGTGTATATATATTTATACACACACACACACACACTTATCAGCCACAACATTAAAGCCACCTGCCCTTGTGCCGCCAAATCAGCGCGAACCTGCATCTCAGAAAAGCATTCAGAGATGATATTCCTCTCACCACAATTGTACAGAGTGGTTATCTGAGTTACTGTAGACTTTGTCAGTTCAAACCAGTCTGGCCATTCTCTGTTGACCTCTCCTCAACATTCATAGAACTGCCACTCACTGTACGTTTTTTGTTTTTGGCACCATTCGGAGTAAATTCTAGAGACTGTTGTGTGTGAAAATCCCAGATCAACAGTTACAGAAATACTCAAACCAACAATCATGCCACAGTCAAAATCACTGAGATAAACATTTTTTCTGGGAGTATTTCTGGGATTTTCCCACACAACAGTCTGTAGAATTTACTCCGAATGGTGCCAAAAACAAAAAACATCCAGTGAACATCCATAAAATGTAATCTAATTTCAAGAACTTGATTTGTGTAATCTGATTATGCAATCCAGATTTCATGTAATTTGTTACTATCCAACACTGCATGTCAATTTGAAATAGTAAACGCTTGGTGGCCAACTGTAGGGCTGCACGATTATGAAAAAAAACAAACAGAAAAACATAATTGGCAATTATTTCCTTTGATATTGTAATTACAATGATTAATTATGAGGATTCAATTTATAGAATTTACATTAAAATACTTATTTTGTTTGGGGCAGCTGCATGCCATATTCTTTATGTACGCAGGATAAGCGGTTGACGATGGATGGATGGATGGATGTTATTCATATATTGAATACATAGTCAGCATTACTGATATGCCTTTAGACTAATTTAAACTGCACTGATTTGCCTTTGCATTCATGCACATAATGGTCCAAAACATACCTTTGTAAATAGACAGTGGGATTCACCAAAATAGAATGCAGACTGCAGTGATTGACATTTTCACTATTATATAATTGCGACAGCTGTAACTGTAATCTCGATTATTTCAATTAATTGTGAAGCCCTAGTCGACCGATTGAAAAAGTAGACAGAGGCTCTCATTGTTAGAGAAACTAAATGATTTTAGTTTTATTCATGGATATAGAAAAGTAAGACTCTTCAACATCAGACACTGTTGGTTTGTTCTGTGTGTCTCAACCAAATCTGTATGTTTATCATTTTCTACAATCAATTTCTTTTTTTACATTTCATAAGGTACACTATGTACACAATGTGACCACTCATCAGCATAAGACATCATCTTACAATCTCACAAACTGGATATGAGTGTACAGTCCTATAGATATGATAGGAAATATCAAATATTTTCTTATAAAAAATAAAGCATTTCATTTTGCCTCTGAAAAAGGTTGTCTAAAAATACAATGTGTGAACAGCATTAGAAATGCATAAAACTACTTCAGATCCTGCTGCTTCTTTCCACAACAAAATCACAGAGCAAAAAAATAAAAACAAAGAATAACTGAAGACACAAAATAGGTCCAATGAAATTAAAACCAATCCAAACTATGGTGATGCACTGTCTTCTTGATATTATTGAGTTTCATTCACTGTAATAGTGCTGGTGTGTGCTGTTGTGCAGAGTGGAGAAACTTTCTCCAAGAGTTCATTCTGTAAACGGTTTCTAAAAACACAGGTGGATGGGGGAGTATTATGGGATGGAGATCTTTTGCTGAGGTTGCCATTGAGTTAGAAGTCACTGGTTGTTCTCGCTCTGTGGATAGAGTCACAGAATATCAGTCAGAAAAGTAAAATACAGCATTAAAAGGAATGTTCTGGATTAATACAAGTTCAGCTCTATCAACAGCATCGGTGACTGTAAAGCAGGGTCTGAAATTAACTTTTTATGAAATTTACTTTTTTCATGAACTTATGAAATCTTACGTCATTTTAATTCACTAAAAATAAAGCTAAAAAGTCATTCATTCAAGAATCGGACAACACTGGTTGCACTGTAGTTGTTGATTCACTGAAAAAGAACCTTCTCAAGAGTCATTTGTTTGGGAATTAGACCATAATACGCTGTATTTGTCGATTCACTAAAGAGAACTGGTTCAAAAGAATTATTCGTTCTGGAATTGGTCACCAGATACTGGTCGCTCTATAGCTGTTAAATCGAACTGACTCAAATGTGTCATTTGTTTGGCAATTGGACAACACTAGTCGTGCTGTAGTTGTTGATTTATTCAAAAGAACCAGTTTACAAGAATCATTCATTCAGAAATTGGGTGACACTTGCTGCTCTGTAGCTACTGATTCGAACTGGCTCAAAAGAATCATTCATTCAGATATTGGGCGACACTTGTCACTCTGTAGTTGTTGATTTGAACTGGATCAAAAGAATCATTTGTTCAGATATTGGGCGACACTTGTCACTCTGTAGTTGTTGATTTGAACTGGATCAAAAGAATCATTTGTTCAGATATTGGGCGACACTTGTCACTCTGTAGTTGTTGATTTGAACTGGATCAAAAGAATCATTCATTCAGATATTGGGCGACACTTGTCACTCTGTAGTTGTTGATTTGAACTGGATCAAAAGAATCATTTGTTCAGATATTGGGCGACACTTGTCACTCTGTAGTTGTTGATTTGAACTGGATCAAAAGAATCATTTGTTCAGATATTGGGCGACACTTGTCACTCTGTAGTTGTTGATTTGAACTGGATCAAAAGAATCATTCATTCAGATATTGGGCGACACTTGTCACTCTGTAGTTGTTGATTTGAACTGGATCAAAAGAATCATTTGTTCAGATATTGGGCGACACTTGTCACTCTGTAGTTGTTCATTTGAACTGGATCAAAAGAATCATTTGTTCAGATATTGGGCGACACTTGTCACTCTGTAGTTGTTGATTTGAACTGGATCAAAAGAATCATTTGTTCAGATATTGGGCAACACTTGTCACTCTGTAGCTGTTCATTTGAAATGACAGTTGTTTCACTCTGTAATTCAGAATTTGCAGGTAAAAGGTAGGAATCTGTAAAACTACCAATCAACCAGTTAGTGCATTGTTTGAGCTATTAGTCAGTTAGTCAGAATTAAGGAACCCATTTACTGTGTAAGGCTGCATTATGTCCATGTTTGCCAATCAGACGTGTTTCATAAGGACGCTACGCAGTCCTTTAACAAGGTAACTAACAAACAAATAGGCTAAATAACTAACCTCTTATCCCAGACAACGATTCAATTATGAAACAAGAAAAGCTCCAATACAGAGCGGCACAAAACCACTTATGTGCATCGTGGACCCAGTATGACACACTTCATTGCGCTTATGTGCATCCCGGACGCAAAGTCCCTGGGTTTGTAAAAAGAAACAAAAGTCTCATGCACTCATTTAAACACCTACCAATCAAACCACAGAAATGATGTAAGTTACACATAACCAGAAGTTCATCTACCTCAAAAATTAGACCCACTCCAAAATGAAAATTTGAAATGTAAATCTTTGCAGCTCAAATAGCAAATTTTTGTTCTGAATAATTAATACAGACGCTTTAACAAAAATACAAGCTTTTCAATTCTGCTTTTAAACCATCCTGTACACTTGCCCCATAAACTTTCTATTTTAAGTGCATTAATTATTTTTGCCTGTTTTGACAATCTGAGGAAGTTGAAAATATAGCTGCAAGCAGAAATGACAGGGCCAAGCAGAGCAACGTCATGATAGGGAAGTGCAATTGAACATTACAGATTATGATTTCAAGAAAAGCAGTATGAAAAACACAAGGTGTATATTACAATACAATTCGTTTGAACTTGACCAATAGGTGGCACTGTCAGCAAATTGATATGGTACCGTCAGGGTGTAGTGACAACGACACAAACAAAGTTTCATGACAATATGTTAAAGCGTTGTCGAGATAAAGCCTCAGATCCTTTTTGGCATCTTGCCATCTAATTGTTGGTGTGCTATACGAGAACCATTTGGTGTACTGAAAAGCTTTTAATAACTTTTTGCTTGAAGTGTCCCTAGATCAGTGTTTCCCAACCTTTTTATGCCACGGCACACTTTTTACGACTAAAACATTCTAGGCACACCACTATCCCACATAGGCTAACCATTGTTAATATTTTTCTTTTCAAGAACTTGTCCATGTTTTCTGTCCTTCTTAGTAGTGCATTTACTTTGTAATGTTTGAAATTCGGCTATACAAAAAAAAACAATTCACAAAGACAGGCTACACTGTGTGAGGTCACAGGTGTCAAGAGCACTAAATGGGTAATAAAAAAACAACAACAAATGTGCTTCTTTTCTAATTTGTAGATTTGTTCTTGCAATGCCACAACAAATTACAGGGATGCAAACTCATGAGGGGTTAAAAAGGTAACGAAAACATTTTCGGTGGATATTTAAAAAAAAAAAGTGGTGGTGGCGTAGTGGCTAGAGCACAGGGCTGGTAATCAGAAGGTCGCTGGTTTGAACCCCACGGCCACCACAATTGTGTCCTTGAGCAAGGCACTTAACTCCAGGTTGCTCTGGGGGGATTGTCCCTGTAATAAGGGCACTGTAAGTCACTTTGGATAAAAGCGTCTGCCAAATGCATAAATGTAAATGTAAAATGTAAAACAAGTGAGGCTTGTTTCTGTTTCAGAAATGTGTTCAATTTTATTAACCGATTAGTTCAGTGACCCCTTCTGGAAATGTCACTAGGTGGCGACAAATGAGCGTCTTATGTGCTATGAGTGAGTTGTTGAATCATTTTGAGTCGTTCATGACTGAAATCTACCAAGAAACTTTATTGTGTTTAAGAATTAAAAGAACAAAGCACATCTATAGTCTTCCTTTAGTCTGAGCATTATTTTTCATCCAAAAAGACAACAATAATAGTGATAATGAGTTTCAATAACGTTTCTTACGAGTTTCTTACTTTCTCCTTTATTAAAACTTGTATGGCTACAAATCTACTGACTTCAGCAGAAGAATTATAAACACAAAGCAAATCTACGGTAGCCTATTTAAACAGCTGAGCATGGCTTTATGAGAAAAGACCACAACAATAGACAAATAATAATCATTGAGTTTAAATAATGTTATTTGTTCATTGTAAAGCGCATTTCACACGAGTTGAGTCGAGGCGTCAATGCTCCGTTCAATGCCAGCACCAAGTGCCGCCTTGCCCTCCACATGACATGAGTTGCAGAAAGCCTCACAGGGGGCGATTTTGCGAGTTTACCATGTAAACAAGCACAAGGTGTGCACAATAAACATTTAAAACATATGTTGCTTTGATAGAGAAAGTAATAAAAGGACTTGTTTATGTTTAGGTCTAATGTTTTTTTTTGGTGAATTTAAATTAGTTCAATAACTGGGGTCTCAGATTTTCGTAAACGATAAGGTAATATTTAATTAAAAGAAATTGAGGCATTCGAAGTCTCTTCACAAATTTGAACAGTTTTTAAATATTTCTTGTTGCTTAGTACTCTCAAAGACAAACACTTTGGTTTAAAGTGCCGTCCCTTCATAGACTTCAATGTATTCTGCAGTGCTGATGCGAGTCATGTGAAAGACCCTTAATGCGTATAAATATCACTCACTTTTGCACATTAATCATTGCTCTTCACAATCACAAAAGTGAACAATTATGGTTTCAAAATGGCGAATTTCTCTGAAAGGTGAGGAGTTTGGATCCCTGAATAATTTTTTTTTTTTCATGCATTTATTTATTTTGTGGAATTTGATAATTTTCCACGGCACATTCTGACAATCTTTCACAGCACTCTAGTGTGCTACGGCACAGTGGTTGGGAAACACTGCCCTAGATGATATTATACAAATTTAGTGCAAATAGAATATATGACCTAGGAGTTAGAAAAAGTAGGTTGCCAATTAAATTCAAAATGGCAGTCAGGAAGTATGGCCGACCACAGCAAATTGGGTTTCACCATACTCGTCATGACCCAAGGAATCTAGAGACCAGTCTTATCATTTTAAAACAAACTATTCAGAAGTTATAAGAAGAAATATACATTTTCTTATAAATATACACTTCTTACCATCAGGAAGTGCTGTGCAGAAATGTGATGACATATAGTAGGTTTCATGTCAACACATCCATTTTGGCGTGCTCGTGGTCAAATTCGTTGAAGCGTTATTCACGAACGGTGTGGTCCATCAAAAAGCTTTTGTTAACAATGTCAGCAGTGTCCCTAGATGATGCATGACAAATTTCGAGTGAACCGGACGAAGGATCTTGGACGAGTTCGAAAAAGAAGAAGCAAATTAAAAATGCCAGAAAATCTAGGAGGCAGAAAAAAAAAAAGAAAAAAAAAGAAAAGAAAAAAAAAGGACGTTACCCACCCTGACTTGGCTTGACCCACGGAATTACACAATTCTGTTTCTAGGCCTTACAGTTTAAAAGTAATAGGCCAAAACTGCAACTGGTGGAGTTAGAGACCCCAAATTTGGGTCAGTTACATTTGAGAGAGTCTTCCAAGAAGAACACTAATCAGTGCCTGGCCCCTAATTAGTTTAGGTACTGTCAAAGAGCTTAACTTGTACTGAAGCCAGAACATTCCTGAAACATTCAATAGTATTTATTTTAAGCTCTGCACCTGAGTGACAGTCTGTTGAATTATAGGCAGTTGCACCTCCATGCACTAGGGGCAGAAACTACTATAATTGCTGTAACAGAATGGCAGTCAGGATTGATGTATTGTCTTCATTACCCCATTGCCTTCAGTAGTTAAAATATTTTGGCATGTTATATGCTGCCTTGGTGTGTGTACTGCTGAATGTTGCAATTCCAGTCATGTGGAAAGAGAAACACTTTGTGTGATAAAGGAAGACAGAAAGGCAAGTGAAGGGGAAGTTTAATGCAAAAGATCTTGTTATATGCATCCTGTTTTGGTTAGATTCAGATGGCAGAAAAAAAATAGGCAGCAACTTTGGCGACACGATTTACCAAACACATTCGCACCTCAGCCTACAAGTAACACGTGAGTTCCGCCCATTCAGCAGGTTACGAGAAAACAAACCACACGTGCACAAATGTTTCAAAATTCAAATGAGTTACTGTTGAGGCTTTGCCAAGAACACTAAAGATATCTGCCACACATTAATGTAGATGTGCCTTAGTTTCATTTAGAATTACAGTATATCAATAATAGCAAAAAAAAATTAATACCACGAGAGCGATTCTTAAGACAAAGTAGTGATTAAATTAGTAAAGTTATGAAAACAGGAACTCTTCATAGCAGGAAAAAAAAAAAAGAAAAAAGGCAAAGCATCATACCATGCTGAAGCGCAGTCCTAAAATGTCAATGCAAACAACCACAGGCAGCGAGAGCAACAGCAAGCACGTCACAGCACACAGGGTCGGAGCGTGGCTCTCACGTACATCCTAAGGATTGGGAAGAGCCTGGACAAGCTTGTCTTTACAAAAATCCTGCAGATATGCCACTGCTGCCTCATTGGGAGGCAACAGTGCAGCACTCGCTGTCACGTACAGCAAATACAACCCAGACTGCAACCGTAACATAAGACACAATTACACACAAGCTGCGTCAGGACTTACATGGAGTTCAAATGTAACATACAGTATTTACCTAAAATTTGACAGTGGCAAGTGTCACAAATTGTTCCCTTACTTCAGTAAAAAACGAATACGTTCACCGGCCTCAACACAATGCTGACCCGACCCAACTCACCGGTTCTGAAAGTTGTTGATACCTAGCTAATGAAATGGATAGTTCCAGTCCTGGATGCTGATTGGTCAATACAGCATCCCAGTCATGCTAAAATACACAATAGAGCAACAGTGTTACAGTGTCACAATACAACACTGCCCGCCCACTTTTTCAGTCATCCTGGTTCTGGAAGTATTTTTCCCCATTAATTTTTTCTATCGGGATTTCATAAAAAAACTTCAAGCAAAAAAAGTATTTGACAATAGGACAAAATACAAAAGGTACAAGACTGCGTACTTGACGTCTTCCATCGCAAAGAATGAGAGGTGCCTCATGTTGTTCATGGCAGGCTATTATAGGCTCCATACGGTTAGGATTAGGGGTTGGGGGCGGGGTTAGGGCATTTGCTGCGTACCAGGAACAATTCCAAACACCTTTGTACAATGGGCTCTTTCGCCGCACTTTGTTAGCCACGGTACACTGATTGGTGGATTCCAAAAAGATCAGTTTTCACTGGGAAAAAAATGCTACGTGTGGATGGAAGGACAAAATGTAGAGAAAGATGCTTCTTCAAATTTATCCTGATTAATGTGGATGTAGTCTAAAGGTGCTCTGTAAAATTACTATTAATCAGTGCGAATTATATATTGATGACCATATCAGTCCGTATGACCAATTACCATCATCAGTGTGACAACATTAGAAGCAGACAAAATCGAGTCTTACTTTTACTCTGTATACTAAATTGTTTTGCCAGGTTTTAAAAGTACTCAACAGTTATCTATTATTTTCTACTGTATATTACAGGGATCCTCAACGGGGCGGTACCGCCCCACCCAGTGGGAGTTTAAAGGATGCCAGGGGGCGCTGAGAGCAAATTAGTAAAGGGGGGCATTAGGTTACAAATGGGGGGCATTTATCAGTCATAATAATCAAATCTAGGGCTGCACAATTAAACGAAAATCGAATCGCGATTACAGCTGCCACGATTATGTAATCGTGAAAAGTGACGATTCAATTTATGTCTGCTCCTGTTGCGCCAATGGTTTCAATTTACAACGGTTGAGTATTCCAACCAACTAACATGTCCGTTGAGCAATGAAATGGCAATGGCCAATCAGAGCCGCTTAAATTAGTCCTTCGTCCTATCAGTAATGACAACTGATCCTAATGCGCAAGTTTTAAACAGTCTGAATGCCCAGATGCTTGCTTTATGTTCCACCTCTGCTCGAGATGGCACACAAAAATTTATACTGAAGAAACATCACCTGACACTCGAGAAGAAGCTGGAGAACAAGTGCGAAAAGCACTTTGGATTTATTTTGGATTCATTGCATATTGCACCGCTCGTTTTGAACTATTATGTTAAATAAACTGCAAATGAGCAACATGCCAAAACCAAAATGATCCCGTTCTAATCAAGGCATAGACGTAAATAATTGTTTTATTATAATGATTAGACAGCTTTGCTTTTAATGAGAGCATTCGCAAACTTTACTGAGTGCAGAACTTTGTGCGGAGCGTCATTGAGCTCGAAGTGCAGGTCTCAAACTGTGTAAACCTGCAGTGAGTGACAGCAGTCATCGTAAAGGGAGAATTTGTCGCGTTGCTCAATTTCTGTGTATAATTTATTGAAAATGTAATAAACGTTTTGTTTTGTCATGTTAATAAGTATGGCATGAATAGCATAGTTCAGGAATCACTGTCATTGTTATCACGTCTGCTCTAATAAGACCCATTTGCCACGCAGATTGGTAGATTTAACATTTTCACGAATCGCACAAACTCTGATTGCAAATGACTGTTTTTAATTTCCAAAGCCAGGCCAGAAATGATCTATCGATGATCTTACATGAACAAGATCACTATTGAAGATCTAATGGTATGAATGGTCCCCTGTCTCGCCACCAAAGGTTTTATTAATTTGGCTGTTAATAAGTTTGAATATTGAATATGTCATATTATTTACTGTACATGGACTAATAATTTAGCAATAAATGTAATTTATTATATACCATAGATACCTATTTAAAATCATTTTTTTTTGGCCTAACATAAACAAACATTATTACAATATTTAAAGCTAAAAAAAGATGCTTTAAAGAAACTGGAGCACAGCTCATATCCACCATTAAAATCTGCTACTCTGAAGAACCGCACGATTGCTTACTTTGTACTTTTTTGTTTTAATCGTGCAGCCCTAATCAAATCTACCATCAACTTCATCTTTGCATTAAAACGTTTATCTAGACTTGGAGTATATCAGTTGGTTCTCAATTATACGGCTTGGTCCGCATTTGTACGGCGGTTCGTCTGATTTTGAAGTCTAGCGATGCATCTGAAGTATCTGGTTTAGCAGCATTAACGGGTAAGGGAATGAAGTAGGGGGGGGGGCGTTCATCAAAAAAAATTTGAGAACCACTGGTATATTATAATGTGTTAATGCACAATATAGATCAAGGGATGTTAAATTGTAGACTCACATACATATACATACAGTGAGGAAAATAAGTATTTGAACACCCGGCTATTTTGCAAGTTCTCCCACTTAGAAATCATGGAGGGGTCTCAAATTGTCATCGTAGGTGCATGTCCACTGTGAGAGACATAATCTAAAAAAAAAAAAATCCAGAAATCACAATGTATGATTTTTTAACTATTTATTTGTATGATACAGCTGCAAATAAGTATTTGAACACCTGTCTATCAGCTAGAATTCTGACCCTCAAAGACCTGTTAGTCTGCCTTTAAAATGTCCACCTCCACTCCATTTATTATCCTAAATTAGATGCACCTGTTTGAGGACGTTAGCTGCATAAAGACACCTGTCCACCCCATACAATCAGTAAGAATCCAACTACTAACATGGCCAAGACCAAAGAGCTGTCCAGAGACACTAGAGACAAAATTGTACACCTCCACAAGGCTGGAAAGGGCTACGGGGAAATTGCCAAGCAGCTTGGTGAAAAAAGGTCCACTGTTGGAGCAATCATTAGAAAATGGAAGAAGCTAAACATGACTGTCAATCTCCCTCGGACTGGGGCTCCATGCAAGATCTCACCTCGTGGGGTCTCAATGATCCTAAGAAAGGTGAGAAATCAGCCCAGAACTACACGGGAGGAGCTGGTCAATGACCTGAAAAGAGCTGGGACCACCGTTTCCAAGGTTACTGTTGGTAATACACTAAGACGTCATGGTTTGAAATCATGCATGGCACGGAAGGTTCCCCTGCTTAAACCAGCACATGTCAAGGCCTGTCTTAAGTTTGCCAATGACCATTTGGATGATCCAGAGGAGTCATGGGAGAAAGTCATGTGGTCAGATGAGACCAAAATAGAACTTTTTGGTCATAATTCCACTAACCGTGTTTGGAGGAAGAAGAATGATGAGTACCATCCCAAGAACATCATCCCTACTGTGAAGCATGGGGGTGGTAGCATCATGCTTTGGGGGTGTTTTTCTGCACATGGGACAGGGCGACTGCACTGTATTAAGGAGAGGATGACCGGGGCCATGTATTGCGAGATTTTGGGGAACAACCTCCTTCCCTCAGTTAGAGCATTGAAGATGGGTCGAGGCTGGGTCTTCCAACATGACAATGACCCGAAGCACACAGCCAGGATAACCAAGGAGTGGCTCTGTAAGAAGCATATCAAGGTTCTGGCGTGGCCTAGCCAGTCTCCAGACCTAAACCCAATAGAGAATCTTTGGAGGGAGCTCAAACTCCGTGTTTCTCAGCAACCTGACTGATCTAGAGAAGATCTGTGTGGAGGAGTCGGCCAAAATCCCTCCTGCAGTGTGTGCAAACCTGGTGAAAAACTACAGGAAACTTTTGACCTCTGTAATTGCAAACAAAGGCTACTGTAACAAATATTAACATTGATTTTCTCAGGTGTTCAAATACTTATTTACAGCTGTATCATACAAATAAATAGTTAAAAAATCATACATTGTGATTTCTGGATTTTTTTTTTTTAGATTATGTCTCTCACAGTGGACATGCACCTACGATGACAATTTGAGACCCCTCCATGATTTCTAAGTGGGAGAACTTGCAAAATAGCAGGGTGTTCAAATACTTATTTTCCTCACTGTATATAAAAAGTTATACAACAACAATTTCACCCATGTGAAAAACTAACTGCACCCTTAAACTTAAGCTGGTTGTGCCAGCTTTAGCAGCAACAACTGAAACCAAACGCTTCTGATAACTGGACACCAGTCTTTCACAACGCTGTGGTGGAATTTTGTCCCACTCTTCTTTGCAGAACTGCTTTAGTTCAGCCACATTGGAGGGTTTTTGAGCATGAACTGCCCATTTATCTCAATAGGTTTTAAGTCAGGATTTTGACTAGGCCACTCGAAAACTTCTGATTGATGATCTTACATGAACAAGATCACTATTGAAGATCTAATGGTATGAATGGTCCCCTGTTTAACTTCTTTTGAGCCATTCAGAGGTGGACTTTCTCCTATGCTTTGGATCATTGTCTTGCTGCATAATCCAATTTACTTGAGCTTCAACTCACAGACTGATGAATGGGTGGTCTCATTTAGGATTTTCTGGTAGAAAGCAAAATTAAAGTTTCCCTCAATTATTGCAAGTCAACCTGTCACTGAAGCAGCAAAGTACACCCACACCAGCACACCATCACCACCATGCTTGACTGTAGGTATGATGTTCTTTTTGTGGAATTCTGTGTGTGATTTACGTCAGATGTAATGGGACCCCTGTCTTCCAAACAGTTCCACTTTTGAGTCATTAGTCCCCAGAACATTCTCCCAAAAGGTTTGAGGATCATCAAGGTGTGTTTTTGGTAAAATTCAGACAAGCCTTAATGTTCTTCTGGGTTAGCAGTAGTTTTCATCTCGCCACTCTTCCATAGATGCCATTTTTGGCCAGTGTCTTTCTGATAGTGGAGTCATGAACAGTGACCTTTATTGATGCGAGAGAGGCCTGTAGTTCATTGAATGCTGCACTTGGCTTTATTGTGACTTCCTGGATGAGTCATCGCTGTGCTCTTGGAGAAATTTTGGAAGATCAGCCACTTCTGGAAGGTTCACTACGGTATCAAGTTCTCCATTTGGAGATAATGGCTCTCACTGTGGTTCTTTGGAGTTCCAGAGCCTTTGAAATAGCTTTGCAACCCTTCTTAGACTGATGTATTACAATCATCTTTTTCAGTATGTTCTGGAGCATGCAGACATGTGGAAAAATGCTGATTAAATACAGAATCCCTCCAAAGACTGATTCTACAGGTCAAACAAGAGTAAAGAACAGCTTTGGAATGCTCCTCACTTCTGGAATTATATTTAAATGCACCATCTGCTATATTTGACCCACAACTGAACAGTCCCATCACAGAATATACATTTAAGACATAAGCAGCAGCAGGGTTGCTCCCTGCACATGTAAATCCTGAAGACATCAGTCAGAAAATAACCTATGAATACCCCAGAAGAATGACAAACTCTGCAAATCTACCAAGACAACTATCTGAGGCACTACAAACTAACCGACATCATGAGAAATGTGTGGGTTGAAGCATCTGTGGGATTATATAACATTACATATACATGACCTGACATGTTAAAGTGACTCATTGAGTCAGTGAGGGATAGAGCACATACAAATTTAATCTAGCTTTAGTTTCACCTTTTCCTCTTCTTATCTGGGTTGTTGATTCTGGGTTTTGTCTGTTTCTGTGATGGGTTGGACAACTTCTCATCCCTCTGTCTCTTACGACCACTGGAGAGAATAAACAGTGAATGTCAAGTCAATGTGGTATAAACCTGAGAAATTCCTAACTTAAATACCATTGTCTAATCTGGCAGAAACTATATGATGTTTAAGGAGCTAGCCAACACAACAAACAAAAATACAAATAAAGGGAGTGACAAAATATCTTGGGGTCACTGGGTCAGGCTGGTTAGGACAAAGCCACATAAGCATGAACATATTAGGTCTATTGGTGTGTGAATATTTAGGACAAGGCATTCACCTCGACAAACAAACATGATAAAATTAATAAACTGAAACATTTTCTAAGACTAATAATTGTTCCATACTTTGATCCAGCATCTCGGTCTAGTTCTTTATTTGGGGTCTCCAGGCCTGTTTTTTTTGCTGTCTTCATGTCCATCCCATCCTCCAGACGAGATAGTTTGCTGCCGTTGTAGCACTCTGTGCATTTAGGAGTTTGTGTTGGTGGGGGAGACTCAGACAGGGGCTTCTGGTCTTCTCTGGAGAGCTCTCTCCACTGTTTCTGCACACATAAATCACCCAAATCAATATACACACAACAAACACAGCAAGTCTAGTCCCAGGTCCAATGAAAGATACTGTAATAGATGTTAGCCATTCTGGAACTTCCTCCAGCCACACCCACTGAATTAAACATGCCCCTCTTTCTGCTTTACTACCACACACCCAAAAAATAACTATTTGGCTGAAGATGATTCAATCATGGACAGTGGTTCCATGTGTTTAAAATTAGTTATCTTAAATCTAAACTACCATGTTATCTCAACATACTGTATATACTTCAAGTAGAGGAAACCTAACTGAATTGAGTACCCAACTAAATTGGAAATGTTAACTGAACTCATATTAATCTCTTTCAGTGATCAACTAACTAGAGCAGTGAAAAGTTGCATGCTAAAGGTAAACACTATTCTATGAATATAGCACATTCTTACCATGTACCTGTACTCAAGATAAGCTCCACCATTAACCATGACGGTAAACCCCAAAACATAAGAAACTCTACTAAATCTCAATACAACATGATATTAAATGCTACAATCGAGTGCTTGCAAAGCATGCTGAGAATCAGAAATCCCCTGCCCGGTTTCAGTTAACCAAACAAAAAATATTCACATTGTCCCAACACAAGTAGATTAGGAAAAGCCTGAAGGAACTGAAACAACTCAGTTAATTTCGGTTCACTTGGTTATGTGAATTTAAGTAATATGAAGAAGGGAAGATTCAATAAAACTGACAAAAGTGAAAGTTATTTTTTCGTGTGTGTGCACAATTTCCTGCTTCAACAGCTTGCAGCACCTTTAATGGTGATTCTCTTGCAAATAATTCTCTCTCAGTAAAAATTACTGATTTATGAAGCATGTTGTTCATGATATACCTGCACAGAGGAGTCTCCCATAATATACTTGGCTCCTTCCAGCACAGCCATGTATGAGAAACGCAGCTGGTCAGGGGTCTGAATCAGACCCATCCGATACTTCCTCATGTCCAGCAGAATCTTTTTAATGTCCACTGCCAGTGGGTCTTTCTTTTTGTCCATCTGATAACATCGGTAATGAGGACAAGAAAGGCAGTGTTTAACTAACCTCTTTTTTTAACTAAAGTCCCAAATGTACAGGAAGAAATACACAAAATGCTCCATGAGAACAGACACTGAAAGTATAACTTATGTAAAACCACCATCGGGCAAACATAATCATTTGAGATTATAGTAAAGTCACTAATTCAAATGTTTTTCAACAGTTTTTAAAGGCTGTAGAAAGACTTTTCCAGTTAAAGATTATTCATTAACTAGTTGCAATTAATTGCGGCAAACTTGAAATACTGTGTATATTATTTATAATTGTCAAACATACTGACCAAGAGAATGACAGCAAATTATTTTTTATTTTTAAAATTTGGAATTTAAAACATTTTACAAATAAAAGGTAGCTAAATATATATATATATATATATATATATATATATATATATATATATATATATATATATATATATATATATATATATATATAAAATAAAGATACAAAATTTTGTGTTTTTTACATAAATTTTTTATATTTGTTATACGAAGGTCATATTAAAACTGACTTTGAAACTTACCATGTCTTCATAATTTATTTTTGGTACTTTTCAAATGCCTTTAAATCTACAGATCTTACTGTTTTAGCCTTGTCCCAGACCCAGACTTTCCAAATGATTACTTGTTTAATACTATGATAACTAAACAAAGAGTGAAATAAACATATCATTAATTTTCACATAGTAATTTGTTAACAGTGATGTTTGAAGAAAATTGACAAAAATCAAGGTAAATATCTTGTGAGAGCAGAATATTTTTATTGGGTGTCATTTCAAATCAAGCTGTGATTTTTCCATATTATGTAGAAAGTGTAAAAATTAGGGATGCTCCAATTGATCGGCCACCGTTTGGTATTGGACAATATTCACGCCCTAGGGCTCGATAGGTGATCAGTAATTGCATAAACAGATCACTCATGTCGCAAAAGATGCACAGCTCCTTTAAGACTTCAGCAGCACTATCGTGGAATAAAGGAGTGTGGAGAGTACTGGCATAGTGTTGTAAAACAACAAACTTGATTCAGCAGTAAAGAACGATGCAGTGGTAAACGTTTGGCAAATATGAAAATTTGTGTACTGTACATTTAATGAGGCATTTCACAGGTGTCAAGGCAAAGGTAAAACAGCACGAGCTGTGAAACAGTTCTTATTATCATTAATGATGGCAGCTTCTTAGTATCCATCGGGCAATAACGCTAGTTACAAGATGTGGTGTAATTCAAACATCTTTATTAAATACCTCCAGATTAAAATGCATTAACAATAATAGCACCTGTAGAATCCAGAATCATGCACTCTTTCTCTGCTTCCCTTTCATCTCCCATCCCTCATGAGAGAGTGTGTGTTTCCCTCATTAAAGTTCAAACAGCAACAAGTGAAATGTGAACTATCAATAAACTCATCCAACTAAATGAAAAGGCAGGTAAGGAATTTACAAAATATAATGATTCTTTATTAAGAGACCATAATATAATGTACTAATAAAATAGAAAACAAATAAGAATAATAATAATTATATGAAATAATGTCAATTAATCAATAACCAAAAATGTCACATTAAGTGTAATTGCACCTATCATCAGTTTGTCATCAATTTGACACTTAAGCTTAATTTTTTACAGGGCTATCCATCTTAATGTAGAGAATATTTTGTTAGCCTGTACTTGTTTTAAAATCTTGCTAAAAAAAAAAAAAAAAAGTTAATAAAGGTTAATAAACTTTTTAAACTTCTTTTTGTCAGCAAAAACTAGGCAATGTGATATTACTGGGAAGAGGAAAATTCAATTAATTACATATAGCCAGTTTTGACAGAGATTGGTATCAGGATCTATTTTTACCGATCAGGTGACAAGAACATCGGTGATCAGTATCGGCTGTAAAAATCCTGACCGGAGCATCCCTAGTAAAAATATTATTTAATTGTCTGTCTACAACAAATGTTATCGATGAAATTAGTCTTAGCAAAACATAGGAGGCAACTATTGTTTTTTATTAAAAAAAAATGTATTAAAAAATGTAATTTCCATCAGCAGAAATGACACTGTGCAAGACTTTACTTTCTAGAAGTTCTAAAAGTGCCCAAGTTGAGAAAAAACCCATAAGACAACTCAAAACACTCAAGTCACCATCAAGGTTTTCAAAGAAATTCTAAACAATTTTGTATATTTTTCAAGTCAAGTTACTTGTACCAGAGATTCAACTTACCAAGACAAGACAAGTGTCAACCAGAGAGAATGTTCCAGATCGTCCAATGCCTGCACTGCAGTGCACCACAGCTGGACCCTGATCCATCCCGAGTGAGCCGGACTCCCGCACCTTAAACAGGAAGTTCAAGAAGCTGGCAGGAGATTCTGGTACGCCAAAGTCAGGCCAAGTGGTATAATGAAAGTGGAAGATCTCTCTCGTCTCTCCAGTCTAAGTGTGTAAAAAATCATAGCATAACTGAAAAGAGTTTTGAATTCTAGTATTGCTGCGGCATAGAATTAACGAAAATGCTGAAAAAATTTAAAACAAAAGGAAAAAGCACTAATATGCATGAAAAGACCTCAAAATAGACCAGCCATTCTGTGAGCAAAAATGTGATTTCAGTGATCAATGTGAGAATCTTACATTTGCATTCTGTAGTTCCAACACTGTGGTGGTGTAATAGGACTTCACATCCTCGGACACTAGTGTCACCACAAAGCGGGTGTCGCGAAATGACATCTCACATTCTTCTTGCGTTGGCCAGTACTGTGCACACTTTTCCTGCATTAAGAATCGTGTATGAACAAATATGGAGCAATTACAATGAATGGTTGACTAGTTTGAATTCAACAGTGGCGGCCACTGATATCCAAAATGCAGGACGTCCAATATAATGCTGATATACAAATAATACACACAATAATAAAAAAGTAATCCAGGAAAAAGTAATTTTGTTTCACCCAATTCTCAAAAAAGGTAATTGGTCGATTTGGAAATGACATTAGGGATGCAACGATACAAAATTTGTTTGCCGATACCGATATCCAATTATTTAGAACGATATCTGCCGACATCGATAGTTTAGTGGTTCCGCTTTATGCTACTTTATAACTGATAATTCATTACACACATTAAATTGGTAAGAGTTCTTAAATTCATATTAAATGAATTGTGAAAGATGAAGCTTGTCTCTTTTTAGCTAAAGCAGCCTCCGCTTTAGCTTATACAAACTCATCATATTCCGTGCGATGTCAAGCTATAAGGTGAGCAATCAGATGAATAGTGTTAAAGGTTTTAAAGGTAGTTCCAGTAGTGGTGTAATTCTCACAGTGCAGAACTTACAAACAGCAGCTCTGTTGTCACTGTCACCCAATTCAAAGTAATTCTATGCATTATTTCACCCACATTTGACAAGAAATAGCCCTGATCATCGTCTGTTTTTTAACCATTCAGCTGATGTGCACATAATTGCTTTTATCTGCTGATATCGATGTTTACCCAATACAACCGTGCATCTATAACTTGCATATTAGGGGAACTACCAATTCTGTTAATAATCTCAAAATGGCCAAATTATTAATTGGTCGGATATATCAGTCAATCACCTACTAAAAATAATAAAATTAAACAGTGTAAATTCATACTGATATGAAAATGTGGTCTTAAAATGATGACTGTTGCGCTGTTCTGCTACAATCTTTAACATGTCAATGTAATTTAGATACAAAAGCTTATATTGACTTTGCTGAAGTCAGTGCACAATTAAAACTATTTCTTAGCAAGTTTAACAGGAAAGACTCTAAACATAGCTTCAAGACATTGACAGTCAAAAGACGCTTCTGTTCTGTGAAGGTCTTATGATTATTCACAAATTAGAGGGTCAGCCTTCAATGTACAAATAATGTGACTGTCTAAATGTTTAAATTATATTTTTGACATTGAGACAACATGGTATTAGAAAAAGTCATAAGAGATAGTCGGGATATCTGGATCAGCGCTATTCACAGAATATTCAGAAATATTAAGCTTAGTATTTCTGAACTACTGGTTTATCAGTTAAATTATTCTAAAGCAAAGGCATTTAGAGACAGGCTAGCTACAAAAGGAAAATATTTAAAACACCGTCAGCCCACTTGAACCACAATATTATAAGCTTGATTCTCTGGTAAAGTGTTATCTAAAATATCTTGATGTCTTGTAAAGAAAAAGAATGTCAATACAGCTTTATCTCAGTCAAACCTATACCTATGTAATAACGGTCTTGCTATGTTTGCATGTACCTGTCGATTTGCGATCAGGCCTGCTACATACCTAATACTTCCCTAATGAGACTATTTACATAGACTTCCAGAGGCTCTGGTGAACTTGGACTTTGAAAGACACACTCTTCATTTAAAATGCAATTTTGTTGTTCTTCTGTGAAACACAAAAGGAGATGTTAATGTCCTCTACTTTTCCTTTTTCTTTTTTGCTCCAAGGAAGAAAATGTCAAATGAGTTTGGAATGACAGAATTTTCAATTCTGGGTGTTTTTAAAGAGACCTTACCGAGCCTTTCTCTATAACTCTGTTGAGCATGATAACTGCTTTGGTCTTCTGCTCCCAGATCATCAGCCAAAAGTGACCACAGGTATTTCTCAATGGACCCTGACAAAACAAAAAACACACATAAAGCTGGAAAGTGAGTAGGGATGGGTCACAATTAGTTGATGAGTGAGGATGACTTGGTTGTTGATTTTTTTTCAGGCAGACACAAAGAGATATTTCAGCTGTGGGACTTAAACTAAAACCCTCTTAAAAAAGCTTTTAAAATTCACCCCCTTTACAGCACCATCACTACAACCGTACATCAGACTGACATCTTCAGATGTTATATATAAAATAATTTTAGGCCTTTAAAATCTTATGACATGTAAATAAAGTTTTAAATATCTAAACATTTCTAAATACTTCAAATATGTCTCACTTTTCAGTCAGCATTAGTTTTGGTCAATTTTACATTTACACTGTTGTTTTTGGAACTCATATTTTATATAATTTTTTAAATAAAAAATTAAATGTATAAATATTTTATAGATTTTTATTATATAACATATTTTATAAAGCAATAGTAAAATATTTCTGTCCTAATGAGTTCACTTTCAAACGTTATTTTATTGCTCTTTGATTAAACCCATGAGCCCTTATTTCTAGAGTAAGCGTGCGTCTCCTCTGCGTGTATGTACCTGCAGGGCTCGACAATAAGGACTGCCCGACGGCCTGGGGCCAGAACTGCGAGAACTGTCACTGGTCCGATCGATATAACAGTTAGTGCACGCAGAGAACAAGCGAGAGAGCACAAAAATTAAACATTTTAAGTTTTAAGAATTGTGATAAATGCTGTTGGAGTTAAAGATAAAAAAAACTAACTTCTATTGCAATGCTTCTCAAGATACACTACCGTTTTATTTGTGTGTACTAGTTTCACAATAAAATCTCTATCATCGGCAGAACAAAAGTGCTTGCTCTTTTAGCAATTAGTCCATTGATAAAGAGCATTTACTCAAGATTGTGCAGAGGGTGTTAAGTTCAACATTGCACACTATACATTGTTTTGTGTATTCCCAAGCACTTTGTTGGCACACACACTCAGATCACTTGATGATTATCTAATCAATATGACAAAAATACGCATTACTGTGTGGATAAAAAAATGAATTAAAATCAGATGCGTTTCTGACTTGTTTATACGTTTCTCTTGACTGCATGAAGACATTTTTCTCAAATCTCTAACTAACTTTAAATATACAACTTAGCTGGCTAAAGCATAAACGTGACTGTATATAAACTAAGGCAAACAGATGGTAATACATTGTAGTATTATAAACACAGAAGAATTGAAACGACATGATTTGGATCTAGGAAAAACCCATCCTTGTTAATCCTGGAATTTTTCAACATCATAAATTAACGGACCAAGCATCAACTTCCTACTGAAGGCTTATCTTTGACCAATAAAATGGTAAGACACTCTAAACAACCTAAAGCAAAAAGGTTCATTGGTCTGAAAGGCCCCTCTGCATGACCTTCTGAACTTCCACACAGAGTTAAAGCAGACTATTCCTTGAAAGGTTTCCAAAAGACCATCAGATTTGCTCTCTAATACTAACACATTTCATCTTAATCCAGGAACATTCTACACAAAGTCACAGTACTTTACGATTTAACCTTCTAAAATGTACAGAATGCATTTAAATCCACGATTTATACAATACCTAGTCTTGCTAGGTAATTCTGTGCTTTGAACTGTGGTAACTTGTATAACTGACAAATTAATGATTATAGACTGATGTGTCTTTAAAATGTGTGTAATGTTTTATCCATGTTGTATAACCAAGGAATTAACCAGTATGATTCGTAACCAGGGATTTTCATGTTTTGTTACCTACACATATAATATTTGTAAAAGAATGTAAAATTTGGTATGCAAACGCTCGCTTGGTTACATGGAGGAAGCTGATGACAATGAATATCATGTCTCTTGGAAGATATGGGGTGGACATATTTTCTTTAGTGCTGGCTCAAGTAAGAGCAAGGGAGTCATTACATTGATAAAGAAACATCTTCAATTCTAATTTCTCAAACAGTTTAAAGATAAATAAGGAAGAGTCATTATTGTTTTAGCTGAAATTCAGGGGCAAAGGTTGATTTTGGCTAATATTTACGCACCTTACGCTGATGATCAGGACTTTTTTAAAGATCTTGAAGGGATGTTACAAGTCGCTGGCACCCCTCATGATATAATATTGAAAGGAGACATTAATCTATTGATAGACTCAGTCCTTGATGATAGTGAAGCAAAAGTGTGCAAGCCTGCTAAAGCAACATTGACAATTCACAGGATGTGTAATAATCTTGGTCTTAAAGATATTTGGAGACTTTTGAACCCATCTGGTAGGGACTATATATTTTTTTCATCAGTCTGTAAGATTTAAGTGAAAGATGGAAGGGAATATTAAAAGTGCCGAGGCAGAGCTGAAGCACTGAATGTTGTCTGATGGCCTCAGAGAATTGACCCGATTGAAATACAGATATAATACTGTTTTGTCGCAGAATGTGGAGTTTTGGCTATTCAGGGCAAGACAGTCATCCTTTGAGTTGGGGGACAAAGCAGGGAAGCTTTTGAATAGATATATAAAGCAGAGAGAGTCTTTTTCTACCATTCCCTCAGTGAAATCTCATGGTGGTAAAATATTTAGCTCTGCCATTGATATTAATAATGATTTTAAACAATCTTAAAGATCTCTATAGTTCCACATCTTCGTCAACTGATGAAGATATTAGAAACTTTGTAGAACCATTAGATTTTTCCTAAACTGACGACTGAGCAAAAAAATTCTCTTGATTCTGAGATAACCTTGGAGAAGCTTGGCGAGGTAATTAAGACCTTGCCTACAGGCAAGGCTCTGGGGCCAGATGGCTTTGTAGCTGAATTTTATAGATCTTAAGCTACAGAACTGGCTCCACTTTTGTTAGAAGTTTATACAGAACCATTTAAGAATGTAAAGCCTCTGCCAACCATGACACAAGCCTGGATTAGTCTGATTTTTAAAAAGGACAAAGATCCAAGTGAGTAAGTTCTAAAGTCCAATTTCCCTGAACCAGCTAGACCTAAAACATCTGGCTAGCCAATTAAGTTATGACATCTCTTATACATATAGATCAGACGGGGTTTATTCGGGCGTAGCTCTTCTGGTGACATTAGGCGTTTCATCAGTATCATGTGATCAGTGGTGAATGATCAGACTCGGGTCGCTGCCATCTTTCTTGACACTGAAAAGGCATTTGATATGGTAGAATGGGGTTATCTTTTTAAGATTTTGGAAATATATGGGTTTGGGAATACTTTTATTCGATAGTTACTTTATAGACACCCAGTATCAGCAGTACAAACAAATTGATTAATTTAAGATTATTTTACTCTAGATAGGGGCACCCGTCAGGGTTGCAATCTTTCCCCATTATTGTTCTGTCTTGCCCTGGAAACATAAGCAGCCACGATAAGAAAGGAAGATGATTTTCCAGGGGTGGTGGTGGGAGGTGTAGCGCGTAAGCTTCTGCTTTACGCAGATGATATTTTATTATTTGTCTCCAACCCGACTAGATCTATGACTTTCCAACACAGAATTATTCATTCCTTTTCTAAATTCAAAGCTTTGGCTCTGACAGCGTACTGCCCAGCGACATCTTTTCAACCAGGCATCTTCCAGGTAGCCCAAACAGGTCATTAATTATTTGGGTATATATATATATATAATCGATTCAACTTCTTAATCAAATTAATTACATGGTGTCCCGATTAATCGCATATACAAATATTTGCTGTGAAAGCCCTTCATATAACGATAACTAAATATATAATGATTTTACATATTTATATCAATATATAATTATACAGTTATCTTTAAAGAAAATATATTAAAACAATATTAAATATTATTCTTCATTCAAATTTTACAGATTTTATTAACAATTATCCAAATAATGTAAAGTTTTAGAAAACTACTATATGCAAAACAGCAGTCAAGTAATGAACTTAGCTAGCATTTTTCAAAAAGTTTAAATAGGCAACAGTCATTTGAATTAAAACAACAGGCAAAACACAGAATGGCAGAGGGCCTCTATACTGTTTGTAAACGTATGTCCACTTTAAGTGAAAATTATTGTACAAAACAACAGTGCAAGACAGCAGTAACAGAACTAAATCCATCCTCAAACTGTAAATGACAGATGTAGCCTCAAGTGAAGAACAAGTGTTGCAGGGCTACACAAATTTTAAAGTAATTGTATACATAGCGAATTGGACCGCTTTCTATTTAAGAACAAGTGGCAAGTTTCTCTTCAAAAACAAAAGTTGCTCAGCTTTCTGACAGGAGAGACGGTTCCTCTTCTCATCAAGAACATGCGATGCTGCACTGAACAGTCTCTCACTCTCTGTGCTGGTACTTGGGGCAGATAAATACCTGCATGCAATCTGCGCAAGAAATGGAAAGCGGTCTTTGTTCATGCACCAGTAGTCAAGGGAATTTTCGCTTCTGCCAATGGGTAGTTTAGCTAGATACATCACAAGTTGTGGTGTAGCAGCGCTAGTTGTGGCACTGCTGTGGATCGGGGCGCTTTCCTGTATAATCTCTTCAAACATGTCAGAAAGCGAGGGAGTGTGCGCCTCATGACTGGTACGCGACCATTTCTCTGGCACACTTTGCTCTGTGTTGCGCGTCGAGTCTCTTCAGATGCTTCCATCTCCTCCAGCACCGCATGTATCATTTCTATTGCACGCAGCTTTTTCTCCGCGTCAAAGTAATGACATGATCGGCTTTTGTTGGGTAGCGCCGTGATAAGGGCTAGATCGATCCAGAGTCAAATCTGAGCACTGAGGGGCGGGGAGGTATATATTTTCGGCTCATATTTTCGGCCTTTTTTCTCTTTCGGCCAAAAACCGAAAGTACAATTTTCAGTCGAAAATTTTTGGCGGCCGGCCGGCGAAAAATTTTGGCAGCCGAAATTTCGGTGCATCCCTGATATATATATATATATATATATATATATATATATATATATATATATATATATATATATACACACATATACACACACACACACACACACACACACACACAAATATTCAGATAATTAAAATGTATTACATTCTTGTGGCAGAAGAGTTAATCATTGATAAGACAATACAAAAAGCGGCTTTAGAATACAATGTATTGTTTACTACCATATTATTGATCATAAGTCAATCAATGACATACAGTTCACAGCAATTCATTTTACAAGTAAATTTGTCAATCAGTTGGAGATTTATTATGAGGGATTGTTTAAGGACCCGTCAATTTCAACAAGCATCAGACATGCTTAATATTTATGCATTCGGTCACAGACACTTGGCTCATTGAGAGCCCCTACCTGTTTTTTTTATTGTAAAGGAAGTTTTTGCCCCTATTTCACCATTGCAAAGACTTTCAATCAAACTAATCTGAGAAGATAAATTACACCCCGTTATCTCGCATTTGCACTTGGTATGGACAAAAGTGTTTAATTCAAACATTTATTTAAATGTGGCCTCTGCATATGGCTGAACCCAAAATTATGTATTAATTAGTCCCCTTTCTGCTGGTCAGAGTGGATTGTGAGGGAGTTTAATGCACTCGGTGACCTATATGAGAGTGGTGGAGGAGTGATGGTGGTGCAGTGGGATGAACTGGTAAGCAGAAGGTCCTTGAGCAAGGCACTTAACTCCAGGTTGCACTTATTCCCAAGAATATTAGTTGAAGGTTCAGAGTTTTGTGTGACGTGTTGAGCACTTGGGTTTCGTTTTGCCCCAGATTCTGTATTTTAGGTGATGGGGCAGTCATCAATATAGGGGATAAACACATATAAAAATCGTCTAGAGTGGCCTCATTTCGGGAATGATGCGAGGAGATGGGGAGGGTGGCAGCTTTTAAGACGGTGTCATGTAGAAGGCTGGGGAAGTTATTTGCCATTTTGGGGGGACTCTCAGGGAGGGGCTGTTGAGAGGCATAGTTTTAGATGTGTAGGATATATATATATATATATATATATATATATTTTGTGTGTGTGTGTGTGCATGTGTACTTATTTGTGACCATGGGTTTGTTGGGGGTCAACGTTTTGCTCAAGGGTGAGCAATGGTATCCACTTGGGCGTCACAGCACACTTTTAGATGAAGAGTGGCGATTGCATTCGTTTGCCTTTACTGTGAGTCAAACCACAGAGCGCCACTTTGCGGAGGCATGCACTGAAAATGTTTTGGATGTCGCCAAAGATTGGAAAGTAAAGCAAAATTTAACAACACTTGGGACGAACAGTGCTCGGAACATGACGGCAGCTGAGAGACTAATAACATTTGAACACCTGGCCTGCACGGCACACAGTGTGCAAAGAACAGTCAAAGTTGGCAAAGAACGACTGTGGATTAGACAGAGTTCTGGCCAAATGGTGCAAAATTCTCACGTAATTCTTGCTGCACTCTATTGCTCTCTGTCTTCTGTGTGTGTGCATATGTGTGTGTTTGTTTTATCCCCCCTATGTGTCATCTGTTCTCTCTCTCTGTGCATTTCAACATGGTTTTAAACATTTTTCATTTTGTTTTTGATATTGCTGGTGCATATGAAGAAATTGCTTTTCTTTTGGCCTATTGCCTTAAATTCCAAGCTGATCCAGTCTTTTTGATAACCATGATGGTTTTAATATCCAACTTGCACTTAAACACTTTGTTGTTTATAATGTTGTTGCATGTAATATATTTGATGGGAATGACAACTCTGTAGTACTGAGGAAAGTTTGATAACAAGATGTCATTAAATTTTTTTTATTTAATATAAACTTCCTTTGTGTTGATTTAATTAGGTGATTCTATATTTAAATATAGAAGATAATCATTAAGATAATTGCGATAAATCACAGCAAATTGTGCGATTAATTTTTTTTTATTGATTCCCAGCCCTAGTATATATGTTTAGTTTTTCTTTGTTATCTATATGAATCAATAAAAAAAAATGTTCATCGGAACTAAACCCTGTTTTGAGTGCCTTTTCACTCCAGGGGAACCATTCCTGATTTCACTGTACTGAAATGAGCATCAGATGACAAGTGTCTGCTTAAAAGAAACTTTCTAACCATGTCAAAATAGCTTAAAAACTAAAAAACTTCCTGAATTCTCGTTTAGCACTGCACTGCATGCTTGAAGCTCCAGGAGTAACTTCAATAGCGAGTGGCTTCACTCACCTGGGTAAGTATGTATCTTCTCTGTGCTTCTTCCGTAACCACCAGGCTTGCATTAATGTAGTCATTCTCTGTGTTTTCTAACTTCACCCGACTGTGGTCAACTGATATGTTTGGGGTAAGAGCAAAACAAAAGGGTAAATTTATAATCGTTTATACTCCTTAAACTTATACGTCCAGTTTCATCACTGGACTGTAGAAAATATGGAGTGTGAAGATAATGATGACTGTGCAGATAATAAATTATAACGTGCTCGAGACGTTTGAACATTAATTGATGTTACTTACACGGGCTTACATCTCTGTATCTGTTGCGGTTGCGATTCTCAGTATACTTGGCCACTTTGAACGCAGACTCGTGTGACTGGTTTCGTATTTCCTGGGGGGGAAATATATGAGGCTTCAGAACAACATATAAGTCTGGTCATTAGTGATAAGGCACAATGTTACATCAAGTTCATCAGAATTAATTCTTAACTCTTGCCAAAGTCTGCAAACATAATAATAATAATAATAAAAAAAAAACAGAAAGACAAATTGTACAGACATCAGCTGATCATGTCAATTCAAAACTGAATAAGGGTGACCTGCTGGTCTTAGGACAGTTGATGGGAATTGTCAGGTTTTCTGTGACGTATTCAACATTTTTGTTGCAAACTGCAGGTTTAAACTTGTTATGTTAGCTTGTTTACCTTATCAACAAGGTCACATTATCTAGCTGGTTAACATAGATAAGGTTTTATTAAAATTAGCTTTTGTTACAGCAAATATTGCACATAAAAAAAACAAAAAAAAACATATGAAACATTTTCTGCAACATCTAAAAAATGAATTGTGGTCAAGATTTATGTTATTTATTAAGTTAGACACAGATACACATATTAAGACACAGATAAAACAAAAATGTACTCTGTTCAGGTTCACAACTGCACATATCAGACCGTCTAGGACACACAAAAAAAACCCATCATATGTGGATTATAAAGCACAAGTTGGTTTGCTTGTTTATTTACAAGAAAGATATGAAACCCAGTAATGTTTACGTTGATTACCACTTCTTGTTAATGACATATAATCCACAATGATTAAATCCAAGTTAAATAATGAAATCACTAAAAAAATTATAAAATACCTCTGAATAAACATACACTGGTGGCCTAAAGTTTGGAATAATGTACAGATTTTGCTGTTTTGGAAGGAAATTGGTACTTTTATTCACCAAAGTGGCATTCAACTTGGGCTGCCCATGACCAAATATTTCCCTAGTCGACTAGTAGTCGTAAATCTAAGCCATTAGTCGACTAGTCACATATTTATGATATTAATTTTATTACTTAAATATATATTTTTGGGGGTCATCAGAAAATGGTCTGAGTTCCAGGGCTGAGAAAGAATGTTATCAGTAATATTGCTAACACTGTTCTAAACTACAGAGAAATACTAAACCGTAATAATGAGCCTTTAAAATATACATTTTACAAGCACGACCACAAAGCGAGCTGCAGCAACACCGTCAAAAGGGTAATGACTCTGAACATGTCAGAAAAACCAGCAAGAGACTGTCTGAACATTTTGTTAATTTATAAAGAGAAATGCACATTATTGAGCAAACAGCCGATGATCTCAGGATCGACGATGGTCAGAGTGATCGCCAATAGCTGATGCCTTTGACCATGTCAAGATGATATTTGGCTCGTTTTCCCATGTATTAAATAATTACTTTTATTTATTAGGCTACTATTATTATTATCAAATTAATATTACAAACAATTTGCCTGTAGACACGCGCTTGAAGAAAAACTCTCCATTTCCAGCAGCCATCACTCCAACACCTTATCCTTGAGTAATCATGCTAAATTGATCATTTGTTATTAGAAAATCACTTGCCATTATATCAAACACAGTTGAAAGATATTTGGTTCATTAAATGAAGCTTAACATTGTCTTTGTGTTTGTTTTTTGAGTTGCCACATTATGCAATATACTGGCATGTCATAAGGTCAATATTAGGTCAAAAATGGCAAAAAAAGAAACAGCTTTATCTTGAAACTCATCAGTCAATCAATGTTTTGAGGAATGAAAGCTATACAATGCTTGAAATGGCTTAAAACTGAAGATTTCATTCAAAGGACAACTGGCTCTAACAAGGGCAGAAAGAGATGTGGAAGGTCAGATGTACAACTAAACAAGAGGATAAGTACATCAGAGTCTCTAGTTTGGGAAATAGATGCATTGCATGTCCTCAGCTGACAGCTTCATTGAATTCTACCAGCTCAACACCAGTTTCATGTAAAACAGTAAAGAGAAGACTCAGGGGTGCAGGACTTATGGGAAGAATTGCAAAGAAAAAGACACTTTTGAAACAGAAAAACAAAAATTAGAGTGGGCAAAGAAACAGACATTGGAACAGATCATTGGAAATAGTAATTTTTACAATTTTATAATTGTAATAGTAAATTTTGACATTATTAATGTCCTTTCCATAAGAGCAAAATCTGTCCATTATTCCAAACTTGTGGGCGTCAGTATATCAGACATGACATGATAAAGATTGCTGAATGTTTTAATCCCTGTGTTTGTGACCGTTACATGTATGCTTACATTTTTGCAGTATTATAGGAAACTGTATCCTTTATTTTTTCTGTTTACAGTAAATAAACGTGTATTAAGTCGGAAAGAATAGCTGTTATTCGTATAAACGGAGGAAGTAACTGTTGGATAAATGTAACATTAATTTTGTCACAGGAGGCCGCGTCTGGATCAGTGTTGTGCACACTTTTGGCTTTTATAGTCGGGTTCAAATGTCGTCTAGGACGGAACTGCTTGCTTGTTGTCTAAATGTTACTATTTCGTTGTGTTGCTCTGTTGCAGCAATAATATTACATGTTTTTATGGTGAAACGAGCAATGAGAATATGACTGAATAATCATAGTCAGATTGACTATGATGTCTAAAAACGCTATCCAAATAGGCAGCTCACTTGGTTTTGAGACAGCCAAAGTTTCACTCACAATTTAGTCAGTGTACACTTTCAACATGACAACTAGCACAACATCCCAGCTACACAGCTTCTCTTTCACTCTCTCGCCGGACCGACAACCCAAAAATGAGACTAAAACGAAAGAGTTAAGATAAGTTCGAGAGATACAGACACAGGTCTATTCTGACTAACTGTAGATTGCGTGGCTCATTAGCATGCTATCTCTGTTAGCTTCACTTACTAAATAAAGGTTCTGCCAGCGGCCCTCCGAATCTATGTCCTCAAACTCCTGGTCCATGTTTGCGTCAATTCCTCCCGTTTTTTATTCAGAATGAACGTCACAACAGTATCTATCATTCATTTCTCGAGCCCACACTGCGCCGCTGTGAGAGTCTGTCAGTGTTTTGTGTCCGTGTCGCTGACATCTGCGACGAGTCGAGCAGTTGTTCTACGCATGCGCGACAAGGTCAGTCGTTTGAGGCAGTTCTTATTTTGAAATATAGCTGCATTTTCTATATTTATTGTAAAACAAGACAATACCTAGATATAACTTTGTTTTCATTTTTTTCAATTGGCTTTTTTTTTTATTGTTAATTTTTTGCATAATATTCAAAGGCCGCATTGTTTCTTTCGTTTGTTTTCTATGTAGGCTATAGTATATGTTGCTTTCGCTTGCAATTCAAGTAGTCTTGCAAAGATCTTCCAGAACAGTCTACTGTATTCTGAAATCCACATTTCTTTTAATCGGTTTCCTGTTGTTTTTAAATTTCAGTCCTTCGTTCATCTTCAACACAATTATATTTTAGAGAATATGAGGTGGATTTATGGATCATATAAATATACCATAGTTAAAAACCTGATGATCTGGATTTATATGTGTGTTGTAGTTTTTGCCCTAAATGTGATGCTTATTGCCGTGCAACTGTTTTACAGCACAGATAACTTCAACATTGGATAGCTACTGTTATAGAGGTTATTATTTTACTCTGAATAGAAGTTGAAGTATTCTTTCAATTCTTTGCAGTGATTTATGATGCAGTTTTGGTATTTGCACCTTTTTAAGAATTTTGAGCTAAAAGAAAGTTATTGCAACATCTAGGTTAAAAGTAATGAAGTTAAAAGTGATGAAGGTGAACAAAATACATCATCAGTGTAAATGTTCTGCTAGCACATATAGTGCATAACCTCCTGAGACTTTAGATTGTCACAGTCCGTATCCCGCTTGTTTCCTAGGACTCTTATTTTGAAGTGTTTTCCCGGACTACATTTCCCAGTATGCACTGCTCTCATCACTACCATCTGTTCCTGATTGTTCTCACTTGTTTTCCATTCACTAATTAGCTCTTGTTTGTATAAATACCCTTTAGTTTTCGCATTCCTTTGTCTCTGTTGGCTGTTTCACTGTTATCATTTTAATAAAAAACTGCACATAGAGCCTACGTCTCATCTCAGCAACCATCCGTGACAGAAGAACGGAAGCAACATGGATCTAGCGGTTGTCCGTATCCTGCTTCTCAAGCAAGGGTACCGTCCAGTTGAGGATGATGCCCGTGATTTCTTAGAACTTATAAATTTAGTGCACTATACAGACCGCTCTCTGGTGGTTTTCTTCCGGACTGGTATGAATAGTGCACTGAAGGAGCTGATGCCTCTGGCTGATCCTCACTGGACGTAATGGGCGAAATTTTCGCGATAATCTTTCATATTGTTCGAGTCGATGTTTATCTGGACATATATTTACACATTGCGCTTTCTTTTTTTGTTTCAAAGTTGATGGAAGAAAAGAAGAAAAATCAATTCTAAACAGTCAAAATAGCCTCCACAAAACTGCACAGGGGTCCAGAGATGGCCAAAGCAGTGGTGTCTGTGGGATCTTTTACCAATTTTACCATCTTTTACCGTTTATCAATTGAAAATACATTTTAAAACATCATCTGTTTGTTCTGAAACATAGTGACAGTACAGTATTTGTTGGAATGAATTTTTTTTTTTATATATATATATATATATATATATATATATATATATATATTTCAGATACCCAAGTATGGGGCATAGAAGCCCATGTGGATTCAGGGGTGTCCCGAGATAAAATTTAGAATTTTTTTTTTATTTTTTTTTTAAATGTAAAAACATTTGTATATTTTCATTAAGTGAGAGACTAGTCTAACAACTAGTAATTTTAAGTAATTAGTTCTGGGTCCCCCCCCCGACCTATGGAACAATCCTTACCCTCCTCCCTGTTCATCTTCCATGTCCCCTTCCTCACCAGTATCTTCCTGCCCTCCTCAGCCATCTTTGGGGTGCCAGGAGTCACCCCTTAAAGGGGGGTTATGTCACAGTCTGTCTCTTATTTTGAAGTGTTTTCCCAGATTACGTCTCCCAGTATGCACTGCCATCTGTTCATGATTGTTCTCCCCTGTTTTCCATTCCCTCATTAGCTTTTGTTTGTCTAAATACCCTTTAGTTTATGCATTCCTTTGTCAGTTCTTGTTGTTTTTATATCCTGTTTGTTTCACTGTCACCTCCAATACTCTCCAATTCCACAAGCTCTTCTTCCCCGGATTCCCTGGCGAATGAGACACACTGCATGATCTGGCCCCCGAGAACTGCCCCAATTGCCTCCCAAGTCACACCCACAGAAGACACTGTTGGTCCAGAGGACAGATTGATACTGCTGGTCCTGCCCTGTTGCTGGTCATTAACAAATGTCTAGCTACTGGTTCCTTCCAAACTGCCTTAAATATGCTATCAGATCTTGATCCCAGCCCCTAGCATTTGTTGGAATTCAGGACCTTGCAAAAGGGATACATCAAAGTGCCAACTACATGATTTCCCCCTCTCCACACATGGCAACACCTCTAAACACACCAGGGTGTGATCCGAGATTTTTCCAATCGAGCAATCAAATAATTAATAAAAAAAGAGAAAAAATTAAAACAGACAGTGCCAACTGGTGTCCATCCTTCTAAACTCAAACAGTCCACGCAAGCCCACGAGAACCCCTGTGACAGTCCTGCCATCGGAACTCTCAAGTCCGGTGCCTCTACACAAATCCCACAAGAAAAAAACTGAACCGCAAAAGACAAACCACAAAACAAACTCCAGCCAATAGGCAGAATAAGCACAAAGAGCATGCAGATCCATCCATAGAACTGTCCTGAAGGTGTGTTACTCCAAGAAATCAGAAACTTGGCCAGAATTGATCGGGCCTGTCTCCCCCCGTGGATCGCTTGCGTGCTATCCCAAGCACGCAAGTGTCCCCCAATGCCTCCAGAGCCCGAGAACTTCGAACTCCCCAGCACACTGTCCTCCCAGAACAGCCATGGAACAGAGTGCACCGAATCTCACTGGTCCATGTCACCAAAAGCATCAAAACCAGCATAGTGCACAGAGCTCACTGTCCATACTTCCAATCCCCGCATGGCATCACGTGACTCCTAATGTAATTTTTTATTTTGAAGCTGTACTTGATGTGGGAAAAAAAGGTGGAGGTATTCCATGCTTGCTTATGTTGTTTGAATATGGGAAAGGAAGGACAGTTATGCTTGAGCCACATTATACCCATGTTTCTTTAAATGGTTAAAAAAACATTATTAAACCATTCATTACAAAGAAAAAAAATTACTTTTTGGGTTCCTAAATTTATAATATTAAATTGATTAAGCTCATTTCACAATACAGTGTATTTACACTACATGCCATGAAAGGAAAATAATTATTACAATTTGCTCTATTGATCGTAATGCCAATTCAGACTGAGGGTATTTTTGAGCCAAGATGACTTTGAATACATTATTTAAACTTTCAAAAACGTATTTGTACATTCAATAAATTAATGAATATTCCATGTAAAATTAATGTCTGTGGCAGAAATGTTTATTCAAATGTCAAATTTTCATCAGTCCAAATCCAATCGAGTCATATACAGTATGGAATACGCCATATACACGACGTCCCGTGGAGTCAGAGATCGCGTTAATGGGGAAAGTCGAGGACCAAGGGAAAACGCAGTTATGATAATAAAAACAAAATACTTACGTAACATCTTTACACTCTTGTTTCTTCATTTTTTTCAGTGTGAAAATAGACGGGCGCATGAATGGATCAAAGCAGCACTTTTGTTCACGAGACGTTGTCACTGCTTAATGCACACACGGCGCAAGATACACTTTCAAGACTGCTGCTTGTCATTGACCATCTAGCAGAGATAACTTTATTCAAAATGTAAACCATTTAATTTTCTTAGTTTTCTTTTCTATCACTTACACTAAACATGGAATACAACATTAACAGTAAATGCCTGTTAGAAGCAGTTGTGGGCATCATTGCGTTTGTGCTGGCGACCTGTCCTGTATGCAAATGCCTTCTCATAAAGGTCAAATCGCAAAAAGTGATGTAAAACCGCCTGAAGTTGTCAGACACGTGCTTAACATCATAAAATGTAACCAAATGCAATCATTACTATGGAAGCCCGTTTTCTCCATGGTTATCACTTTTTTCTGTTGTTTTCTTGTGATCTCGACATAACAAAAGTTGTTTTCTTGTGATCTCGACATAACAAAAGTTGTTTTCTTGTGATCTCGACATAACAAATGTTGTTTTCTCAGAATCACGACTTAATTTTCTCGAGATCTTGACATAACGAAAGTTGTTTTCTTTTTTTATGATTAACAGTTGTATTTTTATAAAAACACAGAAAAACAAAACAGAAATACACAAAATAAGTTAGAACACCCCCTACCACCCCTCCTCCTCCCCAACCATATCCCAAACCACAACAAACACCCCTGTCGTCTTACATGAACTCATATGAAGGAAAACAAAAACCAAACAACTAATAAAGGGGAAAAGAGAAAAAAATACATAAATAAAAAAATATTTTTAAAATATAAAAATCACACACACTGACTCTCTCTCCACTACTCCACCGAAGAACCCTCCAAGAACATTAAATATCCACCCAATTTTCCTACAAACAAATCCAGATTTCCCAATCTTCTATAAGACCCCTTGTGACAGGGCAGAGGGCGGGGCCGGGTTGTGATTTTACACACCTTGTCCCTTATAAGGCTAATTAAGCTTCCAAGAGGGATAAAGGCTGACTGTGGATGGTGGTGCAATAGAGAGAGATCGTTTATGGGCAGCTGTTTTTCATTAAAATATTATTTATATTGTCAAGCTGGTCCCCGACTCCTCCTTTCCATCGTTTCCTTTACACTGGTGCCGAAGACACGGGAAGGAGGAGGGATACGCCGTAGCGGAGGTCTCGCCACTACCATCCACCCTAATGGAGCAGCCGTGGCTGTCTTCCGGGGGACGGAGGAGCTCGGCCGCCTGGAAGCGGAGGAATTGGTCGCCGACCGCACCTATTCAGAGTAAAGTAATCAATTTGTTTGCACCGCTGCTATGGGTGTCTATAAGTAACTTAATCCAACCAATAAATAAACCAATCCCATTCTACCATATCAAATTCAAGTGAGATGGCAGCGACCGGAGACTGATCCTTCGCTACTGACTACATCAGAATACAAAACAGAATACTTTAAAAGCGTTATTAATATCAATGGCCGAGGTAAATACTTCACCACCAGCAGATTTCACTGAGGGAATGATAGAAAAAGACTCTCACTGCTTTATATATCTAGCCAAAAGTTGTTCTGATTTGTCCCCCAACTCAAAGTATGACTGTCTTGCCCTGAATAACCAAAACTCCACTTTCCATGACAAAATAGTATTATATCTGTATTTCAATCAGGTCAATACTCTGAGGTCATCAGACAAAATTCGTCGCTTCAGCTCTGCCTCGGCACTTTCAATATTCCCGTCCAATTCCATGAGTTCTTGTGCTTTGGATTTTTTGATGAATGAGGCATACTGTATGATCCGACCCCTAAAAACCACCTTAAGTGCCTCCCAAGTCACACCCACAAAGGATACTGAGGACCAGTTGGTTTCCATATAGACATTGATTTCAGTCTTTAACATTTGTTGGAAATCAGGATTTTGCAAAAGGGATACATTAAAGCGCCAACTATATGATTTATTTTTCACCTCTAAATTCACAAGGGCGTGATCTGAGGCTAAAATGTTTCCAATTGAGCAATCCACAACAGATGAAATGAGGGATTTGGATCTAAAACAAAATCTGTTCTAGAATAAATCTTACTGACTGATGAAAAAAAATTATAGTCCCTACCAGATGGGTTCAAAAGTCTCCAAATATTTGTAAGACCACGATTTTTACACATCCTGTGAAGCGTCAATGTTGCTCTAGGGGTATAACACACTTTTTCCTCACTATGATCAAGGACTCCATTAAAAGATTAAAGTCTCCTCCCAATATTATATCATGAGGGGTGCCAGCGGCTTGCAACATCTCTTCAAGATCTATAAAAAAGCCCTGATCACTAGCATTAGGTGTGTAAATGTTAGCCAAATTCAACTTCAAATTCAAATTCAAACAAGATTGTACAGACCACATTCCCACATTTTCGTAAATATTTTGTGGCCATACTTTGTATCTATTCTCAGTTTGGCAGGAAACATCAGTGCAAAAGCTATCTTCTGTGGATGCAAGAGTTTCTTACGGTCCTTGAATCGACCGCATTCCTCTCTTGTCGAATTTGAAAAATCTGTGAACAAGAAAATATTGTGATTCTTCCAAGAAAGCTTTCCTTTGCTCCTCACCTCACGCAACACAAGATTTTTTTATCAGAAAATCTCAAAAATCTGTCCAGAATTGAGGGGCCTGTTTCCCTCTGCCGATCTGTGAGCAAGGACTCTGTGAGCTCGCTAGATTTCCAGCTTATGGCTTGTTATGTCGAGCAGACTCTGGAAGAGCTCGTCTAGATATTTCACCATATCTCTGTCCTCATCATGCTCAGGAATTCCAACAATCTGTACATTATTTATTAATTTCTTATTTTCAAGTTCGTCCAATTTTAAAAAACATTTTCCCATGTCTATTTTGGTCACGAGCGGATTAGAAGATATTTCCCTTTCCGATGACTCCAGATACGACTTCATTTTCTCGAGATCTCGACATAAAAGTTGTTTTATTGTGATCACGATTTAAGTGCAAATCAATGCAGAATCATTCCAGAGACATCACTCAGTATTGCATTGTCAGAGGAGCAGGAGCGTGTCACATATCACATTAATCAAGGCCTGACGGCAGCTGAAATAGCTTTGTGCCACTGAAGCACTATAATCGAAGATTCAATCATTTTGGGAAAAAACTTGATTTTTGATGGCTTCATTTGTCTGATTTAAGTGTAAATTACTGCAGAATAATTTCAGAGATGTCATTCAGTATTCCATTGACAGAGAAGCATGAGCGCATCACATATCTCAATCATCAAGGCCTGATGTCTGCTGAAATAGCTTTGTGCCATTGAAGCATTGTAAAGGCTTCATTCATTTTGGGAAAAAACATGAATTGTAACAGCTTCATTCATCTGAAAATGACTAATTTACTCTCAGACATTGTTTTAATTTCTTAACTCACATATGAAGCCTTTGAGTCTTCATTGCTCATTTTATATTTATTTATAAACACTTTAGTCTAAAAAAAGACTAAAATGACATAATAGCATTGACAATACATTTTATTGCTAGTTGTGCTTCACTTTTTGACCACCAGATTGGTCAAGTAAATTGAACCTTGTACAGAAAGCTTTGAGTACAAACCCAATTTCAATACGTTTGTAACGGAAGCCCTTTGCTTCAGAAAGCTTCTTTTCCCATCATTGCTCTATGGATACCGGATTATGAGAGATACAGTTTAAAAAAAAATCCATCTCCTTGACCTAGAGAAGCCAACTGTTTCGATAAACAGAAGATGAAGATGATGTCCCTGTGACGATGAGCTGCTCCAGGTAGCAAAAGGTGTTTTCTCGTGGGAACTTTAAGTCGAAATCCCCAGTGGCAGAGATAAGGGTGGCCAGGGGTGGCCGCGGACACCATGGACCGAAGCCTGTCCACCCCATTGGCCACCCCACTCGCAGTTGCTGTTTAAGTCATGTTTTTTGGTAATTTTTTGGGCAAAATGTAGTTAATTAGAGGTGAAATCATCTCTTAAACTTATACTTAACACGTGCCACACCGAGGTCACTGCACCTCTCCGTACCGGGTGTCATTGTACCCCCCCCCCCCCCCCACTCCCACAGTCCGACGATATAAAAATGCTGCCCGAACATTTCTGGGCCACCACAGACTGATCGCTTACCCCTGCCTGGCCACCCCATTGAAAAGCTCCTGGCTCCGACCCTGGAAATCACGAGAACAAAAGAGTAAATTACGTCGTAATCACGAGAAAACAAGACTGAACCATGGAAAAAAACGGGCTTCCGTACATTACTGAAAGACATTTATTGACAAACTGTTGTAAATTTAATTGGTGTATTAACCCTTAAACACATGGTAATTTTCCCAAACACACTTACATATTTGGGTCTTTAGAGACCCGGCACTTATATCTAGCAAAAATGGATGTACAAAATGTCAAGATAGTTTCAAATTTTAAAGACAATTAGAAAACAATAAAATAAAATATATTTTGATGTTTTATTATGCATAAACTAAAGAAACACTGCAACAAATCAGGACAAATCTAGAACAGGATTCATTATTTTCACACTGAAATTTCACAAGATGCAACTGGCTGTCAAACACATATTAAGCTACACATAACACATAAGATACACATGTGTAATCTATGTGTAACATATGTAGTGGTTTCTACTCAATTCACAAATGACGTAGTGATTTTTGATCACGTGTCACTTAAGGTGTGGTTACAAGTGTATCAGATGACCCCTCCCCCTTTTCAATATGGGGCACCATTTAAGAATACTATCTTAACAATTTAAGAACACTCCCAAAAGAGCTGTTTGATCATTTTGAATTCATGTAAACTAGAGAGAGTTGGTCTGCGGGTTTATAGAGTCTGGGCAACTAGTCTTTGATCATCAACACAATGACAACACAGTTGTAATAAAATTAAGGAAATTTATGAACAATAGATAATAATGCTTATAATGAATATGCAATGCCAAAGGTTAATTAACTAATAACCAAAAAGTACTGAATTAAACAATAAACAAATAAATGATTTGAACACAGAAAGGATAAATGCAATGCTGTTGAACTGATTGTAGCAATGGGAGAGAATTGTATAGGAATGCTCCTCATGGGAAACCACCTAATGGCTCTGGCAAAATGGATGCTTATTTATCATTAGACAAACAATATACCTATTATTTGTAACAAGCTGACCCCAGGTAACTGTTATTTAAAAAAGTTAGAAAAACATATGCTGCAGGTATAAACTAATGCCAAGGTCTCTAGAAAGAGGTTTGGTAAGTTTATATTTACATTCCACGCAGTTGGGTGATCAGTCCGGCAGTAGAGATGTCTTCCAATGGTGATGCGGGTAACGTGCAGTGGGAAGGGCGCAGAGTTGCGATCCAGTAGTCATTGCCATGCTAGGCTGGAGGATGCTGAACTTCTGTTGCACCAAGAGGATCCTTAAAGAGTGGACTGGGCAGCTGGGTCAGTTGAATCTTCACAGGGTCCTTTGCAGGCTGGCTGCGTCACTGAGGAGCCGTGTGGGACAGGCAAAGTGTGCTGATGCAGAGGTCCATTGTGGACTGGGCTGCGCTGCTGGAGGAGCTGTAAGGGTCAGATATGTTCCCTGAATGCTGGGGCCCTTTATCAGCTAGACCACAGCCAAAGCAATACAAAAAGTTTTTGCTTGCAGAAGCCTAACCTCAACTATCATATAGTCTCTTTCCTCATTAGGTCAGAAAATCAGGATGTGGTGTGTCTGTTGATATCTCCTTCCCCATCGAGTTGGAAATGCAGAAAAAAGGTGTGTCTACCCGGGGGATATATTCATCCCTTTCTGATGAGCAGGACATTGAAATCTGATGCCTTTCCGATCCTGGAGTGTGATTGGGCACTGGTGTTGCCCAACGTAGTGTTGAACTCAACAGTGTCTTTAATGTTTTACCCATGCATTATTTATTACCAAACCTCTTTCAAATAATTAAAGGCATCGTATGAAACAGAAAGAGACCAAACAAGATAAGAATTGGTTAAGTCGCAAGAATCATCCACGTATTCGTTTATCTGTTAATAGGTCTGTCTCCTGAACTGTTGTTTTAATGGTAAATTGTGCTTTGCATGAAGATGGAGTGGATGTGTTGCAGTTTATATTAATCTAAGGCCTCCAAACATAGGTATGAATAGATCTCTGTGGCCCTACACTGCTGCTGCATCCGGGAGGTCCTTAAGGAATTTTAATGGCAGTTCTTGCCTAAACCTCAGGAATGAGTTTGATGAGTCAACCTTTAGTCCAATGAGAAGTCCTCTCCTTGATGGTAGTGGGTGCAGAAAGTCCCCCTAACTGCCCTGTAAGAGGTGTCTGGCAGTTGTCTTAGCATCTTATCTGATGTTGCTGAGCATTTGTTTATGTTCATTCTCCAAGGATCCAATCATAGTGTGGCACATCTCCTCCCACATCAGCAGTTAGAGAGGGACCCTGCCATAAACTGGTCCCTGGAATGCCATCTTAACTGATGTTCACCACACTTATGTGTAGCTTATGTGAATCACTTGCTGAGTCTAAATAGATTAACAACTTACATTATTTCAGTAGTACACCCAAATGACATTAGTCATATCATACTGTTCATGTGTTGTACTTGCTATAGGTTTACTTAATTGTTGTTTCTACTTAAATGTGAATCAAGTCACTCACTAAAAAAACAGCGCCACCTTGAGTAAGAAATTGCATATATATTATGTATGTGTATACACATATAAAATAAGCATTAAAAAAAAAAATCTCCAATAGAATCTTTCTTTCAGCCCTTCCAGAAAAAAATATTATGGCAATGTGCTTTGGAATATTAATGCTCTCACAAAGAAGCAGATCATTAGCCGCTTATCCACTATTGGGCTTTTGCGAGACAGGGTTTTCAACTGGCCAGCCGGGAGCAATAGCTGGTGCCAAATTAACACACCTCGCCCATTTCACAAGCAAAAGGGAAGCTTAAGTTGAGGTATCATGTTATCTAGTTATCTAGAATATCAAGTTAATTTTTAATGTAAACATTAGCTAGTTAGCAAGATCAATTAGTGATAACAACTCATCGACTGTAACTGCCATGATGTCTCGAGTGGTCACTCCACATACAGTGGGACGATGTCTCAGTACACAGTCTATGAAAGTTCACCGAACCATGGAAAGTAATTTCTTTGGGCACTGCTTTGTCCATTGTGCATTTTAATGGATTTGTACTGTGCCTGCGTTTTCTATTATTTAATATTTTTTCCTGAACCTCGACGAAACTCTGCCTTTGACATTTTACCTGCCTCAATCCCCGGTTGGCCTTATTTGGCACAAGGGTAATTGGCAGGCGAATGACCATTGGCCCAAGAAAGCCCTGAGGAGGCACGATGAAGCCCCAGAAGTGACAGTGGGAACGCAACTGGCCCTGCCAGGCACTAGCACGCCCTCATTTGGCCCCATAGTGGAAACAAGACTAATGTTTGCTAATATACAGAAACTTTCCCACAGCTAAGGTATATAAAGCTTCATCATTCACTTCATGGCAGCACAATGGCCAAGCGGTTATCTTTGCATGAGGCTCTTGATCACATCCTTGATCATGACACTAGACCACTTGCCCTGGTTCATTTCAAAATAAAAGTCTTGTTTTTGGCAATCTTCCCCCATTTCAATGGCCAGTTATTTTTGATCGGGAACACCAATTTATTTTTTTTGCAAAAAATTTGTTCTTCAAAACAAACTTCCCTGTGAAACAAAAAAAAAAAAAAATAGTGTGTAATTGTTTTAGCACAGATATTTTCTTATGGTATTTAATTCAGTCAAAATTACCCACAAATAATGCTTTTTTTCACTCAGAAATTTGGTGCATAAGCTCAAGCATACGTTCCAAACAGAAATATAAAACCTGTGCTAATTGAAAGAAAACAAGTTGGCAAAAAGATTTAATAACATTTTTGGTGATAATATAGCAAAATTAGAGATTTCTAAGCTATTTTTAATCGGTCGGTCATTTTTGACCGGGAACACCAAATTAGGTTAAACATTGAAAGAGAGCACAAGGGTTAAGAGGGAAAACATTATGTCTCCCACTTTGACAATAAAAGTGTGTCACATTATTGCCTGAAAAAATCTAGGATTTGGTGAAAAGAGAGTCTTCCAAAGCTCTTCAAGCATTTAGAATTTCTTCTATTTTTCTTTTCACTAAGGTATCCTAAGCTTTCCATAAAGGTATATGTGGCACGGTGGAGGGCGGGACCGGGGCGTGATTGCGCACGCCCGGTCCCGTATTAGGCTGATCAAGCCGTCAAGAGGGATAAAGGCCACTCACGGACGGCGGTATGGGAGAGAGAGATCTTATGTTGTCGTTGTCTTATGTGTTTGTCTTTTGAGTTCTTCATTAAACCTATTAGTTTATATGTCAAGCTGGTTTCTCGCCTCTTCCTTGCCCATGAGTGTGAACTGTTTTACAGTATAATATCAGGTTATATTGCACTTGGATCATAAAATAAAAGTGCCAGGAAAAGCAACCTTTCCAAAAATGTCCCACTTTACCCATATAATCCTATTTATTAAATTATTTAATTTAAAGTCATAATTTTATGAAATTATGAAATTAAAACTTTTGCATTATGTTAATGCTTAAATGTTTTTCAAATAAGTGCATCGTGTTATTTTGAAGACAAGTAGTTCAGTCATTGCAGCTGTTCTTTTGAATGTTGTAAACCTATCTCGAGGTGATTTTGAAAATAGCTATCATAGGCCTAAAGAATGTGCATGGATTTCAGTTTTTTGAGCCCCAATACTAGGAAAACCAAAGTTTATTTAATAGATTGATTTTTTAAATTAGAATAGATAGAATGGAATTCTATATTTTAAAGATTTTAATAACTTAGTTTAAGACAGATAATTGGAAGTATGCTAAACATAATAGGTCTAAACAGTATTTTCCAAGTTACTGTATCAGTTAATGCAAGATTTGTTTGATTTAGTGTTTATAAGTGGATTTATGCTAAGCATTAAAATCCTCTGTGTGTGTTCATGTTTTCCTCGTAACTTACATTGCATGAACTCTTTCCGGCTCTCATATTCTGCGGTGGGAATGATCTGGATGCATCTCACAATGGAAACCTACAGACTACAGACAATTGTTAATACAATTATTATTTAATTACTTATTTTTAAACATGATTAACAATCGTATTTTATCTAATTACACAATGATGACTCATCGACATTATAGACATTACAGTTTTATCTTCTGTTAATGCACAATCTTCTGTAAAGCTGCTTTGAAACGATGTGTGTTGTGAAAGGCGCTATACAAATAAAATTGACTTGACATCTTCAGTTCAAAAGAATCTTTAACCATTCCATATTCATTTAAATGTATTTATGCATAATATTTCAATATGTTTCGCTTTCTGAGCATAAAGGAATCTTCAGTACCTCTACCAGATATATTTTCTATCTCCTCTACAGAAATCCTACAGCTTCTGTCTCAGTTGAGAAAAAGATTTTCCTAAATCATCAATAGAACTGAGAGTGACGTCGGATATGAATGCAGATGCAGTGGGAACAGAGAAAGACTGGAAACTGCACAGATACAGAGACAAACAGCAGAAAAATGAACTAAAGATACAAAAATGTATCTTAGAAAATCCTCAGAATCCTATTGGGCAATGCAATTCATCTACAAAATACAATTCACACAGAATTATTTGTGGTCAGAAACCAGACTGAAATTTGAGAGTAAAAGTTCTGTTACCTGTAGGAAATAGATGTGATCATCTGTTTGTAAAAGCTGCTGGAGCTCATCATCTCTCCTCCTCAGATCAGCAATCTCCTGCTTCAGTCGCTCCAAGAGTCCTTCAGCTCGACTCACTGCAGCCTTTTCCCGATCTCTGATCAGCTGTGTCACCTCAGAGCGGATTCTCTCAATGGAGCGCATCAGCTCAGTAAAGATCCTCTCACTGCTGTCTGTGCAGAGCGCTGCTGCACACACATTACAATCACATCTTTCTGTCTGCTACCTCTTTTCACTGACTGATCAGAGAATCAGACTGAGCCTGAACTTCTCCTCCAGCAGCAGCCAGAAGTTGTTATTCTTCTAGAAACTCACCTTGTGAGACTCCACATCCGCTCTCAGCACCTGAACTTCTTCTTTCTCTCCTATATTTGCTGCTGGAATTTTCTTTGTGTCTAATTCAAGTGTTTCTTTAAGACAGAACAAATAACAGAAACCACAGAAATATTAAATACATTTGAATGTATGAAAATTATTATGACAAATGACTTCCAATGAAATGAAACCCAAGTATCAAAGGTACACACAGGGGCCTCAAATCACACATGTGGTTTTAGTCTGAACATTGATTCATGGTGCTAATTTTGGGGTCAGTCTCTCAATCCTTCTTCCACCCTTAACAGTTTATATGTTTTAATAGGTTTTAGATTTTAACTTTAAGGCTGAATGGCCTACAAAGATATTACAATTTTCTTTGGTAATGATGAGTTCAATGATACCCTTTTTCGTGACGACTCTTGGAGAATTCACTATCTTCACCAAAAGTGGATCAGCTCAGTGTCAGGATATGATCTTGTCCCTGTCCTGAAGCAATATGATCTTGTCCCTTTCCTGAAGCAGTCTGATCTTGTCCCTGTCTTGAAGCAGTCTGTTTTTATCCCTGTCTTGAAGCAGTCCGATCTTGTCCCTGTCCTAAAGCAGTCTGATTATGTCCTTGTCCTGAAGTACTCTGATCTTGTCCCTGTCCCTGAATTTTATAGTTTTGGTTAATCAGAGAAAAATAAATCATATAGTTGGCGCTTTAATGTATCCCTTTTGCAAAATCCTGATTTCCAACAAATGTTAAAGACTGAAATCAATGTTTATATGGAAACCAACTGGTTCTCAGTATCCTTTGTGGGCATGGCTTGGGAGGCACTTAAGGTGGTTTTTAGGGGTCGGATCATACAGTATGCCTCATTCACCACAAAATCCAAAGCACAAGAACTCATGGAATTGGAAGGGAATATTAAAAGTGCCGAGGCAGAGCTGAAGTGACGAATTTTGTCTGATGGCCTCAGAGAATTGACCCGATTGAAATACAGATATAATACTGTTTTGTCACGGAAAGTGGAGTTTTGGTTATTCAGGTCAAGACAGTCATACTTTGAGTTGGGGGACAAAGCAGGAAAACTTTTGGCTAGATATATAAAGCAGTGAGAGTCTTTTTCTACCATTCCCTCAGTGAAATCTGCTGGTGGTGAAGTATTTACCTCGGCCATTGATATTAATAACGCTTTTAAAGAATTCTAGTCTTTCAGTCTGATTCTTAAAAAGGACAAAGATCCAAGCGAGTGTAAGAGTCCAATAACCGTCCAATTTCCCTGATCCAATTAGCTGTAAAGATTTTGGCCAAAATTCTGGCTAATCGATTAAGTTATGACATCTCTTATATATATATATATATATATATAGATCAGGCAGAGTTTATTCGAGGCCATAGCTCTTCTGATATTAGGTGTTTTATCAGTATCATGTGGTCAGTGGTGAACGATTAGTCTCCGGTCGCTGCCATCTCACTTGATGCCGAAAAGGCTTTTAATATGGTAGAATGGGATAATCTTTTTAAGATTTTGGAAAATGTATGGTTTCAGCAGTACTTTTATTTGTTGGATTAAGCTACTTTATACACACCCTGTAGTGGTGGTAAAAACAAATGACTAATTCAAATTATTTTACTCTGGATATCTTTCCCCATTATTGTTCTGTCTTGCCCTGGAAACATTAGCAGCCACGATAAGAAAGGAGGATGATGTTCCAGGGGTGATTGCGGGAGGTGTGGCGTATAAGCCTCTGCTTTAGGCAGATGATATTTTATTATTCGTCTCTGACCCCACTAGAGCTATGCTTTTCCTCCACAGAATTATTAGTTCCTTTTCCAAGTTCTCAGGATACACAGTCAATTGGTTTAAATCTGAAGCTTTGGCTTTGACAGCATACTGTCCAGTCACGGCTTTCAGCCAGGCGCCTTCCAGTGGCCCAAACAGGGCATTAAGTATTTGGGAATTTTATTCCCAACATATTTGTCTGATTTAGTCAGAGTTAATTTTGACACCTTAATAAAAAGTTTTTCAAGCGATGTGGGCAGGTCGGCTTCATTACATTTATCTAAGATTGAGAAGGTTAATGTTATTAAAATTAATTGTATTCCAAAATTCATCCACCTGCTGCAATCTCTTCCTGTAGATGCCCCCCTGTCTTATTTCATGCAATTTGATAGCATAGCGAAGTCCTTCATTTGGAATGGTAAGTGTCCCAGGATAAATTTCAATAAGTTACATAGGCCGATTGACAGGTGGGTTAGACCTACCCAAGATTTTGTTTTATTATCGCTTCCACCTGAGAGAGCCCCTCCCTGGTTTTGTATTGAAAAATAACTTCTTGCCCCTATTTCGCCACTGCAAAGGCCTTTCGATCAAACTAATCAGAGAAGTTAAGTCACACCCTGTTATTTAGCATTTCCACTGGATATGGACAAAAGTGTCCAGAGTGTTTAATTCAGACATTTATTTAAACATAGCCTTGAGCATAAGGCTGAACCCTAAACTATGTATTAATTAGTCCCCTTTCTGTCAAATTGGGTTGTGAGGGGGGTTACTACACTCGGTGACCTATATGAGACCTTTTCCCCAATCTAGATTGTATAGGCTTGGTCTTAAAGACACACCCATCAGCTGGCGATGTCAATCAGAGGATGGAGAACGAAACCCATGTCTTTTGGGGTTGTGTTAAGATCCAGGAGTTCTGGTAGAAAGTTCAGAGTCTTACATGTGATGTATTGTGCACTCGGCTTTCACTTTGCCCCAGACTCTGTATTTTAGACGATGAGGTGGTCATCAACGTTGAGAATGGGCACATAATGAGTTGGGTCCTAACGAGCGTAATGATCACCATACAGGTTATTTTTAAGGGGTTGGAGGTCGGTTGGAGCACCCTCATTTCATGAGTGGTGCTCGGAGATGGGGAGGGTGGCGACCTTTGAGGAAGTGATGTACTGAAGGCAGGGAAATCTGGGGTTATTTGATAGGAAATGGGCCAGATATTTGGCCTTTTTGGAAGGCTTTTGGGGAGGGGTAGAGGAGAGGGATCTCTAGTATTAAATGTGAGTGTGCAATTTGATTGTTTTTTGAAAGTATGCTTTTTATTTATTTAGTTAATTATTCCTTTGTGTGTGTTTTTTGTTTTGTTTCCAAATATTTATGACCACTGGGGTGAGTGTTTGTGTCAGGTGGGGGTGTTCGGGGAGAAGGGTTTAATTGTATATAATTTTATTCCGTAATTTCTGTGATGTTTATTTAATTTGTTGAACGTAATCACTACACATTGTTAATAAAAAAAGAAAATTAATTATAAAGTTAATGCAAACTTAGTGTCCATCTCTGTATCCAGTTCAGTGCAACTGCACTCTCTGTGAGGGTGGGGGAGATCGCTCGCACCGATCTCTGGACGCTGATTGGTCTGTGCAGAGAGTTATGTACAGAATGTGCGTACCTCATCTCAGCAAAGTAAGATTTTGAGAGAATAGGCAGGGACGGATTACCGACCAGGCCAATGAGGCCAGTGCCCAGGGACCCTTGAATACCAGGGGGCCCTTGACTGCCTTGCAGTGCCCTGTGCTTTAAGGCTGCGCGATCTAGTTTATGTTCAGTGTTGGGTAAGTTACGATTAATACATTTATTAATTTATAACTACTAATTACATCTTCTACAGTGTATTTATTACTGTACTAATTATTCTGTCTGAAATTAATTGCATTACTTATTACTAATTACGTTCTAAAACCCTAATCAACCTCAACCAGATGAAAAATATAAGGATAATGAATTGTTCTTTTAATTCTTTCAAATAAATCATATCAAATAAAATAAATTATTCTTGGACTGACCAATGAATATAAGAATTTATGTTATCTAATTTAATTTAAATTAAAAAATATATATTATAACATTATACTTAAAATTTCAATTTTAAATTCATTATTTTATATAGAATTGTTCTAAAGTCTATGCAGTATTTAACAAAATTGCTAAAAAAAATATAAGAGTAATCCCTTACTTTACTTTTTCAATGAAAAAGGGGCCGGGTCATGATGATACACACCCGGTCCCGTATCAGGCTAATCAAGATTCCGAGAGGGATAAAAGCAGATGGCAGACAGTGGTGCGAGGAGAGAGAGATCATTTACGGACATGTCCGTCGTGTGTTTGTGTCCTTTGTTTTAAGTTTATTATTAAAATACAATTTACATTGTCAAGCCGGTTCCTTTACATACTGTTTAATAATAGATCAATAAAAACACTGTGAATAACCTATTAGGAACACATTGCATGGTGTTTCTCTAAGAAACATGGTAAATTCAGTGTTTCTGAGTCAAAGCTCACCATCTTTAAGCAATTCTTTAAGTCAAGCAACAAATACTCACAGACTTGCAGCAAACAGAATAATATCTCTACTGCCGTGACATCATCTTTAACGCGACACAAACATTATTGACCATAAACAATAACACGACTGCTAGCTGTTAGCTACTAGCTCATTGTGCTGCATAAAGCAGTTGTTGCAAGGTGATTTTACACAAGTGTAACAGTTAAATTGGCCTGGTTGTTTTAGAAGCAAGCTTCCAGTAGCTGGTCAACTAAATAAAGTGAAGCTTTCAAGCGGAATATAGAGTTAACGTACTATCCTCCATCGTGGATTCCAACAACGTTGTGGCACTCTCCCTCCCATTGCTTGCCGATTTAGATACTGGGGTTGAACCACTTCCACTTTTCCTTGATGGTTCTGTAGTCACTTTTAAGTTTTTTTTTTACATTTATTGAACACGGCGTGGTTTTGCGCAAAGTAATTTATTTTTACAATTCGAAAGTAGTGTGAACGAATGATACTGTTATCGCTGTTGATAACTTTAAAACTAGCAGGTTGATGTCTCGTGTCGGAAATCCAGTGACGCTGATAGTCACAATTCTCTGTGACCATTCAGTGATCTGCAGGATTTTGACGTCACATTCAGTATCGGTTCGGCTCGCTTGGAACCACGACCGAGGTGGTACTAAAAAAGTAACAGGTACTATCCACAGTGGAAAACCCCCAAAAAGCAAGCAGAGTTGAGTTGAGTCAGAATCGAGTTGTACCGTGTAGTGGAAAAGCCCCATATGTGAGCCGCTGGCGCCCCCCTTTACATGGTGCCCCTATACTTTGCATACGTTCTATATATGGTTTTTGCGCATCTGGATCTATTGCATGCTAACCATTTTCATTTATATAATCCCTTTTAATACCCTTTCTGTTATTGACAATCAGAGTGATTCTTATCACACATAGCATGGATGTGGTAAAGAACCAAAACATATTCCCTGAACAGCCAATGTTCTTCACCATTTAACGCTTGTTTTATACATACTGTATCAATGCAAACTCAATTTAAATACTTGTAAATACCAGAAATTACGCATACAAAAGCAAGCATGTAACAAAATGTGTTAGAAATGTGTAATTGAGCATATGTAATGGGGCAGTAGTACATTATGAAATATTTTAACTTTATCAAACACTTTAAATTTTGAAAAATGTATCAAATAGGCTCATATAGCATCTATGCATGTGTTTGGAGAACCCCATATAAAGCACAGCTCCATAAACCTATTGTTAACCTAGTAATGGTATTAGTTTAAAGTAGTTGTAGGAGCCATGTAATCGGTGTTCGTTTGAATTCTAAATGTCCGTTTAAATTCTAAATGTCATGTGACTGGGTTCAGGGTGTATCATTGATAAGCCAGGTTTAAAAACACAATGGTTGTATGTGTAGGAAGGAGGAAGGGGGTGAGCTGGGAGCACGTCTTTTTTGTTGACCGTACAAATATTTCAAGGTATCACAAATGTCTTTTAATAACGCCAATCATCTGAATTCATGCTTTTAATTGCAACAAATCTTTGCATGTTGGATGACCATTAAATAAAGAATGAAGATGCAGACATTTTGGGCTATCTTGTTGACGAGTCACAGAAGTTAACTCCTTGTTTAGCCCCTCAGCGGCAAATTGGTTGTTTTTATTGAAGTCGCTATAACAGTAGTAATCATTATTTTCTGATGCCCTTTGATGTAAATCAAGTCGTATTTGGACAGCTCTATATACAGCTATAAATGTATCGTCTACACATAGGCTAATGTTTACCCCAGAGGTTGAAGTGTGAAGTAGTACATCCGCTAGACCAGTAGGTGGCAGTAATGCGCCCTCAACGGCTTTTCACATTATTATAAAGAAGCGAGTAACCGTTTAGAGTCAGCATGGCGCCGTTACAGTTCAACGTCTCAGCAGAAGTTTGACGAAACACCTCATATTATTCTGCTATTTCAGTTGACAAAGTAAATATTTAATTTAATATTCGTTAGGATTTTTCCTGTCGCCATCAAGAAGTAGTAACTTGAAAATGTTCGTGGCGAAGAGTATCGCAGCGGATCATAAAGATCTCATTCACGATGTTTCTTATGACTTCCATGGTCGGAGGATGGCGACCTGCTCCAGTGATCAGAGTGTCAAGGCAAGAAACCTCCGTTTCTGTGTTTAATCTCACTACACAGGACATTATGCAGAGGCTGACTGTCTCAAAACCTAATGAGCTGGGATGCGTACATAGACAACATAGAAAAGGCTGCACGCGCCGTTGATGATGCACAAAATGAGGTCTAGGTAGGCAGCAGGTTTTGAGACATAGACAGTAGTTTTAAATAAGTGAAGGATGTTTGCTGCAGCTTTGCATCAGTTTAGGCATCTTTGCCTGTGATGCAGATGCAGATCACACTTCAGCTCCAGCCACTGGCAATTCTTCTCTTTTTAATGTGCTGTTTAAGTCAAATATCATCAGCCATCTTTAGTTTTGGGAGCCTCAGATTCAGAATATCCTTTCTGGGGGTCTAGACGCCATGTGTGAGAAATATGAATGAAGAGATGTTAGATGCCATGACATTTGGGGTTTTGGTAGAGTAGGAGACAAATGAACTGTCATTTACAAAAGTTTGGGAAGGGTCCTCCTCATGAAGCTTCTTGTTCTAAATGATCAGGAATTTAGTAATATTATATATGTCTGTATTTCGTTCAGGTAGGCTTGAGCCTCATGTTGCATGTTTTTCAACAGGAACTACAGACTGGAGTTTAAATTCATCTAGCAGTTTCAGATAGATGTTTTTGTTAAGTTTGATTTCTGTTTTTTCTGAACTATTGTAGGTCTGGGATAAAGGTGACAATGGAGAATGGCACTGCACTGCCAGCTGGAAGGTATGATTGTTATTTCTTGTGTTGTGATCTGGGTGTAAATGTCCATTGAAATGTCAGTGCTCAACGCTTAGGATTTCTTCTACTGGCCTGGTCAGGCCAGTGCTTCAGATTACTTGCCCTGCCAAAATTGCCCAAAATGAAAAATGGCTGTAAAAATAGGCTTTAAAAAGTGTGTCCAAAGTTATGTGTGTGTGTATGTATGTATGTATGTATGTGTGTGTATATATATATATATATATATATATATATATATATATATATATATATATACACTACCGTTCAAAAGTTTGGGGTCACTTACTCATTCTTTATTTATTTATTTATTTCACATTTTAGAATAATAGTAGTCAGCAAAACTATGGAATAATAGAAATGGAAATATGGGAATTATTTTGTGACCAAAAAAATCCAAAATAAATCCAAAACTATGTAATATTTTAGCATCTTCAAAGTAGTCACCCTTTGCCTAGATTTTGCAGACATGTACTCGTGACATTTTCTCAACCAACTTCTTGAGGAATCACCCCGGGATGCTTTTTAAACAGTATTGAAGGAGTTCCCATCTATGTTGGGCACTTATTGGCTTCTTTTCTTCATATTTTGATCCAAGTCATCCATTTCAAAAACTTTTTTTTTTTTAGGAAATTTTAGATTTGTAATTAAATAAATGTATATGTTTTGGCAGAATAATATTTTGTCTACAAAGTTAATTTCAAACTTTTAAGCATACACCTTCAGATCAAAAGATTTTTAAGATCATGAGAAACATTTCAGACAAGTGACCCCAAACTTTTGAACGGTAGTGTGTATATATATATATATATATATATATATATATATATATATATATATATATATATATATATATATATATATATATATATACAGTGAGGAAAATAAGTATTTGAACACCCTGCTATTTTGCAAGTTCTCCCACTTACAAATCATGGAGGGGTCTGAAATTGTCATCGTAGGTGCATGTCCACTGTGAGAGACATAATCTAAAAAAAAAAATCCAGAAATCACAATGTATGATTTTTTAACTATATATTTGTATGATACAGCTGCAAATAAGTATTTGAACACCTGAGAAAATCAATGTTAATATTTGGTACAGTAGCCTTTGTTTGCAATTACAGAGGTCAAACGTTTCCTGTAGTTTTTCACCAGGTTTGCACACACTGCAGGAGGGATTTTGGCCCACTCCTCCACACAGATCTTCTCTAGATCAGTCAGGTTTCTGGGCTGTCGCTGAGAAACACAGAGTTTGAGCTCCCTCCAAAGATTCTCTATTGGGTTTAGGTCTGGAGACTGGCTAGGCCACGCCAGAACCTTGATATGCTTCTTACAGAGCCACTCCTTGGTTATCCTGGCTGTGTGCTTCGGGTCATTGTCATGTTGGAAGACCCAGCCTCGACCCATCTTCAATGCTCTAACTGAGGGAAGGAGGCTGTTCCCCAAAATCTCGCAATACATGGCCCCGGTCATCCTCTCCTTAATACAGTGCAGTCGCCCTGTCCCATGTGCAGAAAAACACCCCGAAAGCATGATGCTACCACCCCCATGCTTCACAGTAGGGATGGTGTTCTTGGGATGGTACTCATCATTCTTCTTCCTCCAAACACGGTTAGTGGAATTATGACCAAAAAGTTCTATTTTGGTCTCATCTGACCACATGACTTTCTCCCATGACTCCTCTGGATCATCCAAATGGTCATTGGCAAACTTAAGACGGGCCTTGACATGTGCTGGTTTAAGCAGGGGAACCTTCCGTGCCATGCATGATTTCAAACCATGACGTCTTAGTGTATTACCAACAGTAACCTTGGAAACGGTGGTCCCAGCTCTTTTCAGGTCATTGACCAGCTCCTCCCGTGTAGTTCTGGGCTGATTTCTCACCTTTCTTAGGATCATTGAGACCCCACGAGGTGAGATCTTGCATGGAGCCCCAGTCCGAGGGAGATTGACAGTCATGTTTAGCTTCTTCCATTTTCTAATGATTGCTCCAACAGTGGACCTTTTTTCACCAAGCTGCTTGGCAATTTCCCCGTAGCCCTTTCCAGCCTTGTGGAGGTGTACAATTTTGTCTCTAGTGTCTCTGGACAGCTCTTTGGTCTTGGCCATGTTAGTAGTTGGATTCTTACTGATTGTATGGGGTGGACAGGTGTCTTTATGCAGCTAACGACCTCAAACAGGTGCATCTAATTTAGGATAATAAATGGAGTGGAGGTGGACATTTTAAAGGCAGACTAACAGGTCTTTGAGGGTCAGAATTCTAGCTGATAGACAGGTGTTCAAATACTTATTTGCAGCTGTATCATACAAATAAATAGTTAAAAAATCATATATTGTGATTTCTGGATTTTTTTTTTAGATTATGTCTCTCACAGTGGACATGCACCTACGATGACAATTTCAGACCCCTCCATGATTTCTAAGTGGGAGAACTTGCAAAATAGCAGGGTGTTCAAATACTTATTTTCCTCACTGTATGTATATGTATATATATATATATATATATATATATATATATATAATTAAAGTATAATATTATATAAAAAGTTTTTGTCAATTTCCCCCAAAACTGGATCACATTTATAATTTGCTAGTTATGCCTTATGTAACCAAATATACAGTTGAAGTCAGAAGTTTAGCAAGACATTTAGGACATCTACTTTGTGCATGACACGACAGTGTCAAAACAATTGTTTACAGACAGATTGTTTCACTTTTAGTTGAATATTTCACAATACCAGTGGGTAAGAAGTTTACATGCACTTGGTTAACTGTGCCTTTAAGCAGCTTGGAAAATTTAGGAAAATAATGTCAAGCCTTTAGGCAATTAGCTTCATATAGGAGGTGTACCTGTGGTTTTATTTTAAGGCCTACCTTCAAACTCATGGGAAAATTCAAAGAAATCAGCCAAGACCTCAGAAAAAAATTGTGGACCTCCAGAAATCGGGGAGCAATTTCCAAAAGATCTTTCCAAATGATCTGATGGTCTGATGAACAAAAATAGGAAATTTTGGCCATTTTGTTTGGAGGAAAAAGGTTGAGGCTTGCAAGTCAACGAACACCAACATAACCATGAAGCATGGGGGTGTCAGTATGTTGTGGGGGTGCTTTGCTGCAGGAGGGACTTGTTGCACTTCACAAATTAGATGGCATCATTAGGAAGGAAAATGATGTGGATATATTGAAGCAACATCTCAAGACATCAGCCAGGATGTTAAAGCTCGTCGCAAATGGGTCTTCCAAATGGACAATGACCCCAGGAATACCTCCAAAGTTGTGGCAGAATGGCTTAAGTACAAAAAAGTCAAGATATTGGAGTCAAGATATTATTCCTCAATACGAAAGAAGATTTGTGGTCAGAACTGAAAAAGTCTGTGCGAGCAAGGAGACCTACAAACCTGACTCAGTTACACCAGTTCTGTCTGGAGGAATGGGCCAAAATTCCAGCAACTTATTGTGAGAAGCTTGTGGAAGGCTCCCCAAAACGTTTGAACAAAGTTATACAATTTAAAGGCAATGCAACCAAATACTAACAAATTGTATGTAAACTTCTAGTCCACTGAGAATATGATTAAATAAAAGCTGAAATAAATAATTATTTATTATTCTGACATTTCACATTCTTAAAATAAAGTAGAGATACTAACTGACCTAAGACAGGGAATGTTTTCTATGATTAAATGTCAAGAATTGTGAAAATTTTTACATGTATTTGGCTAAGGTGTTTTAAAACTTCTGACTTCAACTGTACGTGCTTTATAGATATAAATTCATAAATACAACATATTAACCTGAACTGTCCTGCTGTTTACACATGTTTTTAATTTAAATGTTCTGTGAAGCAAATAATGGGTTTTCAGTCACCTGTTTAGTCATGCTATCAACTTTTGGGCCATAGTGTATTCGCAATGATCAAATATGTAGTCACTTGTGTTAAAGATTTGATTATTGGCTCAATATAATAAAACATATGAATTCCTGAGAGAGGAGAGCTTGCTACTAAATCGGTTGTGACGTGCAATATACAGTTGACTTGGTAGATATTTTCCTCATCAGTGAAACATGAAATTAAACAACCCAAACAGGACCAAAACTGAGTGATACTCAAAGCACAGAATGAAAATACCTGTAGAAATGAGAAATGTAACAGGTGTTTTATAAGAATGGCTGTTTTAAAGTAATTTTCAGCCTGCAGCTTACCAGCTCTGCTAATTACAGCCGTAGTGATTTTGCTTTTCATATCAATCGCCATTATCATGTCGAATTAATGTTTTGTTTACATTTTGAAAAACATTACCTAATTAAATGTATACTTGCATTTTGGATACTGAGCAGTTCAGATTTCAAGGCTTGTGTATAACCGGCGTTTAACAAAGATATTATGTTTCATTTAGTGCTTCATCTCGGGCTAATTTCTTTTTTTACTGTGGGAACAAAACTAGCACTGTATCCATTTACGAGTTAAACAGCATCTAAACTGCATGGAGAAAGATGATGAGAGATTAAATAACAGTCCAATAGAAATACAGTGTAGATTTATTGTGTTCCAATGTATGCATTACTAATTTTCACCAACATTTTAAAAAGAAAATATCTGGCAATTTTGCATGCTGTGAACATGGAATGTGCTGTGATAATTAAAAAGACTTAAGACATAAGACGTGCAGTGCTGCTCCGAAATTCCGTCTGTAAACTATAATTTTCTCTCGCAGTTGATGCTTAAGATGGACATGCAATCTCTTGTGCTAAACCGCTTTATTATAGTGCACTTTCATTGATGTTACATATTGAATCATATACAGCCGTGGCCAAAAGTATTGGGATTGACATAAATTTTGTGTTTCAATGTTTTCTGCTTCAGTTGTTGTGGTGTTGATTCACATTGTTTCTAGATTATTTTGCAGAGTGATCAGATGCATTTTAAATAATTGCAAAAAGCTTCATTGGCCAAAAAACTTTTATCACAAAAACACAAATTTCACAGTTTTTTTGCACTGGCACAAAATGACCAGCTAACATCATTTCACTACTCATATCAGCAGCACCTGGGAAAGTGTGAACGAGTACTAGTCAGGTGATTGGAATATAAGAGCACACTGATTGGAAGAAGTCCCAGAGTGTCCAGCAAGCACCAGGACCGTCTCCTGAGGAGTCCGCTATGGAATCGTGCTTGCTCAATATTGGCAGCAGGCTGGTGTGAGTGCATCTGCATGCACAGTGAGGTGAAGACTTTTGGACAATGGCCTTGTGTCAAGAAGGGCAGCAAAGAAGCCACATCTCTCCAAGAAAAACATCAAGGACAGACTGAAATTCTGCAGGAAGTACAAGGATTGGACAGCAGAAGACTGGTGCAAAGTTATTTTCTCTGATGAAGCCCCCTTCTGACTGTTTGGGACATCTGGAAAATCAATAGTCTGGAAAGAAAAGTTGAACGCTACCATGAGTCCGGTGTCATCCTGATACATCCATGTGTGGGATTTCTTTTCATCCAAGGGAGTGGGCTCTCTCACAATTCTGCCCAAAAACACTGCCATGAATAAAGAATGGTATCAAAACGTCCTGCAAGAGCAACTTCTCCCAACGATCCAGGAGCAATATGGTGATGATGAATTCGGAGATCATTATATTTAAATATTTGATCCGTGGCCAGGCAACTCCGCGATCTTAATCCCATAGAGAATCTGTGGTCAATCCTCAAAAGGCGAGTGGACCAGCAGAAGCCTACAAATAAGGAAAGAACGTATCGCCATATGTCAGGATTGGCCCAGAAGCTGATATCCAGCAAGCCAGAGCAAATTGCAGAGGTTATGAAGAACAAGGTTCAACACTGTAAATATTGACTCTTTGCATATATTGAGTGTTTTTGCCAATAAAATCCTTTAAAACTTCTGAAATACTTATCACTGTTTTCCAGTATACCATAGAAACATGTGAAAAAATTATCTACAAATACTGAAGCAGCAAACTTCGCAAAACACAAAATTTATGTCACTGCCCATACTTTTGGCCACGGCTGTAGATGTTAATTGAAGAAGCATGAACATCCATCCCTAGTTAATCATGAAGATTCGGATTGCTGACTGTTAAGCGCTTCTGAAGTGCGTTGATGTTCAAGATGATGATCAATATTTATCATTGCTTGGTCTCCACATCAGTTTCAGCTGAACTCCTCAACACCTGCTACTAGTGTGCAAAGAAGCGATTGCCATTTTTATGCCCATCTGAAATGGGTAAAGAACATTGCGCATATTGGATAGGGGTCAGTCCATCTCAAGTTGTCCCATATAGGTTGCTTGACCATTTTTTTATTTTCCTATTTTTTTATTTTTTTTTGGAGTGATTGCCTCTATGATTTGAAAGATGACACACTTCTTGATAACATCACCTTTAAGCAGTGGATTATGACTGACAGAGCAGATATGATCACTGTCGTTCTCCCTAGGGATGAATTCTGTGGCTGAGAAACTCAATGCGTTAATGACACCCCATTGTTTGAGGATATCAGTGTGGAAAATGTATGTTTTTGTAACAATTTTCCACCCACCTGGACCAAGAACATCACTCAAAATACTGTGGACAAAGTGTGGGTTCTCATGAACAATGATCTCAGAAAACTGACACCTGCCAAATTGACTACTTTCACCGGACACAACATTTCAGAGAGACTGAGTGAAGAAAATCTCTCAGCTTCTAATAAAACATGAATGTGCAAAATATTATATACATACCTTGTAATATGCTTTAGAGATCTTTTTTTTTTTGGTTCCAAGGACCTAGTACCATCCTAAGCTGAGATAAAATAAAGTAAAATAAAAAAAAAAACTGGTGGTTTTGAAATGCCAATACATAGAGGTAATTTACAAATAAAAAATTGGGGAAATAAAAAATTGTCAAACAACCAACTTTACAATTATTGGACATCTTGAGATGGAATGACCCATAGAACAGATGTGAAAATAAGAAAAGGAAAACAAAACAAGGGCCATTCTCTATGAAGCGCAATGTCATGGTTTTGAACCACTATATATCATCCCACGAAAAACGCTACACCCCTAATATAAATGGGAATCTAAATGTGAAAAACATTTCAGAAGTTCACATCTTCAGAGATGCCTTTTTTTCTTATTTATTTTTCTTTTTTTGAAATTCCTGGAATATCAGATGGGAAAAAAAAAAGTTCACTTGACAAATTTAGCAAAACAAATTTGACTTTTTTGAGCTATGTTTGCATTTTATGTTCGTTACATGTATTCTTATTCCTTTTTTTTTTTTTTTTTTAGACCCACAGTGGTTCTGTGTGGAGAGTGACATGGGCACACCCTGAGTTCGGTCAAGTGTTGGCATCATGTTCGTTTGATCGCACTGCGGCTGTATGGGAGGAGATAGTTGGCGATTCCAATGACAAACAACGCGGTCAAAGTCACTGGGTATGCCAAATGATTCTCTTTTTCAGAATCTAAGTCACACAAACTGTGAATTACCGCAGGAAGAGAAGTTTCCAATCCATTTTACAATACCACTCAATAATTTGGTTGTTTTAACAATAACAAGTTGGCTGCATCCGACTTGAATGAACGCTAGTTCGATAGTTAGGGGTGTAAATCGCCAGTTTCATCACGATACGATCTTGTATCAATTCTCTTAGCCAGCAATCGATGTTTGACAATACCTCAATGTCTGCCACAATACTATTTTGATTCAATCCAGGGGTCTGCGAGTGATTTTAAGATATTATGTACCTATTTTAAACAATCAATGACATTTATTATGTTAAAAATGCAACCAAAATATAATTCATATTTTATTGAGCTCTCAGAAAAGTGCAAATCCAGTATCCACATTGTCACATCCACCAAAAATTATATAATACAGTAAAATAAATAATATAAAAAATAAAGTTATAAAATCACATATGTTTTGGATGTGTGTTTAATTGTGCACCCCTACTTAGGCACATTTTATATTGATTTACAAAACTAAATGTAATCATTTAAGCATAAGGCTTTAGATTATAAGGTTTTTAAATAGGGTTGTGAACCAAGAACTGGATCATTTTTTATAAAGACTACAGATTTTCAGGACTCTAGGTTCCATTAATGGTTTCCGAACATGCATTCTTCTGCTGATGCGGATGGGACACCTTGCTAGAATTCAATACTTTGACTGTGTTTCCTGCTACCACTCAGTGGCACTACAGCACTGGTATTATATTCACTCCCGAACAAATGACTCAGATGAGCTGGTTTATTTAAATCTACACAGCAAAAGATACAGCGCTTCCTACTGAATGAATAACCCTTATCTGCCCGTTCTTTTTAGTGAATCAAAATCATACTAATCTGCAAGTCATTAATTTCATCATGTCCATCTTGAAATTAATCAAGAATTTAGTAACTACTTAATTTCAGTAACACAGAGTAACTCCTGGATGGCTGTTGATATTGAGTTTTGTTGTAATTAGTGGTATTTTTATGAATGAATGAATAAAATATATATTAAGAAGTCTGTATAAACACCTTTTCAAGAATCTGTTCTGTTAAAATATGAAATGATCTCATCATTTGGTAACAACCTGCTGAGGGCAGTAAATCACTGAAGTGCATTAATTATTACCAAATATTTCTTCCACAAAATTACTAAGAGTCAATAATGAAACTGTTAAGGAACCAGACTTGTTGGAATTGCGTGCTTAATAATGCACCACACATTCTCAACTGGAGACAGGTCTGGACTGCATGCAGGTTAATCTAGCTCCCGGACTCTGCTTACACAGTCATGCAGTATGTGGTTTGGCATTGTCCTGCTGGAAAATGCAGGGACGACCCTAGAAAAGACAGTGTCTGGATGGCAGCATATGTTGCTCCAAAATTTGTACATACCTTTCTGCATTAATGGAGAAGTCTACAGCGTACTGGACAGTGCATAGAAGCAAGACTTAACTTGCATCTGTGGATGCAGCATTTATATACTTGTATACGTATTTTTATATTCATATAAAAAGTCAAAGTACACTTACAAATCACTCCTTTTAGTTTTTATTAGCATTTATTTTTTAATTGGGTATTCAGATCATGAGAAACATAAATAGTGTAGTGTATGTGCAAAGCAATGTCACAATTCCTGTATTGATTTCTGCTGTGTGTTCTTACAGATCAAGAGAACCACACTGGTGGACAGTCGGACTTCAGTAACTGATGTGAAGTTTGCACCCAAGCACATGGGTCTGATGCTGACCACCTGCTCTGCAGATGGGGTGGTGCGCATCTACGAGGCCCCTGATGTGATGAACCTCAGTCAGTGGTCTCTACAGCATGAGATCTCCTGCAAGCTCTCCTGCTCCTGCATCTCCTGGAACCCGTCCAGGTCTGAATGTGCTCTTTACACACTCAGTTACATCGAAACCTTACTTGCTATTTCTTCTTATAATAGTCTTTTACAAGATGACCCTGTGTCTAGTTTAAAATTAAGGAGCATTGTGTGTATGATTTGCCCTTTAGTTCCCGAGCTCATCCTCCAATGATAGCTGTGGGCAGTGATGACAGTAATGTGACATACAGTGGCAAAGTACAAATCTATGAGTATAATGAAAATACCAGGTATGAAATTCCTGTTTATTATGTTAACTTTAGTTCCTATTTTTCTAGCTAGCCCTTATAAGCATGTTTCTAATGGGTTTATGTTGACATTACAGGAAGTATGCCAAAGCTGAGACACTGATGACTGTGACAGATCCAGTGCATGACATCGCCTTTGCTCCTAATCTCGGGAGATCTTTCCATGTGTTGGCGATAGCCACCAAAGACGTCCGCATTTTCAAGCTAGTACCGCTTAGGTAAATAAGCACTTCATACAAAGTATTAAAGGAGGTAAGCAGACAAATTTGTAGTTTTTAGTAATATCCATAAATCTAGACATGCAAGAAATGATGGCTAGCCATTGCACCATAACCTGCAGATACATATTAAAACAAAGATTGATGATGTCATATCTGTACAGCACTTCCTTTTTAAGGTGTTTTTGACATTTCAAACCATTTAGTTATAGAGGAATGGTGTGCTTTTATTTTTCGAAGTGATCTGACTTGCGTTTTTCATTTGGTGATTGAGAACACGGGTGAAAAATCCCTTAGACTTTGTTCTATGTTTAACAGGCGAGAGAGTGCCACCAACTCTGGTCCCACTAAGTTTGAGGTGCAGGTGATGGCTCAGTTTGACAGTCACAACTCTCAGGTGTGGCGAGTGAGCTGGAACATCACCAGCACTCTGCTGGCCTCCTCTGGAGATGATGGATGCGTGCGACTCTGGAAAGGTCAGCTGTCAACTCCGCTGAGTGAACCTTTTCAACAGCTATTTCAAATGATAGCTCTTTATCATTTGCCTATTTAGATAGTATTCTGAAAGCCCAACTCTTTTTTGAAGTATTCTGAAAGCCAAAGTATTTTTGATTCCAGAAATCTCATTAAGTAAAGGGTTAGGTCATCCTTAAATGAAAATTCTCTCATCATTTACACACCCTAATGTGTAGAACACAAATTAAGATTTTTAGAATATCTCAGCTCTGTATGTCCATACAATGCAAGTAAATGGTGATCAGACCTTTTATAGCTGCAAAAAGCACATAAAGGTATCATAAAAGTAATCCATATGACTCTAGTTGTTTAATAAATGTCTTCAGAAGCGATATGATGAAGTGTAGGTGAGAAACGGATCAATATTTAATAAAAATAACTAATATTTTTTACTATAAATTCTCCTCCCTGCCCAGTAGGTGGCGATATTCAGAAAGAATGCAAATTGCCAAAAAAAAAAAAAAAGAGTGCTCAATATATTAATCTTTTTCTCACTCACACCTATCATATAGTTTCAACAGAGTTTGATTAAACCACTGGAGTAGTAAGGATTATTTTATGTTGCCTTTATGTGCTTTTTGGTCATCATTCACTTGCATTGTGAGGACTTACAGAGATGAGATTAAGATTCAACTTTATCGTCATTGTGCAGAGTACAGGTACAGAGCCAATGAAATGCAGATTTTTCACATATCCCAACTAAGCTGGGGTCAGAGCGCAGGTCAGCCATGAAACGGCACCCCTGGAGCAGATAGGGTCAAGGGCCCAACAGCGCTATCTTGACAGTGCTGGGGTTTGTACCCCCGACCTTTCGGTCAGTAACCCAGAGCCTTAAATGCTGAGCAGTTGAGTTCATTGATATTTCCTGCTCAAATGTCCTGTTTTAATAGGAAAGCATCAGAAAGAGATCTGTGATTTGATTGGGGTCTTCATTTATCTTTAAACTTTCTTTTTCTCTGAAATTACTTACCTAAGAAAAACATAATATTAACCAATAATATCACAGAATGACACGAAATAAATCCCATTAAATGTCTTGAAACCCTGCAGCTAATTACATGGATAACTGGAAGTGCACAGGGATCCTGAGAGGAGATGGGAGTCCAGTGAACGGATCTTCAGGACACACTTCTGCTCTGAGCGCTGTGGGCGTCTCTGGAGCGGCTCAGATGGTTGTTGTGGCGGCTTCTGCTGGAAGGTATGTTTTGATGCTGTGATGTTGGGATGGGTAATTTGATCAAAATCTCTGTATGAGTAATGTTTTATCATGGTAATGGTACAACAGTACATCTCAGATGTGTTTGACTTTCTTTATTCTGCTCAACACAAATTAAATTGTTGATAAATACAAATTAAAAATGTTGATACGCATTTCCCCCGCACGTGGTGGTGACATCACTCTGCTTATATTTCATATATAATTTACCGTCTATAAATGTAATTAATGTTAACAAATTATATATCTTGTCAAAGTAGTACAATGGGTTCAACATTGATATCCGATCTCTGTTTCATGATAGCAATGCTCCAGAAACAGCAATTTAGTTATTTGTGCCAGGAGCACAAATGAAAACATGTAATATAAAAACTGGACTTCATACCTTTTTTATAAAAATGTGATCGCCAGATGAATCCAGTTCAACACACTTGGGTCAATTGTCCATGTCAAGCGTTCGTTGAAAAACAAACAATAGCACTTTTTGTCCATAAAAGTGATAAATCTGAGAAATATTGATATATTCTCCATTGTTTACATGAGATCTTGTCTGAAAGAATTACCCTTCGTCATCGTTCTTCAACAAACTATGCAATCTGAGCAGCATTCAAATCAAATCACTTTATTGTCACACTACTGTGTACACGAGTGCAACAGTAGGTGAAAGTCTTGTGTGCAGTTCCGAGCAACATTGCAGTAATGACAGTGACGAGACATAAACCACTTTACAATAACAACATATTTACACAACACAATTTACATATCAAATGTACACATACTTACACAACAATTTACATATCAAATGTACACAATACACACAATGTAGAATACACATAAACTAGATACGGGTATAAATATATATATACACTAACTGAATTGGGAGCGAGAATATATTTGACAGAATGAGGATTAATAAAGTGCAGTGCTGATTGTTGATCGTGAGAGATCATGTGTTCAAAAGTCTTATTGCTTGTGGGAAGAAGCTGTCATGTAGTCGGGTGGTGCGGGTCCTGATGCTGCGATACCGCCTGCCTGATGGAAGCAGTGAGAGCAGCCCATGACTCGGGTGGCTGGAGTCTCTGATAATCCTCCGAGCTTTATTCACACACCGTCTGTTATAGATATACTGGAGGGAGGGAAGCTCACCTCCGATGATGTTTCTGGCCGTTCGCACCACCCTTTGCAGTTCTTTGCGGTTGTGGGCTGTGCTATTGCCGTACCAGGTGGTGATGCAGCCAGTCAGGATGCTCTCTACAGTGCTGGTGTAGAACCGTGTGAGGATGTGTTGGTTCATTCCAAACTTCCTCAGCCGTCTCAGGAAGAAGAGGCGCTGGTGAGCCTTCTTCACAACGGCCTCAGTGTGGACAGACCATGTGAGTTCCTCAGTAATGTGGACACCGAGGAACTTGAAGCTGCTGATTCTCTCCACCGGTGCTCCATTAATGGTGATGGGGCTGAGCTCTCTGTCTTTCTTCCTGAAGTCCACTACAAGCTCCTTGGTTTTACTGACGTTGAGGGAAAGGTTGTGCTCCTGACACCAGCATGTCAGAGTGTGCACCTCCTCTCTGTAGGCTGTTTCATCATTGTCAGTGATCAGACCTACAACCGTCGTATCGTCAGCAAACTTAATGATGGCATTGGAGCTATGTGTCGCCACACAGTCATGCGTGTACAGGGAATACAGGAGTGGGCTGAGAACACAGCCCTGTGGGGCTCCAGTGTTGAGGGTCAGTGATGAGGAGATGTTGCTGCCCATTCTAACCACCTGACGTCTGCCTGACAGGAAATCCAGGATCCAGCTGCACAGCGAGCTGTTTAAGCCCAGAGCCCGGAGTTTCACATCAAGCTTGGAGGGCACTATGGTGTTGAACACTGAGCTGTAGTCTACAAACAGCATTCTCACATACGTGTTCCTTTTTTCCAGATGTTAGAGAGCAGTGTGTATTGTAGATGCAATAGCATCATCAGTGGAGCGGTTGTTGCGGTAGGCAAACTGCAATGGGTCCAAAGAGCTGGGCAGAACAGAGCAGATGTGATCTCTGATCAACCTCTCAAAGCATTTGCTGATGATGGGGGTGAGGGCAACAGGACGCCAGTCATTTAAGCAAGTGATTTTTGATTGCTTCGGTACAGGCACAATGGTTGATGTTTTGAAGCATGTGGGGACTTCAGACAGGGAGAGGGACAGGTTGAAAATGTTGTAAAACTGTATATTATCTTATATATTAGAGTCTCGTAAACAAAATGAGCCTGTCTCAAGTCTATTTTTTAAAATGCAGCGTAATTTTATTCATAATAGCGAAGCAGTGCAGTCAGATTTTGTGTCGTCTTGAAAGGCGGAGCCTTAATTTTATCTGTACACCGGCAGCAATTTTACAGAGAAAAAAGCTTGCAGGAACCTCATTTTTTGTGAGATCATCTTCAAATTTGAAACAGAAGTTCTTTAGACTTGTGGCTTTGAGAACATTGTATTTCTGGGTTTTCTTGGCACTATTATTATTATTGTTTTTTAGATTATAAAAACATGTTCAACACAATATATTTCCATTACTATAAACTTCAGCTTCTCTAACTTTAAAAAATAACAACATATATTAATTCTGAAACTTGGGAAATATAGCCCAAAGTGTCTTCTTTCACAAGATATGGAGTGGCGGTGGCGTAGTGGGTTAAAGCACTATACTGTTAATCAGAAGGTCGCTGGTTCGATCCCCACGGCCACCACCATTGTGTCTTTGAGCAAGGCACTTAACTCCAGGTTGCTCTGGGGGGATTGTCCCTGTAATAAGTGCACTGTAAGTCGCTTTGGATAAAAGCATCTGCCACGGGGATCGAACCAGCGACCTTCTGATTACCAGTTATGTGCTTTAGACCACTACAACCAAATTTCATGCAATGCGACTAAAATATATATATATATTTGTTAACTGGCTGGTGAATGTTCAGATTTCACTCACCAGTATTGTGTAGGTTAGTCAGCAGCAAGATCCTTTCACAGCATGTTGACAGTAGAAGTTCTTCCATGTAATGTGTGTCCAAAGACATAATCCACACAACCCATTTGTCATTGAATACTGTCTCTTTAAATACCCTTTCTGTTCTTTACAGTCTGTTGTTAATCAGAAACAACAAAGAAAAAAATAAACATTTAATTCTAATCATGTATGGCACAGATAAGATAAAAGCCATTTGAGTCTCTCGTTAATATGCTCTTTACAGAACTGCTGGTTTTCTTACAAGATTTCTTTCATATGTTTGCAAAAGGTACATTATAATTAAAATAAACTCATATGAATTTATTTCTTTGACCAGCCAAACCAGTTTGGTGAATCACCAAAAAAACAAAACAAAAGAATGTGAAAGTGAAACTGAAGATTTATAGTAAAACAGGACTTCAAAGGGGTCCTGGGTATCTCAGCCAGTATTGACTCCAGCATGGTCTCCTAAGCAACCAAATTGGCCCAGTTGCTAGGGAGGGTTGATTCACATGGGGTAACCGCCTCGTGGATAATGTGGTTTTTTTAGGGCGTGTGGCGAGTTGTGTATTAATGCTGTGGAGAATATTGTGAAGCCTCCACACGCGCTACGTCTCCATGGTAATGGAGCCATGCGATAAAATCCGTGGATTGACTGTCTCAGATGCGGAAGCAACTGAGATTCGTCCTCCGCCACCCGGATTGAGGTGAGTCACTACGCCATCGTGAGGACTTGGAGCACATTGGTAATTGTGCATTCTAAATTGGGGAGAGAGAAAAAAGGACTTAACTATTGATCGTTTTTTTTAACCACACCTATCATATCACTTCTAAAGATATGGATTTTATCACTGGAGTAGTATGGATTACTTTTATGCTGCCTTTATGTACTTTTTGGAGCTATAAATGTTTGGTCACCATTCACTTGCATTGAATGGATCTACAGAGCTGAGATAATCTTCAAAAGAACATTTATTTGTGTTCAGCAGAAAAAAATTAAGTTATACACATCTGGGATGGCATGAGGGTGAGTTAATGATGAGAGAACATTTGGGTGAACTAATCCTTTAAAAAAAGGTGTTGATTTTTAGTGTTGGATGTTGCATGAGTTGAAAGACATGTTATTTGCATTTTTCTAAACCGTTATGCTGTGTTGTGGTTTATACATAACTGTGTCTTATTTTTAACAGAAAAAAAGCTCAGATGATGCCAGGCTAATGGCATTACGTGCTAATTGGCTGCTTACTATATGCACATGCACAGGATTGGACAGCAAACTCATTGACCACCCCTGCACTGTTACACCTGTACACTCTTCCAACTACTAATCCAACAGAAGTGTGTGATGACGCCTGGATCTGTTGTGTGACTGTTAAGAGCATCTGTGCCTGTTGTGTGTTCTGTTCAGTGGCACTTAACTAATGTTGAAGTTTGTGCTTTTTGGACAAATTACACTACGCATGATTCACCTCAATATTTACATGCTTATTAAATTTGTGATGTGATATGTGATTTTTTTTTTTTTTTTTTTTTTTTTACTCAATTTAACTCAAGTTATTGTTCAAAACTGAAATGAATCAAGAAATCACCTCTAACTGAGAGATGTTATGATAGAAAACAGCCCTAGTGTCTCATAAGACCAGTTTGTTGGTAGTGTTTTTTTTCCGGTCTGGAGTCAGACAATATTTGCAATTTTTTGGGGTGCTTGTGGAACAGCTTAATGGGAACAATTGCTCTCAGTGAACAGTATATGGGTTAATATCACAATTCACCTCCTATATTAACATTCCACATCTTTTCAGGACATTTTCATGATGTCAGCAACAGAGGTGATCTGAACATTGCAACACATTTTTATTTCATGTATTTATAAACAAAGCTTTTTCAAAAAAATTCCTACTTAGTACCTCCTGGTCAATTTGTCCCAGTTCTTATAAAAACTTTAAAATGATAGAAAAGTTCAAATTCTTATTAATTCCATCCATAATTGCAAGCAAACACAAATGCAAACAAGAGTTTTTATTTATATTTTGTTGTTTTACTGTTAATTCAGTGTTCATTAAAATGTTCAAACGAGATATAATAAACTATGTCTAATATCTGTTTGAATTTTTTTTTTAATAAACACAAGTTAAAATTATTAGATTATTTTTTTTCAAATAATCAATAAACGCTTAAAGTAAATCCAAATTTTCTTTAAGCCAAGTATTTTTTCTTTGATTTTGGGGGTGAAATATTATCTGGACATGATGACATTTTTGGTGAGATTAACCCATATTCATATTTTTGCTATTTAGTGTAGGGCTATTGTTCCTCAATGTATATTGTGCAGTGTAAAAAATAGAGGGAGACTGTGTCTAGTTCTGCCCAGTTCTTTTAGACACCTGGCTCCAAAATTGGCATTACTAACACATTTTCTAATTTGTCGATTTGGATGCAACTGATGCAGTGCAGAAGCCCATTAGTCAATAATATACCCATGGATATGGTTAAACCATATCTATCTCAGTAAATAAATTATTATCAGAAGCCTGTGCCAGTCCAAAGTCTTGATGTATGAATTCATGCGTCATAATCAAGGGCTAGCACCCCTAGCTGGTTGAATGCCACATGAGATGCCAGCTCCCCCTCAAGATAGAAAATGGATAAATTCATTCGGTTTGTGCTGTACTTTGGCAATTCAGATTTAGAAGGATCTAATACAACTTTAAGAGTGTTTATTAGTAAAATAAAACTTTTTTCAGATTATCATGCTGTCTGAGTCTTGTGCCTGATGTACTTCTAATAACCTCCTCTGTGAAGTTACTTTATCCTCATTCAAGGCGCCCATGAATTGGTCTAAGTAGACCTTCATTTTTATATCTAAAGAAGTTTGTTTTTATAATGTCACTTTTACACCGTGTGGTTTTAGCTTAAGTATGTAACTTTTTCTGTGTTAAAATACTTTCTCCTGTCCCAGCTTAATATGCACTGTAAAAATTGTCCGTGATTTTAAAGGTAAAAGACTTCAAAAACGCTACAGAAAAAGAAAAAAAAACTTTAATTGGTCAATGGGTAGTTACCTTGAAATTTACGATAAAAATTTACTGGTAAAATGCTGTAAAAAAACGTAGTTGTAAAAAGTATGATTTTCCTGTATAATTAACAGTAAAATTTTATATTATGTTTAACAAGAGAGTACATGTACTTTTTACGGTAAATTATTGTTAAAATGACAAAAAAAATTAAATAAAAATAACTAGGTGCTCCCATAATTCCCTGCATGACCCATAACATTTCATTACATTTTATTGGAATAGTTATATTCTTATTTTTAATATCAGTTATGTGCATTGGGGTGTTCTGTGTTATATTTGATGTAGTTTAGTTAATGTTCATTGCATTATTTTTTAACTTGTGTTACACTGGTGTTTAGTGTTTGTGTGAGTGATACACGTCTTTCTAGCAAGTCAGTCCACAGTCGGCCATGTTTGGAATGCTGACTCGGGAGATTAATTCCAGTCAATGCGTCTCCTATATACTTGAATGGACAGAAACCTAAATCTAAAAAGTGGTTGGTCAAGATTACGATCAAAAAACACATTTCAAATCAACAATAAAATCTGACAATATTGTAATTATTTACCTAATATTACAACAACAACAAAACACAATTTTCCCTGCTTGCATGCATAGCAAATGCGCATGTGCGTTCCAAAATTGATTGACAGACAATAACTACGTTTCCATCCAAGGATTTTTGTGAAAAAAATCTAAATAAAGGTGATGAAAACGAAAATTATAGCTAAAATTTCACAAGTGTCTACATAATATTTGTCAATTTATCTCTAGCGCATAAACCCTGGTGCAACCTGTGATAGACGCAACATCGGGACCAATATTACAGTCCTATAAGAAGGGCAACTGCTCCTTTTGATTGCAATTCCTCCTCTTCTGATTGCTTTTATTTGTGAAATTAAAATGAGAGTAAGCTGACTAATTTCAATGAATTGTCTCAAACTCTCCCCATTTTTTTTAGGCATGATGTCATCATGCACACCAATTTTATTGATAAAAGGCCATTTGAATGGAAACAGGCAGAAGACGGCAAATTTCCCCAATTTTTATTTTTTATTTTTTACACATTTTCACTTTGTCGATAACAAAATAGCGCGAAAAGTGGATGGAAACTAGGCTATAGTCTGTATCTAAATGGTGATTGGCACTTTTAACTGTAAGGCAGGACTTAATTTCTACATCCATTGACCGTTGGGCGCTAGAGCTTCTTTGTTGAGCGTTCCAGTTTCTCCCTTTCATTTAAATAGAAGTGGCCCATCTCTGCTGAATAATCTCTGGTGACACTGAGCCCTTTCTCACGTTTATTTGTCATTGCTCTTGGAAAGGCCACTATTGCTGAACTTCATGTCATCATGTGCCCTTCTATAATAACTACAGTGATTAAAAATACATTATAAAGTGAAAAGCAGATTTTTACAGTTTCAGAAGTTTAAAATATCAAGTTTATCATTTAATAATATAAACGGTAATGCACTGTAAAATATCCAGGCATCAAAATTACATCCTGTAAAACCTGAAACGTGGTTACCCTATTTTTCTTGATAAATCTCTGGCAACCGCAGCTACCTGTAATTTACTGTAAATTTTACAGATTTTTTTTACTGACACTGTGCAGAGACAACTAGTAGTAAGCCATTAAAGGTTTTCTCTGTAACTGTAACAACTGTCTTTCTTTGGTGTTATACAAATTGCTTTGTTTGTATGAGTGACCCACTTGTATGCCACAGAAATGACATACTTTAGCTTTATCGCACAAATGCCACAAGACTTAATTTCGACTCGTCCCTCATTTTCTTTAAAATAAGAAAGCCACTGTGGTAAAGCATGAGTTTAAACTTTACTGGAGCGGTTTAACAGGTAATATCCGTCCGTTCTGAAAATTTTAAAAAGCAAACACAATTACAAGAACTTCACAGATATTTTTTAGTTTGGCTGCTATCAACAGACCAGAAGAGAAGCATGAACATCTGCAACTCAGGTTAATACAGGTAATCCACTAAAATAACTAACAATTAGAAACGTTGCTTTTGTGCTTGTGCTTTCTTTATCTTATGACTTTTTGCACTTTATTGTCAAGCAGTGTCACACTGACATACATTATAGTGATTGATGTATGTCGCCATGAAGTCAGAGACCCTCTCCTCGAAATCCGATCACAAGTGGTCACAGGAGATGCATTTGAGTGACCAGCTGTAAAAGACAATGTGTCTCAGCTGACCACATGTGGTCAGATCACCTGAGATGCATCTTAATACAAGGTGTAAATAGGGCAGTGTTATAAAATTATAGCCATAAAATGTAAACAATATGCTTGTTAACATGATTTTAGTGTAAAAGAATATCACTTAGGTTACTAACCATTTCTGAGTAAAGTTACATCCAATTTTACTATTGCCATGATTACATAAAATAATACATGAGTTTTAACAAAATAATGAATGTAGGTGTTTTTATAAAATTATAAGCTTCACATTTCTTCCTTTAAACCTCATACAAAATTGGCTCCATTAACTTCCATTGTAAGTGCCTCACTGTAACCATGATTTATTTTTAAGGAGGGGTGAGTCAAAATTAATTTATGTGGTAATCAACATTATACCACAAATGCTGTCGATTGAGCTTAACTTGTTGAACGTATTGAACATGGAATATTCCTTTAACTCTGAGAACAGTAACTTGTGTGTTGTCGCTTCATTAAATTATAATTTTCAGTCATGTTATAATTACAATAATACACCAGTTTTGTTCACCTGTTTATCCTCAGTGTCAATTTTCACGTCTCTCTCATTCTTGTGTTTTGTGTGTCTGTTGTGGGTGAATCTGGTTTTTGTTGCTTGTTTGGCTCAGCACCCACTCTTTATCCTACAGGTATTTCTTCCCTCATTTGGACCCCCCCAGGGCTGGATCTAGACTTGCCCACCTCCTGCCTCCCCCCTCGCTCATCGAGCAAATGTATGAGCCTGATCCAAACCACGCTCTTCAGCTCCGTCATCGATACATAAACAACTCCACCGATCAAACCACTGAACATGACTGAGAACTGTTTATTTTATCTTATTTTGTTCATAATAACCATACTATGATCAAATATGCTGGTTGTTTTTTTTATTGTTGATGTTGTTTATTTATTTTTCTTTTTAAGCATCCATTTTTTTTTGCAGTTTTCTGAAAAAAGAGAAGAAATTATGGCAACAAAATTAAGCCTATGTTTAGGATTTTCATTTTAGGACTAGGACTATTTTTACTATAGATTTTTTGCATTGTTACTTTTCAGCACATTTTTTCTCACAAATTCTTCCCAAAAACTTTCATTTGTCAAGACATTCTACTTTCTCAAATTTTGCTCCATGGTCAAATCGCAGTAGATTCTTATTACTGTGACAGAGTATTTTTCCTCTTGCGGTCAGAAATCAAAACATTGTAATGTATGTATTATTTATCAATACCATACCATCAGTCTGGACTATCCTGTTGACTCGCACTCTGTTGTTGTTTGTAGTAAGTATATTGTGTTTATTGTTTGGTTTTCTTTTTTGTTTACATGTATTTTTTAATTTTGAGAATTGGTTGAAAGCTAAAGTACACATGGTATTACTTTTGCCATTTTTAGTGGTAGTGACTCAGTGGTCACTTTAGTGAACTTTAGTGGTTGCATGGCAGTGTGATGTGTTGTCAACATGGCAGTGACCATGAGGGGGCAATTTGCTCAATGTAAAATTAAACAGCTTTTATTGGGTTTCTGGCATGACAGGAGTCTTCATCTATTGTGAGTGTTCATAATTTTCAACATATTTCTAAAAGACGATATTTATGTCTTTATGTATAAAACTTTTTCATTAAGCCAAATCTTACTTAGCGGACCTTTAGTGCACCTTTTCATTTTAAAATCAAAACATTAACTAAATCAAAGTATGCCCACTACAGTGAAAACTTCAAACCTCATTTGTTCTCATCAGTCTCATGGCCAAACGTTTGATATGATGTCATGACGTGGTCACAACACACGACAGAATAATGCTAGAATGCAAAATAATGTATGGTCCTATAAAAAAGGCTTTATTTTGCTCTAGCAATATGATTTCTTGTTTTTTTCTTATTATTTTGGTGAAATATGACTGTGACATGTTTTGGTTTTGTTAGATTCACCCTCTTGCATTTGGCTCACCCAGTCTGAATTCTTAGTTACGAGACAACAAATATATGAATTTGCTCCTTCTGTGTTGTTACAATCAATAACACTTTAAGCTTATGTATATGTCAGATTGTGATTGGGTTGGCCAGCAATTCCTGAGTGGATCAAAACACTTTGTCACAATTATATTTTTTGGTCTATTTTATTCCTCTTCTGTGTTTCTGTGACAGATGAATCTAGCCAGGGCTTTTGCCCTCAGGCTAGAGAGTATTTTAATCAAAAGAACATGTGGCCTGCTAACCCTGTGGCCATGTCTGCATTGCTTTGGCAAGGATTCACTCATACACAACGACACATCAATGGCAAACAAGCTTGTTAAATCCCTGCCTGCCTCCCTGCCTTTTCTTTCCATCCATCTGTCGTCCGTCTGTCTGTCTGTCTATCAAGCCCTGATTGACATAGGATCCATCATCTGCTCTGGTGTCCTGCCAGGGACCAAGTTATTGTGGACACTGATAACATTACCCATGAGTTCTGATTGGCCGATGTTGGGGATGCCTGCATTATGGGGCTGGACTTCCTGACACAATGTGGAGCATGTGTAGATGAAGCAGGTACTAGTCTCCGATTAGGTAAGGACACTGTGCCCTTGCAGAGGGGTCAGAGAACAGCTGGAGTGTCCCGGGCCCACCTACGGAGGAAATCAACCAGCCAGCAGACCCTGGAGCCACCCCAGAATACTACGGCCCTGGATGTCCAGACCATATTGCACCAGGACTACCCACAAGTGGTGCCCCACACTGGCAGTTTGTTGCAATGTGAAACCCCATCATCAGAGACCATCCAGGCTGTCCACGAACTGTGGCAGCGCAGTAGGGGAGGACTCATCACTAATCAAGGTCAGCAACTCTGGGAACTTTTTGACAAAAGCCAGGACATCTTTGTGGCGTGACATGAGGTGTGTAGCGGGCGGGGCTTGAAAAGCACAAAATTGATGAAACACTGAAATTGGCACTGCTCCACCCAAACGCCTAAGGCCCCACCGACTGGCTCTGGCCAAGCAGTCGGTGGCGGAGCAGAAGATCCTGGAGATGGAAAAGGTGGGATTCACTGAGCCGTTAAACAGTATGTGGGTGTACCAGATGTGCTTGTTAGGAAAAAGGCATCAACGCAGTCATAAGGAAACACTCCTATCCACTGCCCCGCATTGACGACACCCTGGATTACATTGCCGGCTCTAGCTGGTTCAGCTCCCCTGACTTCAAATGTGGGTATTGGCAGGTGGAATTGACCCTGGAGTCAAAGCCCAAGAGCACTTTTACCATTGGTCAAGGGCTTTGGCAGTTCAGGGTGATGCCGTTTAGACTTTGCAATGCCCCTGCCACCTTTGAGCACTTGATGGAGTGGGTGCTGATGGCTGTCTGGCTTAACCCAAAGAAGTGCCATTTGCTAAGCCGAGAACAGTTTTTCTAGGACATATAATATGTGTCACGGGTGTAGCCACTGACCCATCTAAGGTGACAGAAGTACTGGACTTGCCCATGCCAAAGGACACTACCGAACTGTGCATTTTCTTGGGTCTAGCATTTTACTACCAGAGAAATTCACCACCATCACAAGTCCTCTGCACTGGCTGACAGAGAAAGGCCGCCCCTTTAATTGGGATGATGCCTGTGTGGAAGCCTTCCATCGGCTGCGGGAAGCTCTGTCTGGAGCTCCAATGCTGGCATATCCTGACCCTTGGCATCCATTCATCATTGACACTGATGCAAGCAACATGGGCATCGAAGCAGTGCTGTCTCAGGTGGGCAACAACAGGGAACACATTGTTGCTTACTACAGCCAAGCCTTAAGTAAAGCTAAAAGGAACTATTGCATTACCTGTCGAGATTTGTTGACAGTGGTGCGGGCGCTTTCTGGCCATACCTTTGGGGTGGCAAATGTCCTGAAATGGCTCAGGAGTTGGTTTCACTGTGCAGGATGTCGTCAGAATGTGGAGCTTTACGTCCACTGCTGTGATGCCTGCACAGCCCAGAAGGGTCCCATGCAATGACTGCATGCCCCTCTGCAGCAGTACCTGGTGGAGGAGCCTATGGAGTGGGTAGGGGTCGACATCCTGGGGCCCTTTCCGATCTCAGAGGCTGGGAACCGCTACGTCCTAGTAGCCATGGAAAACTTCACGAAGTGGCCTGAGGCATAAGCGGTACCCGACCAGAGCACTGCTCTGAATCTGCTGATTCCACGGCCTGGTGGAGTGATTTAACCACACCCTGTCCACCCAGCTGGCCATTCTGACTAGCGATCATAAAGTGGGCGTACGATGTCCGCAGTAATGACAAGGACTTTACTCCTGGGGGCAAAATTTGGGCTTACTGCCCAGAACGGAAAAAGGGCCACTCTCCAAAGCTCTGCAGTCACTGACGAGGCCCTTGCGAAGTATTGTCTAAAGTTTATGATGTCGTCTACCGGATTCGGATGGTAGGGCAGAGGTGATGGACAGTGGTGCTTCATTGGGAATGACTCACCCTGTACCAAACCTTGGTAGCAGAACATTCTGGTGAGAGCAGCGAGGTGGACTCTCTGCTGGTGATTGGGGAAGCCAAGGATTCCTCAAGGCTACCAGTTACCACACTGCCTGCCACTCAGCCTGATACCCATGAGGGATGTCCTCAACAGCAACAAAGGCATCCAGAGGCCCTCCAGGGCTATGCTTGTGATAATGTTTAATGTGTGTTATTCTATAATGGAATAGGGTTTGTAAACGCCGGGACGGCTGTCTGTTATGGGGGAGCAGTGTAGCATCACAGTCTAACTGTTGCTAGTTCTGATTGGCTGCTCATGTCGCAATACATTATGGGTACTTGTCATTTTCTATAAGAAAATGCTAAGCTTTTGAGTGTGATTAAACCATGGCACTTGTCTTCATTAAGACATTTCTGTCTGTTTGTCTGTCTGATTGGCTGTCTGTCTGACTGTCTATCTCTCTATGCCTATCAATAGTTGCCTCAGATTGCGGTCTGGACAATGGGACAAGGTGACACATTGACGACACAAGAGGCATTTCAAACTTAAAAAAGTGGAATGATTTAGGAGGACGGTGAACATAATGACGTTGTCGTTGCGCGAGGTGAGAGAAACTGGTCAGTGTAAAGTTAGTTAATATAGCAGCAGGAGGCATATTGTAAGACAGTTTTCAATACATTGGCAGCTATATTAAATTGATAAAACTCACTCACAGGGGTAGAAGGTGAGAGACTGATAAATTGTTTTCCCTTTCTCCAGCAACAGCATTAAGAGGCATATTAGCAGATGTCCACTACATTGCAAGCCAAATAAAATGATAAAGTTAACTTGCATTGTAGAATAAGTGCTAATAAAAAGTTATGGCAAACTCATCCCACATGTCCCTGATTTACCTTTTAATAAAATATGTATGTGGGCCAGTATGTTGGTTCTTTACATTTTTTAAGCTATGTAGAGAGTTGTTGCACTCTCAAAAAACTGAAAAATGTTTCTGTGTGCGGACAGCAATCATAGTGACCGTAGGCATTCAACATCTTTAGATAAATTATTTAGCTGCATAATAATAGTCAGCTGCCTGGAGCTGTGACAATTCTGTGATGTCCACTTTAAACACACTCAGACATTGAGCTCGTTGTGCCACAACAGTGGTGCGCTGCACAGTAAAACAAGAGGTTACAATCTGCCGGTTACGTGAGAATTACGTGAGGATACAAGGGAAATAACCATACGATCGCAAAAAAAAAACGAAACATGAACTTGCACAAGAACTTCACGAAATTATTGAGTGTGTCTGATATCAACACAAAGGACAGATATGAAAGGCATGCACGCACGTTAGAATCTCAGCTACATGTACTGAACTAAAATAACTCAGAATTCTGCTCTGAACGTCACGTTTGCTTAGAATTAAGAGAAACTTTGCGTTTTCTTTCTCCTTGTTTACGTTTGAGCTTTATTATCATTTAGTAAAACACAGACATAAATGATTTATTGTATGTCCTCATAAAACTGTGTAGGCTTATGGTGCGTTCACGTGCTATGGTAATTATGGTAAATACCAAAAGCCGACGTGGAAAATGCACATGAACACCCCCTCATGTGGTATTTTCCACTGGGCAACTCGTAGAATATTTTGATGCACGAGTTGCCGAGATGAGATAACCTTTGACCTTTTCAAAATGGCGGAGAGTGTTGAATGGTAAGCATTGTACAAAACCAAACCTTTTTTGCTACTGTTAGCTAGGGGTGGAACGGTACATTCGTATTGAATCGAAACGGCGCGGTCCGGTGCACGAATTTACACGGAGAATACACGTTATAAAAATAAATAAAACTCTAAATAGCGATAAATTACGCTCTATTCGCGTTTGGTGTGAACGCAGCATAATGAACAGGCTGCGATGTCAAGATTGCAATTGTGTGTGTGTGTGTGTGTGTGTGTGTGTGTGTGTGTGTGTATCTCCATCTTTTTACCACATTACGACAACAAAAGCACTTGAACGCAACACACTGGTAAATACCAGTTCACAAGTGGAAAATATCATATTTACCATAGCACGTGAACGCAGACATTAGTTTAAAGCCACACACCAATAAGCGCTGCTGTATAAACCAATGAAATCTGAAGTAGGCGGGGTCATACGTGTCGCCACGCCCCTTCGTCCAGACTGCACAATTTTTT